>JANAVB010025798.1:3891415-4363915 GCA_029216955.1 Iris pallida
TCTGGGGTCTGATCCAGCTAGTTTTTGTAGCTCCCCTTCTTGGAAATTTGAAATATTTTTTATTTTATTTATTTTATTTAAATGGTGATTTTAGATTATATAAATAATTATTTAGTTTATTATTACGGTATATGATTTTAGTCATTGTTAGGAATTGATTACAAGGTGATTAGAAATCATGGCACGGATAGTGCAGTGACGTGCTTTGACTAGTGTATTAGCCATGCCAAGGAAGGCCGAGCCATAGTGATGCCCTAACTACAAAAACAGGCTAAGTTGTGACATGACCATTATAAATAGTTTAATTATTTATTAATATTATTTGACATTAGGAGATCCGGTTGTACCAAACCAGCCCGGACTAGACCCTACCAAGCCCAAGCCCATGCAGTGATGTAGTATTTGCAATGATGTCCATGTATATATACTTCGTAATCTATTTTAATCGTTCAAATAAGTATTATTTTGTTATAAGAATTATTATATTGTATATGTTATTCACTATGAGTTTAATAATTTCATATTCGTTATTAGAATAAATGTACATTTTCTGCGGACAAATTGGATTTACAAGCACGGGATTAATATTTGCACATGAGTAATTTGCATGGAAAATATCGTATGATTGCAATATTACTATAGGTTAGAAAATATGTTAATATATAATTTTGTGGTAAATATATATACAAATGGGTACCTATATATTTAATGGTCCAAGATATATTATATGAGTTTGTATATCCATTGTATAGGTATATATGAATATTTCTATAGTCATTTATATATATATATATATATATATATATATATATATAATATATATATATATATCTATATATTATATTATATTATATATATTTTAATCAATATATATATATATATTTATAATCAATATATATAGATATATATATATATATATATTAATATATATATATATATATTGAAAAAAAAAAAAAAAAAAAAAAAAAAAAAAAAAAAAAATAATTAAATATTGATTATAAATATATTATATATATAATATATATATATAATATATAGATATTATTTACTAATCAATATATATATATATCTATTATATTATATAATATATATCTATCTATAATTATCTATAATATGTATATATACATGTGTACGTATATATCAAATGTATGATATATGTGGGTGTGTGTATATATAAATATTGTCACGACCCGCACCCACTGTTTGGGTACGAGAACGTAACAACGCCCAGCCTACGCCGCAGTGTCGGCGGTAGAACGCTGTCCTAGGTCACATCATCTAACAATATAATGCTAAGCAGATACAGTCTCAATCACATCTAAGGTAGAGCATGATAAAGATAAATAAACATAAAATCTAAAGAGATACAGGAGATAGAAGTCTAAGTGTCTAAGATACAAAAACCCAGAAATACACCTCAACTCAAATACAATAATCCACAAAGTAAATACAACTCCAGACAAATAAATAACTATCTAAACAACCTCTAAGGTGTCTCCTCTATGCTAGCAGGCAACCTCCAAGCTATCTGTAAAATTTATCAACAGGTCCAGTCAGGACAGGAACGAGCACATCTCATCTAGAAAATCCAAGTAAATGACAGAGAACTATAAAGCAGTTATAGGCAGTTGTATTGATGAAAATGGCAGTTTATAATCAGGTGATGGTAAGAAGACAGATAAGGTACAAGGAAAGTATAACTAAACAAGAGAAGAATCATAGCAATGAAGTCTGTAAAAATAGAACTAGCTGAACCAGGATAATATGATATAAAGTCCAGACAGCAATGTAGACCAGTGTAACTCCAAATGTAAGTCCAGTACAAGATGAATCTCATACAAGATGAATCCAGTAAGGGACGATTCCAGTTATAGTGATCAAGGATTCCAGGGTGAGTCCAGCCTATACTCTAGCAGTGTGTTTTAAAATACCGAGATCGACATGTAAACGGCTGTGGGTAATCCGGCACACCTCTCACTGATCAGGCGAGAGATGGCTATCATTCTAGTAGATTCCAGTAGGGGTGATTCCAGTAATAGGGTATGTCTACATGTCTTACTCTAGTATTTTCCCTCCCAGCAAGTGAATCCAGAATTCCGACACAATGATTCAAGATGAGTCCAGCCAAAATAAATGATACCAGTAAATGATTCCAGTAAATAATTCCAGTAAACGATTCCAGCAGGTGATTCCAGTAATAGAAGCCAGAATGATGATACCAGTAATAGAGGCCAGAAAATAATGTGGTCGTATACATGAATCCAGAATATCCATACGTGTTGTAACAGAGAATCGCATACAACTAACTAGAACTGAAGTACAGTAATTGACAAGTAAATAAGAGAACTATCAGAGAATGTACTCGCCTGATATCTGAATGTCCAAGATAAAGATACTGTCCGAAGAGAGGTGTCTAGCTCCTAATTAGAACAGCACAAGTCACAACATGTCCAGAAGGGTAATATAAAGCACTACAATGTATTCTACATGAATCTAGGTCAAATTAGGCCAAAGTCAACCTTTGGTCAACTATGGTCAATTGCACTAGTCAAACTAGGTCAAACTAGGTCATGACCTAACCCAGCAAGTCTTACTAGGCCTAACCAAGACTATCCTAGCAAGCACACATCAATACAAGGCTATACAAGCCAACATACACCCAACTCTATATAGCATGCAATTATTCAATACTCAAATAGGCAAGAATTCACATTGGATATACACTAGGTAATCTATTACTTTAAGCTATATATGTCTACACATATATACACATGCATATATTGGTATTCAACATTAGGTCTATAATCATGGCATTTCAAATGGTTATATAAACTTATATATTACAACACAATATGCTAACATATATATAATATACATACATAGCTAAGTTAACTGTATTCATAAATACTTATTTAAGAGGCTATGTGTGTGTATGTGAATATGGCAAAGGGGCAAGTGAGGGTTAAATGGGCATACATAGTGTATACATATCAAAGAGTCAAAGTGCAAGTGAACAATGTGTCAAGTGTGATAGTGTCAACATAGTGTAAGGGGGGTACATGAGGTAATATAGGATTTGTGTTAACATAGAACATTATATCTCATTAACTTGTATATTGCATACATTATATCTATATTACATTACATTCATGCTTGCATTCATTCATCATTTATTTATTCTCTTGCACTACATATGCACCATATATTACATACTATGGAACCTACATATTCATTACAAGCCATACTTATACATGTTTACATTAGATAGGATACTTACACCTCATACATCATTTATTTAACCATTTACTCATGCTTGCATTCTCTATTTAGTTACATAATGTATATACATTAACATGGGTTAAAATTAAATAGAACATTATATTACACACAAGGGTGCACAAAATGCATATGCCGAATAGTAACTCCTACTAATAATCAATACTGTACCAACTCAACATGAATTAAATTCTAGAATTAAAGTATGTTATAGATCTATGTGTTAGCTTTCCGAAACTTTAAACGGATCGCGTTTTCGTTTCCGAAAACTTCCGAAATCGCGAAAACACTGAGAACGCGTTTGTCTTTCGCATAGCTGACACTCAAATAATTCTTCAGAAAGTTATAGAAAGAATTAGGCCTATTAATATGTTTTTGGAAAGCTAACTTCAATATGCTTCTTTTAAAAAAACGGAAGATTAAACCGAGCTTTGAGCTAGAAGTTATGACATTTCTAAGTTAGGGCTGAAATTAAAAACGTGGATAAAAATCATGACGGATTTAGATAGTTTGAGCCAAAAGAATACACAATATATATCCTAATTATCCACAACAATAATAGCAAGAATAATATGAGGAACCACACTCACAAACTTGATTATAAATCATCATGAACCATTTATTACATATATAATATAGATACACTCTCATTACAATATAATATATATAAAAATATATATGTAACATGAACACATCCACAACACAAGGACACTCCTATGACCTCCAAATGGACACAAATAGACACAAATGGAGATACAACCATAGGGGTCATTCCTATGGGTTCAAAATAGACCTATATGCATGAGGAAATGAAAAGAAGAAGGGATTTATACCTCCTGGTAGATCGAATCGAAGAAAAACCTTCCCGGAGCGACACCGACACGTAGAGATTCCAAAAGGACACGAACGAGCTCCGAACCCTCCCAAACTGGGTAGCTTCCTCCTTGACTAGGATGGAGAAGGAAAGAAGAAGATTTGGTGGCAAATGGAAGGATTTGGTGAAGAAATTGCTAGGGATTGCTCTCTAGAATTTGGGAAGAACAAGAGAGAGAAAATAGATGGATAATGACAAATGGGAGGCTCAACCCTATCCTTATTGTGGCTGGCCATAAAGGTGGTTTTGTCCTATTAGGAAAAGTCTAAAAGCCTCTACTAACCTATTCTATGAGTATTAGGAAAGGGCTAATTGGTTGGGGCTAAATTAGTCATTATAAAGTCTCTAATCACACTAACCTTATCCATAATAATTAGTCTAACCTCTAACTAAAATATTTCTATCATGTGGACTAAAATTAATATCATGTGGGCCATGCCTAACTAGTGTGTGGGTCCCACTAGAGTCAACTACTCCCGGGTCCCCGTTTCAAGTCGGATTGAGTTGAAATTCGAACCCGACTCAAATAACCCCAAAACAATATCATAAATAATAAAATAATATCAAAATAATTCAAAGAGGTCAAATACAAAAATATTCTTAGGCCAAAAATGACATTAAAATATCATAATCACATGGTTGGCTCTAGGTCAAAAAGTCTCTAGGGTTTCACTAGCAAAACGTCAAAACCACAAGTCATGATTTAAATAATTTTAAAAATAATTTAAAATCACTAAAATCATATCATGAATTAAATATTATTAAAATAATAAACATGAAATTTCAAAATTACCCTCATTTGGGAAACTGGGTGCTACAAATATATTGCCATGTATACATATGTGTATATATATAAATACATAATTAGATATAATACATAAGTATTAATAGAAATAGAAAAAAAAGAAAATACAACCCAAGCCGGGCCAGCCAACCTAGGCTAGGCCAGCCCCGGCTCACAGGCCCATGGGAGAGGCCAACCTACAGAAGTCAAAACCGAACTCAGCGGTTAACCATCCCCACGCGCCGTTCGACCCCGCTAATATAAGAAAGCCGAGAGGGAGAGAAGATTGATTATTATCAAAAATTGAAACCCTAGCAACCTCTGCCGACCCCCAGCCACCCTGGACAGATTCCACATGGCCACGTGCCGCCGCACGCGGCCAACGGCCGGCCTATAGGCCGCACGCACAGCAGGGCTATAGAAACAGAGAAGTGGCAGCGGACGCGCCAACTTTGAGACGCGATAACTTCCACCTCGTTCGATCTCTTATCGAACCAATTGCTCAGGTACGTTCATAACCTGACCATCTATCTGTCCCTTTAATTAGATTCGAAAATACCTGATTAGATTTCTCGAAAAGTCGATCCAAGAATCAACGAAAAATCGTTGATAAAACCATTTAGAAAACAGTTTTGACGCCCTGTTCGAGGATCGATTCCGATCAACTCATGCAAAATTTTAGAAGCTATTTAATGACAGTCCTAAACAACCTATAGGGCTTCGAATCCCTATTTACGGAATTTGATTTCATCGACTACGTGTCGAGAAATCGGATCCCACACTTTGACAAAAACTGTTTTAAAAACTAGAAAAACCTTCGATACGACGTACGTCCCGCCATTTCGGGCAACGTGGTCGCGAACCGAAAGCATCGAAAGGTGCGTAACGGCTTCGTGGACATGTGGGCTTTGACGGAATTTAAATTGGTCACGTGTGCGCGACGAATTTGATGTGTATCCGCCGAAATTCACCGTATCGGCCTCTGTGCAAATTACCCAATTACTTTGTGCACGCTCGTCAGATCGAGACGAAATTGTGCCAACAGGATCGTATCGTTTTTCTGGTCCTGTATGCCAAGTTTGGTCCAATTCTGAGACAGTTGAATCAGACCGCCGTTTTGCGGCTCCACGGTCCGACTCAACGGGCGATTTTGTGCACGGCCCGCCGAAATCCAACTCTGGACATACGGTTTAAAACTGGACTTGTTGACATATAGTTTGATGACTTTAGAGACCGTTGACTCTCGCATGCTTTTCGGTGTAAAGTGGGTCCAACGGCGGACACCGTTTTGACCCGAAATTATCGTTTTGTCCCTGTGTCCAGAATTGGACTTAAGGACAGGCATCCTTGCTAATTTGACTATTCTGAGAACGTTGGTACTGTTTATTTCAGCATCTGGAGACTTCTACATGTGTTGACTGATTGTGGCTCATTGAGTGGTATATTATTATTGATTTCACCAGCTAAGCACCTCAGGCAAGTGCACTTTCTGATTACTTTCGATTCATAATAGTCTTTCTATTTTGTTTATACATATATCTTGCTGCTTATTGACACGCTCGTCACACGTAGTCGGGAGGGGAAATATCTTAGTATACATGTTGACTACCCAGAACTATCCCAATATGTCTAATCTTGACTGATAACAGCTGCACACGACACGTACAGGGTGCCGTATTTACCCCCTAGCGTTCACATGTTGAAAATGATATTTCACACCACATAGGTAGTTTTTTTTATTTATTTTTCCTTGTCTTCTTCACCACCTGTCATGTCATCAGTTACTTTCTAGCTTTCAACTTCCATATGTTATTTTCATGTCTTGTTAATTCTATTGTGTTCTCGTATTGCGTCGATTTGTGTACTTGTTCTATTCCTGACTGGAAACCCTCATTTTTAGGTTAGTTATGGCTTCACTTAGCTTGGGAGATTTGGATGTACTTGTAGACAGAAACCTAGAAATAGATAGCAGTGTATTAATTTTCATTAATTGTAAAACCTTATATTTTTTAATTATAAATGTTTAAATGTTGTAACAAATTTAGAAATGTGAATGAGCAGCAAATGTTATATTTTGAGCATTTATTTTTTGTGGGCTTGACAGCGTTCTACCGTCGACTCTGCGGCGTAGTCTGGTTTGGACACGTCTCGTATCCGGAAAAGTGGGTGCGGGTCGTGACAGTTTTATGGCCAGATTTTGGAGTAGCTCTCAGGATCTCCCTGCCTTCCAGCCAGATGGTGACCACTAGGCACAACCCTGGCAACGAGTGGGTTCTTATTTTGCTCCCCCAATCCCTTGTAAAAATATTCTTTTGAGGCGTTTAGCCGCCGAGCAAGTGTTAGCTCGTTTACAACTTTACTTGCTGTCTGCCTACGGGCTGTAACATGATTGACAAATCCTAGGGTTGATCATGTATGACTGAAACTCTTTCTAGTCTTCACGTTTTGTATGACAACTTCATGATCATCTGAATATGTAATGTTTGGGATGCCTTACTTTGTATGTCTGATGATCTAACATCTTGTAACATTTACTTACTTGCTTGAGATTAAGACACTAGGCTTGTTCATGACCATAAGAAATGATGGCTTGTAGTAAACCCTCATGCATCTAGACAGCCGTGATCATATTGCGAGGTAGGATTCACTTTAATGTACGTAGCTGGCTGTGTCTGTCCCCGCTCTCCAGTATTCTGGTTCTGGGGTATGACATGGTTTAAGTGGTGGCCCATGCAGGTCTATAAATCAAGATGTGCGAGGGTTTCACTGAATAGATGTCTCAATCTGTCACGACCCGCTCCCGAATAACCAATACGAGTCGGACACGCCCAGCCTTCGTCGATAGACACGACGAAGTAAGCTGCACAATACTAAGAAAACTAACCAGATATACAAGAGTAAATGTGAACACAACATCTATAACGAATCCCAAATCCAATACATGTCTCAGAATTTATTACATTCCAGCAAATGAAAGTAAGTCTACTAGTCTCAATAAAGGAAAATAATATGAAATACTAAGGTAATCTAGGCTTCTGCAGCCTCTAAGTCAAGAGCAACTCCAGCTAGCTCTCCATTAATGGCTCTCCGCCATAATACGTGTCGCACAGAGCCTCCAGCTCATCTGCAACATATCCTAGTCAGAAGCGGAGCTAAGTATATCCAAGAAAATGAACATAAACATCATGGTATGAACAAGAAACAGAAAATATATATAAGAACGAGAAATGAGACAAGATATAAACTGGGCAGAAAATATTGAAAGTAAAACAGGAACATGATAAGAGTCCTGAACATAAATACAACCTGAACATGAAGTACAACCTGAACATGAAATACAACCTGAACATGAAATACAACCTGAACATGAAATACAACCATGAATCCTGAAATACAACCTGAATCCTGACATGTGCAATATTGAAATACTTCTAGATTGTGTGATCTTCTTGGGTAGATGCAATGAACATAAAATGGTACGGCTTTGGTCCCGCGTACACGATGCGGGGCCTAAGCTATTCACATGAATAGTAATATGATTTGATCACATATCTATAGTATTTCCCCTTCCAGACACAAGTAATCTATGAAACATGAAACCAGACAATACCATGATACATCGTGTCAACAAGGAGATAAAAGGATGAATATACAAGACATGAGAAATAAACAAGTCCGAGGAGTATACTTGCCTTGCGCAGGGTGATCGAGAAAGGGTAGTAGAGCTGGGAATCCTCTTGTTATATGGTTAAAATTGATTAAAATCTATACAAGCTTGGTTTAGTGATTTCCTTAGTAGCATAATTAACTAAAAATATGACATGACCTAATATATTCTATCTAGCTAAGAATTTATACAAAAGTATACAAATTTAGTTACTATAGCCCTAACATCAATAGGAAATGGTTTAACCAGGGTCATGAACATTTCCAACTGGTATCCTTTCTCAGTTTATACCTATTTCAGAAGAGACTAACACTTGAATATTAGATAGCAATTTGAATTCTAGTTAAATATTAGTACACAAAATAGTCATATATCCATAACCTAACTAGGAGTTACACAACCAATCATTAACAGGACATGGAAAATCAGTATTGATGGGTTATCACAATAGTACAGTCCATAACTATACACAAGTATCAATTGTCCCTTAAATCCTGCCTACTCAACCTCAAGAATTTAATCAGGATCTCCTCTCTTTAACAGTAGTTTAGCTAAAACAACCATGAGTATTTATGGCCATATGGATCAAGGTTATCATGTTATAAAATTATCAAAATCTAAACTTCACAATTGATTTACTTAGAGTGAACTATCCATGTAGCTAAATCCTGGTAACAGAGATCAGTTCAATCAATTCAAAAGGATGAAACCATCCACACTCAATCAGTTATCAGTTAAACCAACCCAGTATTATATTAATTTCAATATCAAAATAATCCCAATCCTGAAAGTGATCTGCCAGTTCGATTCCCAGGTAACATCCTATCTAACCTCAGTTCTTCACAGTATAGCCAGGTTTGGACAACCAATCCTCTTTACTGATCAATACCAACTGGTATCCTGAACAGTGTTTGGTTCAAAGAGGAACTAAAATCTCGATTCAGTTCAGTCCATAGGACTGAACCTACAGATATAAATCAATCCACTAGGATACTATCCTAGAAATCTTTAAGTTCAAAATAAAAATGAAACACTCTATGCACAGGTATTTTCAGATTCTATCAAGTGAGCCAAGGCATTGTATCTGAATCCAAGATTCATGATGAACCCTGATGTAATAACTCTATCTAACAAATGCACATCAGTTATTCATCCCTTCAACATTTGCAGTCCTTATCAAGACTGATGTAAATCATCTCTTACTAAAACTTGGATTAAATCATTCCTGTGATGGTGTTGACTCCATTCAGTCCTAACTAAGACTGATAGAAATCAGTCCTAAAGGATATACAATCACTTCATTATCCTAGCCATCCTCCTTACCACTGGAAACATTACCATCCCCAGGTCACTTGTTCAATTCCAATCTATAGGTTATTGATACAATTGGTTCAGTGCCTAGGTTGGACTGGTACCCCAGTTCAGTTCCACAGATGGAACTAATATCTCAGCTTAGATCTCAGGCTGATACCAATTCAGTTCAAACAAGGAATCTAATTGATATGCTGAATTTAAATAGACTCTAATTCAGTTGATACACAACAAACCATGATTATAAGGAATCAAATATCAACCACAACTAGACATATTCTGCTGTCCATAGCTAATTTTAGCTAAGTAGATATCAACAGTCTACACTCTTCTATATACAGAGCTCACCCTACACTCTCATCAATTCGAGCTATCCACTGCCATAAAGGAGTGAACATAGGGTGAGGTAACCATAACAAAAATGTCTGATTCCCCTAAAATATCCTACTGAGTTCCAGCTATGAGACTTATAGAATTATACTCAAAATTGATTGCACTTCTAACATCTATTACTCAGTCACAAAATCTAAATTATGCATCATCTTCCATTCCTATTAGAGAATTTAGGAGTTTAACTAAGAGTGTCTGATCTGAATTATCCTGTAGACACGAATCTAGATCTGGACACAGGCTCTTCATTTGTTAGCCTAAACTGAAAGTTGATCATCAATCGAATCATACACAAGAACCAGAGAATTTGTAGACTGATCATACAACTCATTTGGAATAAAGATTGAGAATACTCACTGATGGTGTTTACAAAAACAAAAGTTGATCTTTATTTCACAAACTTTGTAAGAAGATTACAAGAATTCTGGGAAAGTACAACTATAGGAATCCGATCTGAATGACGATCGCTTTATTCCTTGGACGATGTAAACTTTGAAGACGGTGGCCTCTGAAGATTGCAGCAGCACTTTGGCAAGAACTCTTGATCTCGGGTGATAATTTCTGTGGATTTTGATCTTTGTCTGTATGTCTGACAATGAAGGCTTGAAACTCTATTTATAGAGTTCTGGAAATAACTAACTTTTAGTTATTCTGAATTACGCAGGATGGATTGCACAGATTTTGGATTGTGCAAGCAATAAACTGTGCAGGCAGTTACTCGATCGTGGACCATCTGTATTTGACGCGTGGCATTGTTTGATTCAAATGCGCTTGATCGTGTACAGACGATTGCCACATGGTGAGTAATTGATGGCATGAAGGCCACGTGTACATTGTCAGTTGTCTTGATGAAATGCGCCACCTGAGTTGTGCTGCCTTCAGATTACGCTGGGATGGACCGCGCTGCAGAGAGTCTGGCAGATTGTGCTGCATGTACATCTGTCCTCGAGCGCTGTGCTGCACGATAAACGAACAGTTTCCTCGTTCTTCGGGCTATCAGCTGTCAGAAGATCTGATTCTCTGTCAGATAATGATGACGAGGCCATGTCAGCTTGCGCATTTGGATGAGTACGCAGTTCAGCCTGCACAATCGATTTGTTGTGCAATCTGTCTCCTGCGCAGTTCACTTGAAGGATGCATAATTTGATTTTCATGACTTCTTTGATGGGTGCAACTTGATTTTTAGGACCTACAAGACCCCCTTCAAAGTTTTCGAAGTTTGAAAATAGTCAAAGCTTCGAAATACTTTGAATTTTGATTTTAAAATCAAGTTGCGCAAGTAATGACTTGTCTGCGCAATTGGAGGAGTCAGCTCCTATTTCTTCGGCGCAATCTGAGGCGACCGTTGCTCTCGAAAAACTATAAATAGTTCTCCTCCTTCCTTCTGTCATTCTTTACTTGTTTTCACTTTGCTTAAGAGAGAAAAATTTCCGAGCCTACTCCGACTCTCTTCCTTCTTCTCCGTCGACTTCAAATGGCTCTGAAGCGTTCCGCCGCCGATAAGGGCAAAGCCCCCGCCGAGTCTTCGACTCGTGCTGTGCCGCACATTTCATGACACGAAGTCGGTCACCCAGCATTGCAAGGTAATCATTCGATCGAAAACCCTTTTTAGGGTTCTTCGACATGATTGAATCTTCAAACCTATCTCTTTTTAGAGATTTGGTTATACTGTGCCGCCCTGTTTAGGGTTTCGGTTGCACAAACCCAATAGTTTTTATTTTTATGAAGACTATTTTCTTGCACAATCGGTTGGAAAGTGATGGCAAAAGTCAGCGCAATCTGCTGATTTGCGCAAGGCTGTCCAGCGCAAACTGATACTTTGCGTAAGTTATTCAGCACAATCTGATGTCTTGCGCAAGTGGATGAGTTGGCACAACTGGACAGTGTGCGCATAGAAGCTGTTTGTTGCACAATCTGATGTTTTACAGACAGCACAATCTGATGCTTGCGCAATTTGCTGATTTTTTGGACAGAATCTTTGATTTTACTTGTACTGAATTCTGTCTTTCTGTTTGATGCAGTTAACATCAGAGAGGACCTAGAGTATAAAATCTTTGCAGGGACCCTTGCTGAACCGGAGTTTAAGGAAGATTTGTCCCATGTACTATTTCCCCAATATGCTCTACCATCCTCCGGTCAAGCCATCTTGGTAGTACAGGACAATGAAACTTTATTGAGTCTGATGATTGGGCAGCCTCTGCAGACTGTCGATGCCATTACTCATAAGAAACCCATGTTCTTATTTGGCGAAGCTATTGACAAGAGTTCTCAGCCGAGACCTCGTGTTGAGCAGAGACTCTTCCAGAGAAAGGAGGAAATAATATTGTTACCGGACATTGCCAGATGTCTCCCTCTAGCCCGCTATGCCCATGAAAGCCATCCCAAGAGAATGGACTGGGATATTACCCCCCTCCAACAAGCAAGGACAGGAAATATTTGTGTAAAAAAAGGACCAAATAACAGGGATATATTCTATAGCTCCTCTGAGCATCATAGCACCTTGCTCAGAGGATTGAAGCTTGGCTGCATCCCTCCAGAGAACTCCTCCTTGCTGCTGCCGGTGAGGACGCCGATCTTTGCTAGTGAATATGCAAAGGTTGAGGGCAGATACCCGGATCAGGACATCCGGTTGACAGGTCTGGTGAACCCAGACAACAAAAGATGGAACTGCATAACAAATTGGATATTGGTTCAGTTCGAAGACAAGCTCAAAGAGATTGAGCTATATCAGGCGGTATACGCTACCGTATATGGATTCCTCCCCAACCCTCATCTGTTTCTGGCCTTGGCAGAGAGGTACAATTTTAGGACAGGGACATTCATGACACCCTGCGGGGAGATTGGATTAGCCCTTCATGAGATGAAATACATCTCGTGCTTACAAATGGGAGACTTCCCTTATGAGGAATATGTTCCAACAAACGACGAGTTAGACCGACTTCGTCGAGAGAATGCAGAGATGTTGGCCGTTTTTGAAGAACTACTGTGCCACTACAAAATTTGCTCTATGTACTATAAGAGTGGTTCTTCCGGCACTTGTTACTCATCAAAGTGGTTGTCCTATCTTTTCCTTAATCACATCATCGAGAAAAAGACTAAGGATCATGATACGTGCAACCCGACCTTCTTCCAACCCCTCAGCCACAATGAAGTGATAAGATTGGTGGAAGAAAATAAGAAAATGGACATCAAAGTTAATGACGAAATTTAATACCCTCCATTCAAGACCGGAGATTTTATTGAGAGTTTTATGAGAATGGGCTACAGGCCCATGTCAAAGGAAGCCCAGCTGGCGGGTTTCCTGACATATTGGCTCTGGCACTTCGTCCTACCCAGAGCAAGCGTCGTGGACCGCTTCTACCGCGATGTGCTCTTTGCTGCTGTCCTGTTAGTCTTTGGCTACCGGATGGATCTGCTGTCGACGATGACCTGTAGAGTGAACGCAGGTCTTCGTCTTTATGTTGAATCTATGCTCAAATGGAAGGGTGAGAAGGGGAACTTCCCTCGGCTAGAGTTGCCTTACACCTATTTGTTCGGATGGTTACTTCTGCACCATCCGTCATTGATGAACCCTGACATGGGAGCAGTCGACGGTAGCTATTTGCGAAGATTCTCCCGGAGCAAATGGATATACACTAGTCTGAAAGATTGTAGACGTGCCTTGAACCTTGGGAAGGGGTGGAATTTCTACTACGTTGTCCCTCCAACCGGCTATGAATATATGTCGACAAATCTAGTTGATCTTGGGAGGCAGATGTTGGGCCGAGCAGCATTTGATTGGCTGAGGACGATTAGACCGTCGCACTTGGTGTATAGATTTGAAGAAGAATGTTTCTTAGAACCATATCTGCCAAGCCGCTTTGCTCGTCAATTTGGCTACGACCAGTTTCACGTAGGCAATGCTATAACTTGCCTGCAAGGAAAGGGGTATCTGATTGATGGCGCCAGGACATGGGCTTATTACAATGCTCGAGACACAAGGACAGTGTTCTCGATGCAGACCAAGAGTGGTCACGGCCCCCGGATGTTATACACATATTCGCTTTTTTATACAGCAGCGAATACATTCACTGAGAACTTCAACCTTGTAGATAGCTTCGCGACGGCGACGCGTTTGAAGAAGGGAGCAACTGTTATGCTGGTTCCAGGAAATGACGAGCAGTATGAGCCAGTGGATGATCCGTTGGAAGCCTCAAGGGAAGCTAACTTCCCTGAGGAGGTCAATGAACTACTGCGAGTTTCTTTGAAAGTGGTCAAATCTCCAACCAAGGAGAGAAAGAGAAGGATTAATGAACCTTCTTCTCCGGTTGCAAAGAAGAAACTTATCTTAGACCCATCAGAGAAGGTCACCACCAGGTCACAGTCTCGGCAACTGGCCGAGTCGACCCAAAGAGAAGAAGTGACTACGCCGACCTCTCTTCCAAGGCAGGCCGATGTAGTAGATGTGGAGAGTCCAGAGAGACCTCTTCATAGAAAAACACTGGCCTCCAGAAGAAGAAAGAGGGTAATCACCCCTCCGAGACAAATCTTGTCCTCGGTAGTTGCCAGTGTTGTAGCTGGAATAACCATGTCATCCCCTACACCTGCCCCCGAGCCTAGGCAGGAGACTCCTTCTCCAGAGCAGAGGGACGAAGCTGAGCAGAGGAATGATGCTGAGCAGAGAGATGAAACTGAGCTGAGAGATGAAACTGGACAGAGGGATGATGAAGTTTTGCAATCCCCTTCTCTTGCGGTGAGAACTACTCAGATTCCTGCTACATCGGGAGCGCTCCGTGAAGAAGAAGATCGTCTAATGACTGAAGCTCTAAATGATTGCGACTTCGGTCTGCAGGATGATGTCGATCAAGCCGCTGTCGTAACTGCCAGCGAGGAAGCTCCAGAAGATAGCATAAGCAATAAAGATATATCAACGGAAGATGTTGATGATACATTAAATCCCGAAGAGGGCACTAATGTCCATATGTCTCCCGAAGCCGTAGATGACACACTACATCCTGAAGAGGATGTTGAGGTGTACGTGTCTCCGAAAAAGAATATAGATGTAGAAGTAGCACCTGTTGAAACTACTCCTGCTGATCCAAAAGGTATTAAATGATTTTATCTACCTTCTTTTCATAGATTCAAATAGCTGACATCTACATTTTTATCCATGCAGAACTTGAATCTTCCCCGGTTCCTCCCGTATGCACAGACATAGTGCCAGTAACGGCTATCGCTGGCGGTAGCCGACATTTTTCGGGTGGTTCTGAGGCCGAAAGTTGCCAGGCAGTAATATCTGAGGCTACCTCTGCTAGATTGGAATCTGTGCCAACAGATAAAAGGCTTGTTGCTGGGGTAAGTCATGGTAAGATTGCCTTTGATCTTTTGATCCTTTTCAATTAGTTGCTAATGACAACAACAATCAATGATAAGGTTCATTTGATTTTGTAGAAGAGCATCTGGGAGGAGCAGCTAGCTCTACAATGGCTCCTCTGTCTAAAGATCCGTCTACTCAAAGGGAAGAAGCTGAACGTTTATCTTCACAGACACCTGCTGCTGCTTCAACGTCTATGGGAGTAGCTGCTACTTCGGGTGCTCTGGCTACCAACCATTTTATCATCAACTCTTTCAGCAACCTTTTCTTTAAGTCTTTGAAACCCTTAGTAGATAGGGTAATAGAAAAAGAAGATGCTGGTTTCTCCACCGTCAGAGGTCCAACCTCTTATTTGATCGATGCCATCCGTCATCAAGGCAACGAAGCTCAGGCTATTTTTCTTGAACATGTACTAGATGAGCTGGAGGCATCGGTCAGGACCTACAAAGATATTAATAGGGGAGAGGTGGAACCCTTTATGCAGGCTGAATTTGAAAAGATGTCTCAAGAGGCTGCGGTTGAGAAAGTTAATTTCCAAATTCTCTTGGATGCTTTCACTACCAAGTCTGCTGAGTATAATGCCCAAGTAGAAACAGTGGCATCTGTTGCTGACGAGAAGGAGAGGAAGGTTACTGAGCTGCAATCAGAATCTGCCCATCTTAAAGAAGAGCTGAGACTTGTTAAGCTTGCTCTGGAGGACGAGGCCACATAATACCAGGCTGCAGTTCAACGGCTGAATGCTCTGACTCAGGAGAGAGATAAATACGTCGCAACTCATCAAGATGAAATCTCTCGCAGAATAGTAACCATGCCATCTTTCGATGACAAGTCTGGGATAGAGGAAGCTAGGAAGCAGGTGATGGAATCTCGTGAGGAGCGGCTGCAATCTTTAAAGCAGCAGATGACCAACTTGATGACTCTGCCGGCAGAATAAGAAAGACTTTTGTATCTTCAATCTTTTTATGATATGTAATGTTGTAATGTCTTTCAAATTTTTGATCAATCAATAAAAAAGACATTTTCTTGGTGGCTCTATTATTTATTGTATATCTTATTCAGATATAAATAATAGCGATAGAAAATATATTCAGAGGTGCAAGACATGATATATTTCTTGATTTTGGAAAATAATTATATTCAATTATATCTGCTCAGAGGTAATATGGACGTGGCAAATATATTTTATTGAATATCATTATTTCAATAGACAACATATTCAAAGATGATAAGTTGCTGATATGAACGAAATGGATGATTCGTCGAAATGAATGAACGAAATGAATCGTCGGGATGAACGGATAAACCGTCAAATGAATTGAATGAACGGGTGGACCGTCAGATGAATATGATGAACGGGCGAACCGTCAGATGGATGTAACGAACGGACGAACCGTCGGATGGATGTAATGAACGGATGAACCGTCGAATGATGAACGGGTGAACCGTCGGATGAATGTAATGAACGGACGAACCGTCAGATGGATGTAATGAACGGACGAACCGTCGGATAGATGTAATGAACGGATGAACCGTCAAATGGATGTAATAAATGGACGAACCGTCAAATGAATGATTATGATGAACGTGCGAACCGTCAAATGAATGTGATGAACGGGTGAACCGTCGGATGATGAACGGGTGAACCATCGAATGATGAACGGGTGAACCGTCGGATGGATGTGTCGCTTCATTGTCTTACGACTCTCTGTCTATAAATAGAACAGAAAATCAGATGGGATGGTCACTTTCACTTTTCAACATAAAAATGTCGTCTGGAGATGCATCCAAGAAGGCTGAGATTGCCTCGAAGGTGGAAGCGGGTACTGAGGAACGTCCAGTTGAGTCGAACCAGCCAAAGCAGATAGTAGCGGGTGAAGGTTTGTCTGCACCCAAGCCGCCAAAGGACATCTTGGACTTCCTTCTTGAACCAGAGAAGACTGAAGAAGAAAGAACCATGAGGATGGCTGCTTGCAAGTTCCTGGTAGATTCCAGCAAGAACGTTCTCGGCTCTTTTGCTGATTATGTTTTTGATAAGGACGGTAGTGGCCCGCATCCCCACTTTGATAAAGATGATAGTGACCTTCCTTGATATTATGTACTATCATTCATGATGAAATAAAATTGAACTTTATTTATGAACTTGTTTGATGATTACAAGCAATGTCTGTTACATTTATACATAATACTTTTTGAGAAACTTGCCATTGATGGGCATCATTGCAACTCGACCGTCTACCTCTGTGAGTTGATTGGCTCCATTTGAGAAGACTTTGTTCACGATATATGGCCCTTCCCACTTTGCATCGAACTTGCCCTTACTCATGTGAGTCATAGTCATAGGACGTCTGACTGTTAGAACGAGCTCTCCTTTCTGAAAGGCTCTGACCTTAACTTTGCGGTTGAAAGTCTTTAAGATGCGGGCTTGGTATAACTCAATATGTTATTGAGCCATTAACCGCTTCTCATCGAGCGCCTGCAATTCTTGTAGTCGGAGAAGATCGTTGTTCTCTGTCGTAAGTTCGTTGGCGATAGCAATCCTCAAAGACGGAATTTAAAGTTCCAGGGGTAGAACTGCTTCACAATCGTACACCAAATAAAAGGGTGTACAGCCTGTAGGGTTGCGGACAGTAGTACGGTAGGCCCAAAGACATTCCCTAAGCATTTTACTCCTGTTTCGTTTGTTAGTAGACACAAACTTCTTGAGGAGCTTGATGATAGTCTTGTTGAAAGCTTCAGCCAAGCCATTAACAGCAGGATTGTAGGCTGTCGAAGCGACATTGTCAATCCGATGATCGTCACAGAACCTTATAAACTTTTGACTGATGAACTGAGGTCCATTGTCATGAATGATTCGTCGAGGTACACCAAATCTATAGATGACATGATGTTTGATGAAGTTGATGACACTGCTGGTCTTGACTTCAGCCAAAGGTATAGCTTCGGTCCATTTGGAGAAGTAGTCGGTTATTGCCAGTATGAACCGATGTCCTCTAGAAGAAGAATGATTGATAGGACCTATAATATCCATGCCCCAAGCTTCAAAAGGCCAGGAAGCAGCAGTCGGATGAAGAAATTCCGACGGTTGATGAATAAAATCTGCATAGATTTGACAAGCTCGACATTTCCTTGCATATTCGATGGCATCAGATACCATAGAGGGCCAGTAGTAACCCATGCGTCGGATGCGATCCTATAGTTTAGGACCAGGTTGATGTGCTCCGCAGACACCGTCGTGAGCTTCACGCAATACTTGCTTCGCTTTATCACCAGCAAGACAGCACAAGAGTAGGCCATCATAAGTCCGCCGGTAGAGAGTTTTGGTGGTCTGATTGTAGTAGAATCGGAGAGACCGTCGACGAATAATTGTAGCCTCCTTGGGATCTTCAGGAAGTATATCATGAACTACGAAGTCGATGAAGGGAGTTCTCCAATCTTCATTGATAACATTGACTTCAGTAAGATTACTGAACTCAATATTACAATTGTTTTCGACGCAGAACAATTCCCGATTAGAGATAACCACCACCTGCTGTCTTTTGATAGGGATAGCTAAGACAGCTGCAAGATTAGCCAAAGCGTCTACTTCAGTATTGCAAGCTCGCCGGACATATTCGATGAAGAAGGCTTTGAATGATGTAGCCATGTTGATTGCCGCTTCAAAGTAAGGCACTAGATCTTGATGGCGAACTTCATAAGTTCCTCTAACCTGGTTAACAACCAGCTTGGAGTCACCATAGACTTCAAGATACTCGATGTCCAGTTGTTTAGCTAGCTGAAGACCGATGAGTATAGCATTGTATTCTGCCACGTTGTTAGAGCAAGGCTCATCTAAGGAATAGGCTCTTTGAATGGCTGACCCGTCTGGAGAAACAAGAACAACTCCAACTCCTGCGACAATGGCACCATTTGGTCCAATCCTGGATGCACCGTCAAAGAATAGACGCCAAGTAGGAAATTCCTCGGAGATTGTATTAGATTCCAAAGTCTCGTCTGGAATTTCATCATAGAGTTTGGATGTCTCTTGAACAGGATGAGCTGCTAAGAAATCTGCCAGTGCTTGACCTTTGACAAATTTTTGAGGAACATATACCATGTCATATTGGGCTAGCAGAATGGCCCATGTAGCCAGCCGAGAATTGAGTGTGCTAGGCTTCTACATCAATACCCGAAGAGGATTAACTCGGGATATGACATGAATAGTTTGGCCAATGATATAATGCCTCGTCTTTTGAACAGCAAACATAAAAGCTAGGCATTCTTTTTCGACCGGACTATAACGATGTTCGGCACCAATCATAGTACGACTGAGATAATAGATGGCTTGTTTATGGCCTTCTTTGTTCTTTTGGGCAAGTAAAGCACCCAATGAATGATCCATAGCACGGACATACATTAAGAACGGTATGCCAGAGATTAGAGGCACCAAGACTGGTGGGTTCATGAGATATCGCTTTATGTCGTCAAACGCTCGTTGACATTCTTCAGTCCAAATAAAAGATACACCCTTCTTCATTAGTTGCGTAAATGGCCTGCAATGTCTAGACAGATTCGAAATGAACCTCCTGATGTACGCAAGTCGACCTTGGAATCCTCGTAGCTCTTTTAGGTTGCGTGGAGGACGCATCTCTTGAATGGCTTTGATCTTCTCGGGATCCACGTGTATACCCTTAGAGGTAATGACGAAGCCGAAAAATTTGCCACTAGAGACACCCAAGAATGACTTAGTGGAATTCATTTTGAGTTGATATTGGCGCATGAGGTTGAAGATAGTTCTCAAGTCTTGGATGTGATCTTCCTTTAGACGACTTTTGACAGCAATATCATCGATGTAGCATTCGACAGTCTTGTACAGATGATCTCAAAAGATGGTACTCATGGCTCGTTGGTAAGTTGCAATAGCATTCTTGAGACCAAATGGCATTACAGTATAGCAGTAGACTCCGCGAGGAGTGCGGAAAGAAGTGTGTTTTTCATCTTCAGGATTCATCCGAATCTGATTTTATCCAGAGAATCCATCCATAAAAGATATTCTTTCGAACCCACAGGTGTTGTCGATCATGACGTCCGTGATAGGGAGAGGAAATTCATCTTTTGGACATACTTCATTAAGATCCCAAAAGTCGATGCAAACTCAAACTTTTTCGGTTTTCTTCAAGACTGGAACAACGTTGGCTACCCAATCAGGATGCTGCTCTTCTCGAATAAAGCCACAAGCGATGAGCTTCTTGACTTCGTCGTCGATTGCGTCTATCATTTCTGGCTTGAAGCGCCGTTATTGCTGTTTGACCGGTTTTGCATTAGGCAGGATGTTCAATTTGTGAGTAGCAACTTTGGGATCTAGACCTGGCATGTCTTCATAGCTCTAGAAAAAGATGTCTATGTATTCTTGAATAAGAAGAATTAATTCTTGCTTATCTGCCTCTGGAAGGTTCTTGCTGATGAATATTGGACGAGGTGACCCGCTCTCTCCTACATCAATTTGAACTAATTGATCTTCAGTAGGAGATTCTCTTTGTTCAAATCGGAGTTCCCATTGGGTATCTATTCGTTGAGCCCAATAATCTGTTTCAGGATTTTCTTCAACATCCTCGTCATAGCCTTCTGGAAGTTCGACGGAGACCATGTTGGAAGATACAGTCAATCGATGAACTTGACCGATGCTGGTGTCAGAATCCCATGATCTGGAATCAGAAGAGTTAGAGCGCTCCTCACTATCGGATTCAGAGGCTGCTGGGGATAATACTGGAGGTGAAGCATATCCGAGACCTCTTTTGGTCCTGCGGTAGTACATTTCTGATTTTCCTTTCGGCACAGTCGTACGGATAGGAGTTCTTCTTCCTTTACCGTAGTTGAGGCCATTTTTGAAGTCATAACCCATCTTTCGGATGATGTCTTTTGATTGTTGACTGTAACGACGGAGTTGAAGATGTCCCGTATCATTACTTTTGCTATCATCCGTATAGCTGAATTGTTGTTCCGGTCCATTATTAAAAAGTATTGGACTCTCGCCTTTCTTTCGAGCAGGAATAATACGATATGAATCATTTGGATGTTCGAATAAGACTTCTGTTTGAAGAGATTGCACAACTCCCATTGTAAATGATTGAAAGCTATCTAACATATCCAAATAGCACTTAGCATAATAAATGACATCAGTATACTGGAAAGTAGATGCTTTTTCATTGATTTGTACATCTGTATTTACAGCAGGACCTTTAGCCTTAGCAGGCTTGGTCAGATTGATTACAAGAGGGGGAGAAGAAGAACGTGGAGGAGGATTGGCCTTGTTACGACAGAGGTCGATAACAAACGGCTCAGAGGAGGTGAGCTTTCTTTTATCCTTGTTATGAGATAAATCAATAACAAGTGGCTCAGAAGAGGTGAGCTGCCTTTTGTCCTTATTATGACGTAAGTCAATAACAAGTGGCTCAGAAGAGGTGAGCTCCCTTTGATCCTGACCATCATCAGCTGGTTGCTTCTAGACTGGCAAGTAAATAGCCAGTGGTTTGGAAGACTAAGGACACTACAACAAAAAACCCTTTTAATGACGGCTAAAAAGCGTCATTAATGACGAACTATGACGCTTTTTTTTCACAGCAACCGTTATGAAAACGGGTGTTATAAATGTTTTTTAAAAGCGTCATAAAATAACCGTCATGAATAGTTTCTATAAAAGCGTTATGAATAGTTAATATATAGTGCACAATTCAGAACAATTTTAAAACGTCATGAATAGATAATATGTATAGGCTCAATGCAGCACATTTATAACACTTTATACTATTCAAATTAGCATATTTATAATGCTCTATACTGCACAGTATATATTACATTCCAAAAACTTAACATTATATATCACCATTTTTATTACATTTATCAAAATAGAGTACATATCAACATCTTCATTACATTGAATATCCAAATACAGAATGTACCCAAAAAATAGGAATAAATCTCTCTTTTGCTAACCAAATTATTAGAAATATTTATTTAAGTAGATTCTGACCATGGATCTTCTCTCTGCCATCTCTTGAAGATATCGGGAGTCCCAAAGAGAAGTAGTGTCGCAGCTGAGCGACGACTTGGTGCTGCTGCAGCCGGCGCCGTCGTGGAAGAGCCTCATCCTCTGATCCCTTACTCTCGCCTGAACCCTCACCAGCGCCTGTATGTACCTCAGCGTCACGTTGTGTCCTTTTTGCAAAAAATCGGAAATGCCAGCTTAGCACTTTAGTAATCAACGCTGAAATGTGAGCCTAGCAATCAACCTGGATTTTACCAAGCCAATAAATTAAAGAAAGTTAACAAATGAGACAACACTACCGAGTTACAAGAATAAAGTAGCAAAACTTGAATTTGCAACTGGATAGTTGATTCTTTATTAAAGGTTAACAAGAATACTTGAGGGACTGATGTGCATCTCACTTGTAACATTTGAGGATGCCTAACACAATTATCAAGTACTAATGTACCATCGAAGCTATCATGTAATGTCGATGACAATTTACCTCATTAAGCATCATGTGAAGCTCATCCCTCGCCTCCACAACACGATCTCTGTCATTGCTGTCAACAACAAAAATGAGACCCTGTGTGTTCTGGAAGTAGTGCCTCCATAGCGGTCTGATCTGCAGTTTTCAATATAGTAAACCAACATTAGTTAATGGAAAAAACTGCAGTTCTTGTATGCTTCGAATATACGGGATATAATTGCATAAGACTAATAAGAAGTGCGGTTTAAAATGATATGAAATATTATTATTTTTAAATAACAATATCACAAGTATGCCGTTTTAAATAACAAATAAAAGAATATATTGAGTAAAGTTTATAATACCGTTGCAAAAGATATTGTAAGACAGCCGTAAGATAATGTACTGAGATAATAGCATTACAAAAGGTGACATTATAACAGTAAGATCGACATTTTTACACAAGATAGCAGTAAAATATAATACCTCCAAAGATGGGCAATAATCTCTCCTTTTCCAATGTGCTGCTCAAGCAATGTAGGCACATCCTCTGGAGTAACATATCCGTACCTACCAAAAGAAACCAATAACCAATATTGCCACATGCAGCAATTCATCAGATAGTCCATCAACAGAGAAATTTTGCAAGAAATCATCATAAATTAGGCGGGTTCAACAAGTTAATCCAACAATTATTTAATACAGTATCCTCACCAGTGACCAGTTACTTCTCCATTAGCATTTGGGCTGAATATGATAACATTTCCTGCATACTTATGAATATGAGCAGGGGCTGATAGACACTTGACCCTGAAGTCCTCGTAGGTTTTTCTCTTCTTTAAATTTCTTAACAAGAACAGGTCTATAGACACCACACCTCCGATCGCGGCTTCCATGAGCACATACAAAAACATATGAACCTGTTAATGTCTCAACAGCTCCAGGAAGCCACTCAGTCTCCTTCACAAGCACTTCTTCAACAAAATTATCAACATCAAAGTGTGTCAAACGCCTGCAACCAATGAAGTTAGCATTAAACTACGGCATATTCGACTTGTAGTAAATGATTGACAGATTGCTAGAAGTACACAACTGTGAACATACAACAGACCTGTATCTGATCATTTCTGGAAATATCAATACATCTCCATTTGATGACTCGGTACCATCCTCTCCTTCGCATATGGTCAGACGAGTCTGCAGGGAATACAAAATGAAAAGGTCCACTTGAGTTAAATGAAATACTTGATTAAAGATCTACATCTATCCATTTAGTAATTCGGTACAGCAACATTCCAACCTTCGAGACAGCTTTGGCAGTAGAGAACAAATATCATTCAGCCGTCATTTGCGTACAAGTGAGCCAGCATGTTACCTCACAGAATCCACCAGCTGTCGGCCCTAATGCATCATCATTGAAATTGGGAGGATCAAACCGTTTAATGCTTAACAGCGAATAGTGACCCGAGTATCCCAATCCGGGGGGAGAAAGGAATGCTTAGAATAAGCTCAATCTAATAATAAATCAGCCTAGCTTGAACCTATGTTTCAAGTTTGAAATGTAGGATCAGAGCTTGAACGGAGCCTGCTTATTATTGTTCAGCTGGAATAAGTTTATCCACATTTTTGTGCTCATCATGTAAGGATACTTACAGTGATAATAAGATGGCCACATATGAAGGCTTGTGTAAATATTCAATTTGATGTTTTATGTTTATCTAGTAAATATTGACCTTAAAATGACAATCATGATATAACAAAACTGAAATCAATTTCGATATCCTGAAGAAAGCTTGATGAACAACTAATATATAATGTGTGTTTCACAAATCAGTTAATAGTACTACATCTTTTTAGCAGTTAAATAAATTTTCTCTTTAAGAATTATAAGAATAATACACAAAAATTCAACTGTAATAGAGTAAAACTTAGTTGCAAGCAAACAGCTCAAGTTCAGCCCAATATCAAAAAAGCTAAGATATGAGGAAAAAAAAGAGGGGAAAGAAAAAAAGGAAAGACCTTTCCGGAGCCGAGGAAGCCGGTGATGACGGTGGCGGGAACCCTGGTGTCGAGGTGGTCGAGCGCCGATCCGACTGCCTCGGAGGAAGAAGCCGAGGCCATCGTCCTCGAGACGGACGGACGGGACGCTCCGACAAGCCCGCCGGTGCTCGGTTGCCGGAGGAAGTGGGTTAGGGTTTTGGTTGCTCTCGCCATTGCGAATCGGGAGGCCATTATTTTTTCCTTTTTGGGAAGAATTCTTGCGATGGTCGGGAACAAACTACGGGAGTAGGAGTGGGAGTGGCTTTTAAGCCCTTAGACGTTTTTTAAACCCCAAGCGGAGATATACTCGAAGATTTTGGATCTAGGGTTAGGGTTTTAGAGTTGGGGGAGAGGAGGGAGAAGAAAGGAGGAGAAGGAGAAGGCCAGAATGTTTTGGGGGAGAGGCGGGCTATAGCAAAGATTTTGCCAACAATTAAACTTAAAAAATATTACAAGTTTGCCACCGCTCTAAATTATTAATAACGCTTTATTTTATAAACGTTATAAAAAGCCCAGAATTAGCCTAACCCGTCATACAAAAAAGATATTTTTCAACTTAATAACGCTTATGTATCAGCCGCCATTAAAACTCCTTGTCGAGCGTCATTAATAGGTCTTTTTGTTGTAGTAGGACGAGAAACACGCCCTTTGACAGGAATGATGAGGGTGTCATTAGGCACTGCTTCTTGTTCTTATTCAGTGTCCAGAGACAGCACTACCTTCATGAATTCATCCTTGTACATACGAGCATCGTTGCAGTATGCTTCGATGCCTTTGAAAGGATAGAGATCAGCAGCCTCCTTTTGAACATCTCCATTGTCATCGACTATTTGAAACATTGATGGAGAGTCGAAGGAACAATGTTATGCTCATGCAGGAATGGTCTTCCCAACAGAGCATTATAAGAACAACCATGGTTGTCAATGATGTAGAAGGTCACCTTTGTGCGAAGATTGTCTATTTGGAGTTTTAGGCGAATCTTGCCCAGAGGCTCGCTCCTTCCATGGTTGAATCCAAGGATGGTGGTGATTGTACTGGAAATACTATGCACTGGGATCTTCAATACATCTAACATTGTCTTCGGCACGATGCTGAGAGCAGACCCTGGATCTATAAGAATACGATCGACTTTTATCGAGTCGACATATCCTGTATAGTATAGAGGACGATCGTGCCTGTTGTCTTCTATCAGCATGTCATCCTGTGTGAAAGTTATGTTTGGAATTAACTCCAACACACTATGACAATGGAGGCAAGAGACAGGCCCTGCTTTAGGCTTCTTTAGAAGGGCTAGACAGGTTTCTGCATGCATGAGAGCCTCACTCAGAGTTTCCCGAGTCTCTTTGGAGAGGCACAAGAGCTCGAAGATTGACAGTCGGGCCGGTGTATTGGCTAGTTGAGCCAGGATATCAAAGTTGTAAGGCTTCTCAAGTCCTGAGGGAAATGACTTCTTCAAAGGTTTGTCGAAGCGGACTTGTTGTTTGCCTTTGTCGGCTACCGTCGGCTTGGGAGGAGTGGGTTCTACAACCGGTGAGGATGCAGTAGGGATATCCTCAGTAGAAGCAGGCTACACTGGAGCAGGCTCAGAAGAAGAAGCAGGATTCTGGGCTTCGAGATAATCCTTTAGATAGGATTTCCCTGATCTGGTGCCCAGCAGGATTTCCTCGTCAACTATGGGGTCAAAAGACACCATATTGCAAGTCTTTGTCTTACCTTTGGAGCGGTCTTTCTTCTTGGAGGAAGAGGGAAGTTCGAACTCCGAGGCAAGATCAGGGTGGATCCACATAATTTCGCCATTGTCAAGAAACAAGGGGACAAGACCTTCACTTCGTGGAGGAGGGAGATTCTCGATCTCAAGAGTAGCTTTGGGGATAGGGATGACACCATGTTGTACCATCTGCGGAGGGAAGTCACCGAATTGAACTGATACCATGTTTGCAGTGACAGTCTTCTCATCTTACTGTAGAGTGACAACACCAGAGTTGACCAGCTCTTGGATCTTGCCTTTGAGCACATAACATGCTCGAGTAGGATGCCCAATGAACCTGTGATAAACACAAATCTTGGGATGATCAGTCTTACCGACCTCATCAGGTTTCTTCGTATCTGGGAGCTGGAGCTTGTTGCTTTTGATCAAGCAATCAAAGATGCTCACGGTGTCATTCTCGTCAAAAGAGTACTCTACTTTCGGACGAGGTTCCCTTGGTAGCGGTGCTGAAGGAGTAGAAATGGACGTAGGTGGAGCTACGTTGACCGCCAGAGATTCTTTATTTTTCAAGTTGATATTCAAAGTTTCCTTTCCCTTGCGGTTGTTTTGGCGATTACCACCACCCGATGTCTGGTGTTCATCCCGGTCGGGGTTAGACATTTGTACCCCTAGCTGCTTGAATTTGTCGGCACTAACTTCAGCTGCTTTAGCGTTGACAATGAAGGATGGCCAGTCTTGGAACTGAGTAGATCTTATCCACATGCTGATGATAGGCAAAAGATTTGCCTTGCAGGTGTTTATGGTGACAGCGGCCGGAGTTCCAGGAGGCATTTTTAAAGCTTCTCTGTAGAACCTTTCAATGAAACTCTCAGCAGTTTTATTGTGTCTCTGTTTGATTTTATTGAGGGCTGACATGGTCACGTCATTGATCCCCTCATAGAATCATTCCAAGAAGATTTGTTTTAGACCTGAGAAGGAGGTGACACAACCATCGGGTAAGCTTCTGTACCAATCGTATGCTACCTCGGCTAAACAACCGACGAATACTCTGGTAAGAAGAGCATCATTTGGCTGAAGTTGGACAGTCATTACCTCAAAGTGGTTAATGAACTGACTAGGAGAAGTGCTGCCATCAAACAGCGAGATTGTTGGGATTTTGTACTTCGGGGGAAATGGGACGTCCTTCCATTCAATTGGGTAGGGTTGCTTGATCCCGAACCTCTGCAAGTTGTCCTTCTCTTTGAAAGCCTCGAACTGAGTGCGCAGGAGCTTGACAGCTTCATTGGCATCCTCCACTGATGTAGAAGGAGCAGGCTGAGTCGCAGTATTAGGGGAAGGAACAGCGTGGTAAGTACTACCCCCAACACCTGATTGACTGGGTGTAGGTTGAATCTGTACAGGAGGTACTTAAGGAGATGCTACCCCCAGCCCTGCACTAACAGGCACCGACGATGCTATGATTTCAGGATTTGCGACATGTACGGTCGGTGGTACTGTATGTTGGGCCACAATGATAGAATACATACTTGAAATCATTTCAGCCATGGTCTTCAACTTGTCTTCTAGCGCAGCTATCCGTTGTTCTTGACTAGCTGAACTGGAAGCATAGGGATCTTCAGTGACAACATAAGCTGTCACTTCTCTAGGTACAGTGGAGGACACCGTCTGTTCCAAACTTTCGCTGTATGCATCATAGTCGGAGAAAGAATCATCTCCTGAGTGAGAAAGAGGAAGATGACCGGAAGGATCTTGAAGATTCCTTTGACCGATTGTATCTCGGCTTCGGGATCTAGTATGTTGGAATACTCCTTCAGAAGATTCTTGGAGTAGATCCAAATACCGCTGGCTTGGATTGCGAGGCTTGCCGTGCTTAGAGCACTTCCTACCCCCAGTGTCTATGGAAGTCATGTTGACAGAAGCGTACAAAACTTCGTCTTCATCTTCTGACATAGGTTCAGAGTTTGTAAAGTTCAGACGATCGAAGACAGATCGTCTTATTGTCTGACAACAACACTTGATGACCACTTTGTGATAACAATGGTGTCCAAGTGGTTGCACTGAAGGTGTTGAGATGTTGTCCCATTTTTGTTTAAGGTGTTCTCGGAGATCGGGAACAATGACAGGATGAGGAGAAGTTCGAGGGATGTGTTCTTTGACAACATTCGGAACATGGTTCCGGTTCTTCAAATGTTTTGTCCCTTGAGTATACACGGAAGTACTCATTTCATTAGCATAGGTGTCAGGATTTTTGATCCTGGAAGTTTGCTTTTGATGCTGGTTGGTCTTCGGCATTGGCTGTTTGCGTTTCACCGAAGTTGGTCGATTGAGATAAGTTCTTAGATCAGCAAACTCACCCCCAGGGGTTTCTGTCTGAGACACCAGCAATTTTCCCTATTTTGAACGGGATATCTTGAGAGTTGGGAGATCTTGGAACTCTGCTACCGGAGTAGGCAGGATACCTCTTTGATTAGTACACTTCCCTTTGGCAAGAAGGGAAGAAGAACCCTTGTTGGAGAGAGTTCTTGTACTGACTGGTGCCGAGACACGTTCAGATTGATTTTCTACGATAAAAACCGAGGAAGACTGAGAAAAGACCAAAGGGCCTTTTCCTTTGTTTTGTGAAGAAGGGTTAGCTAAAGAGCGTTTCCCTCTGTTGTCTTCCAAGTCGTGGGACGAGGAAGTTTGAGAAAAGACCAACGGGCATTTTTCTTTGTTCTGGGGAGGAGGAGGAATAGCCAAAAGACTACCCCCAGTGGATTGCGCTGGAGCAACAGGGTACTTGAGAAGAGGAGCAGAGCTTTCCCTCTTGCTGTGAGGAGAGGAAAGATTAGCCAAAGGTCTGTCTCTTTTAGACTGCGCTGGCGCAGTGTGCACAGGGACTGAAGTGGCTGTTGGCGCATTGGCAGGTTGCGCATGAATAACTCTGGTAGAAAGTCTTCTGGCCACAGTGTCAACAACTTGCGCAGCAGAAGTCTTGTTGCCAGAGTGTTTGGGTTGCACTCTGGTTGCTGGAGTGGTGGACTATGCAGGCAGAGTTGCAGCCAACTGCGCTAGGGGAATATGAGTCTTGCACTTTGACAGAGCAGCATATGAAGTAGGTTGTGCACTAGAAAGTGGAGTAGCATACTGCGCATGGGCAGTAGCAGTAGACTGCACAGCAGAGTCAGCAGTCTTGGGAACAGAGACAGTGGATTGCACAACAATCTGAGCAGCAGAGGCAGTGGACTGCGCAACAGTCTTGGGGACCCACACTGGATGAACTTTGCTTGTGACAGAAGTTGTTGCAGTGCGAGGGGTGGTCCTGGAGTTGATCATCGCCTCGTAGGCCGTCTGGTTGACCTTTACAACCAGCGTCTTCTACGTCTTTCCGATAGACGCAACGTCACATTGAGTTGTCACTTCCTCGTCGGAGAAGAAAGTCGTCCCCAGCAGAGTCGCCATTTTGTTTGCAAAAACAAAAGTTGATCTTTATTTCACAAAATTTGTAAGAAGATTACAAGAATTCTGGGAAAGTACAACTATAGGAATCCGATCTGAATGACGATCGCTTTATCCCTTGGACGATGTGAACTTTGAAGACGGTAGCCTCTGAAGATTGCAGCAGCACTTTGGCAAAAACTCCTGATCTCGGGTGATGATTTCTGTGGATTCTGATCTCTGTCTGTGTGTCTGACAATAAAGGCTTGAAACTCTATTTATAGAGTTCTGGAAATAACTAACTTTTAATTATTCTGAATTGTGCAGGATGGATTGCACAGATTTTGGATTGCACAAGTAATGAACTGCGCAGGCAGTTACTCGATCATGGACCATCTGTATTTGACGCATGGCATTGTTTGATTGAAATGCGCTTGATCGTGTATAGACGGTTGCCACATGGTGAGTAATTGATGGCATGAAGGCCACGTGTACATTGTCAGTTGTCTTGATGGAATGCACCACCTGAATTACGCTGGCTTCAGATTGCGCTGGGATGGACCGCGCTGCAGAGAGTCTGGCAGATTGTGCTGCATGTACAGCTGTCCTCGAGCGCTGTGCTGCACGATAAACAAACAGTTTCCTCGTTCTTTGGGCTGTCAGCTGTCAGAAGATCTGATTCTCTGTCAGATAATGATGACGAGGCCACGTCAGCTTGCGCATTTGGATGAGTACGCGGTTCAGCCTGCGCAATCGATTTGTTGCGCAATCTGTCTCCTGCGCAGTTCACTTGAAGGATGCATAATTTGATTTTCATGACTTATTTGATGGGTGCAACTTGATTTTTAGGACCTACAGATGGTAACTTGACAGTTAGGGAGATCCAATTGAATCGATCAACCATAATTCCTAAACCAATCATAAATTAATAACACCAAGTGAAGAACATATTAACAAAATATACTCATCATAAACACTCGATCAATCAAGCAATCCTCACCTCTACACTGGTCGAATTTGCTCAGAGCAATCGATCGAGAATTTCCAAGGAAAGATTTGAGATGGAACAGCTATCTGATAAAATCCTCACTTTAGTTCAGGTCGAAGAACAAGAACAGATTGAATCAAAAAGATGTTCAGAATCACTCACTAGTGATTGATCCTCAGAACGCAGTTACTGACTTCAAGAAAATGATCGATTGCTCAATCAGGAAAAATAAAACGAATCGATCTGTTCCAAGGAGAAGATCGAAAATCATTCTTCAAGTAATCTAAAATTTATAGAACATGAACGAAATTAAACTCAACTTACTAATTCTTTATCGAGAAGGAAATAGGAGCTCTGCTCTTCCTCCCTCTCTCTCTTGATCTCTATTTGAAGAATTTGAAGAACAATTGGTAAGAATGAAGAAGTGGGGATTTGTGGGGATGAAATAGGGTTTCAATCGGTTAGGAATGGCGGGAAAGAGAAGCTCCAGGCTGGAAATTCAGTTAGAGATTTTTGAATCTCTCCTTACTCCTCACGCAACCTCTGTTGCTGAAGAAGAAGAATAAGAAGAAGGAATTGTGAGAAAAATTTGCTGGGTTTTAATAAATGGGAGAGCTACAGTGTTGGACTATGAAACAGTATCTAAAGGAACCCAATAAGAAGGCCCAAGAAGTAAAGCCCAAGGCTTCAACAATTAAATCATAATAATAGTTTGAAACTTAATTAATAATAGACAATTAATGAAATATAAAAATATATTATATTTGATGATTTTTGAAAGGTGAGGTTACACAATCAGCACTCGCCCTTGATCTCTACTCGTGTCTTCTAATCTTTCCAAAATCTTGACCTGATCACATGTTTACGTCCTCGATCTATCATGGTCCTTCCTTATTGTTTCTCATGTCGTTTCTTCAGCGGCATTGTTCCTGGTCCTACCGATCAGCAAGGCGGAGCACCTTCAGTGGACCAACAACAACCTGGAGACCAAGCCCAGCACTGTGGAGCGGTCTCACGAGTCATGCATTCCGGGGATCCAGAGCCCCCAGTTCAACCCGTCCAGCCTGCAGAGCCTGATAATGGAACCCTGGTGGGTCTCATCAGGAAATTGCTTGCATCTCAAGATCGTCGGAACGATGCCCTGCACTAGACAGTACAAGATGCCATGGGCAGAGTTGGTTACCAAGGGAACAATGCGGCCAATAGCTTCAAGCGTCTGAATCCTCCTTCTTTGATGGCACTGAAGATGCTATTGCTGCTGATGCATGGCTTCAGGACACAGAGGTTATCCTGGAAGCAGCTAGGATTCCTGAGAATGAGAAGGTGCTGTTGTGCGCCTGCAGTTATTAGACTTAGCCCGCAGCTGGTGTGCGATGCTAGCAGTTGGATTACCGATGCCTGTCTCATGGGCGGTATTCAGCAACAAGTTTCAGACCAATTACTTCGACGCAGTAGCTCGGTATGATCTGCAGACGAGATTCACTAATCTCAAGCAGATGGGCAAGACGGTCCATGGATATACGGCCGAGTTTTCTAGACTCAGTCAATTTGCTCCTACTTTGGTGGCAACCGAATTGGATCGAGCCCAGCGATTCCAGCAGGGGCTCTACCTAGAGATTATCATATCGGTAGAACAGTTTGAGCACCAGAAGTTCGATGTCGTCCTGCGAGCAGCGAAGAGGCATGAGTTTAATTCGCAGAGGATTGTAGATAGAAGCGGAGGACGGAAGAGGTCTCATGGGCAGATGTCCCAGTCTTCAGCACCCGCTCTGGCAGCTCGGGCCTTGACTATTGGAGCTCCTAGGAGGGCGACCACAGTTTCGTCGGTTCAACACCCGACATCGACGTATCCTCAACAGCAGAAGCAGAAGCAGTCTTCTGCAATGGGCTGCACTCATTGTGGGAAGCCAGGGCACGTAGTATTAGAGTGTCGTAGAGCACAGGGATTGTGCTTGGCTTGTGGGGCACCGGATCACAAGATAGGGTCCTGTCCGAATAGAGCCAGTTCGTCGTCGTCAAACCTAACCAGTCCATCGGTTAGGGGTCCAGCACCAGTGCAGCAGCAGTATCAGCCTCCGAGGCTATTGCCACCTCAGGCTCAGCAGTATGTCCAAGTTCAGATTCAGAACAGGCAGAGAGGTCACCAGCAGAGGGGACCAGCACCAAGAGGACAAGGTCAGGCTATGGCTCTGACCGTAGCAGAAGAGTTAGCTTCAGGTGAGGTGGCAGCAGGTACCATTCTTGTTAACTCTTTTCCAGCATCAGTATTATTTGATTCGGGTGCATTACATTCATTTATGTCTGTACGATTCGCAACACGGGTAGGACTGGAGCCTGAGTCATTATCAGTAAGGCTCAATATACTTACTGGTAACGGTCTTGTAGGGGTAGATAGAGTCTATTTCTCGTGTCGAATCGTAGTTAGCTGTAGAGAGTTTCCCGCTAGATTGATAGAATTCCCGATGGCCGACTATGATGTGGTCCTATGAATGGATTGGTTGAAGGATCAATACGCAAGAATAGATTGTCATGTTGGCAAGATTATTTTTGGTATTCCTGGCGAAGAAGAGTTTTCATTTTCCAGAAGCGAAGTAGAACCTTCTCCACCAGTATTGCAGATGACAGTAGCAGAAGTAGTTCAATTTCCCAGAGTAGTAGAAGAGTTTCCTGATGTGTTTCCCGAAGAGCTTCCAGGTATGCCACCGGAGAGAGAGATAGAGTTCACTATCGACTTAAATCCAGGGACGGCACTAGTGTCAGAGAGAGTCTACAGGATGGCACCTTCAGAATTAGAGATCTTGTACAAGATGATTGAAGAACTCAGAACTAAGGGATTCATTCGTGCTAGTGGATCGCCTTGGGGATCCCCGATGCTTCTTGTGAAAAAGAAGGATGGCACGTCAAGATTATGTGTTGATTATCGTACCTTGAATTCTGTAACAATAAAGAACATATATTCCCTACCAAGGATAGATGATTTATTTGATCAGCTCAGTAGGGCAGCAGTATTCTCAAAGATTGACTTGCGGTCAGGGTACCATCAGATCAGAGTCAGAGAGCAAGACATCTCGAAGACAGCATTCAGATCTAGATATAGACATTGGGAGTTCCTTGTTATGCTATTTGGAGCGACCAATGCGCCAGCGGTATTCATGGATCTCATGAATCGTATCTTCATGCCCTATTTGGATCAGTTTGTGATAGTGTTTATACATGACATCTTGGTCTATAACAAGAATGAGGCAGAGCATGAGCAGCATCTTCGTGTAGTTCTTCAGATTCTCAGAAAGAACCAGTTGTACGCGAAGTTCAGTAAGTGTTAATTTTAGCTTGATCGTATTTCGTACTTAGGTCATATCATCACCAGAGGTGGAGTGGAAGTTGACCCCCAGAAGATATTGGCCATATAGACGTGGCCAGCACCTAGCACCGTCGCAGAAGTTCAGAGTTTTCTAGGATTGGCTGGCTATTACCGGCGATTTGTATCAGACTTTGCTCAGATTTCAGCACCACTGACACCGTTGACCCGTAAGGATGTACAGTTTGCTTGGACAGCAGAGTGTCAGAGTTCATTTGAGAAGTTGAAGCGGAGATTGATGACGGCTCCCATTCTCACGCTTTCAGATGGGACTGGAGGATTTTCAGTTTATTGTGATGCTTCCGGCAGAGGATTGGGATGCGTCTTGATGCAGCATGGTAAGGTATTAGCTTACGCATCACGTCAGCTTCGTGATCATGAGAGAAATTACCCAACCCATGACTTGAAATTAGCAGCGGTGGTTTTTGCACTCAAGTTGTGGAGGCATTATTTGTATGGAGATCGGGTGGAGATTTTTACCGACCACAAGAGTCTTAACTATGTGTTTACCCAGAAGGATCTTAACATGCTTCAGAGAAGATAGCTAGAGCTACTTGTGGATTATGACATCAACCTGCAGTATCATCCTGGGAAGGCCAACGTTGTTGCAGATGCATTGAGCAGAAGAGCTGGAGTCTATTTCCTAACAGCGCAACCAGAGTTATTAGCTGATCTTCAGAAGATGGGTATTGAGATTGTTCTTCCCACCAACGTAGCATTGATGGCCAGTATGCAAGTTCAGTCCAGTATAGTTGAAAGGATTAAGTTAGCTCAGTCAGCAGATTCTAAGCTTTAGCGGCTGAGGGCAGAATGTGTAGCAGGACAGAAACCAGAGTTATGTATTCATGAGGATGGTACACTTCGACATGGGAGACGTCTTTGTGTACCCAGTGGTGATATCAGACAAGAGATCATGGCAGAGGCTCACAGTTCTCAGTATTCAATTCATCCCGGTAGCACGAAGATGTACCGAGACATTCGTCAGCATTTCTGGTAGAATGGCGTGAAGAGGGAGATAGTCCAGTTTGTCTCTCGTTGTTTAGTTTGCCAACAAGTTAAAGCTGAACATCAGAGGACAGCTGGACTTCTTCAACCTTTATCGATCCCAGAATAGAAATGAGAGCACATTACCATAGATTTTGTAACTGGGTTACCTAAATCCCCAGCTGGAAGAGATGCTATATGGGTTATAGTTGATCGTCTCACGAAGGTAGCTCATTTTCTCCCCTTTAGAGTTGGTCAGTCGACGGATCTGCTAGCAGAGATGTACCTCAGGCAGATAGTCAGGTTTCATAGAGTACCAGTCAGTATTGTATCCGACAGAGATTCAAGATTCATATCGTACTTTTGGCGGAGTCTTCAAGAGAGCTTGGGGACTCGACTCAAGTTCAGTTTAGCTTATCATCCGCAGACAGATGGTTAGTCAGAGCGCACGATCCAGACTCTTGAAGATATGTTGCGGTCATGTACACTCGACTTCGGTTGTTCGTGGGAAGATCACCTACATCTCATGGAGTTCTTCTATAACAACAGTTTTCAGGCTAGTATCCAGATGGCACCCTTTGAAGCACTGTATGGCAGGAAGTGCAGATCACCTTTAGCTTGGGATGATGTCGGCAAGAGGCAGATGCTTGGTCCAGAGATGATTACGCAGACAATCGAGGTGGTCAGACAAGTCAGAGATTATTTTTGAGTTGCACAAGATCGTCAGGGCCATTGGGCCGATTCTCATCGGCGTCCTCTTGAGTTTTCTATCGACGACCATGTATTCCTTAGGATCTCGCCTACCGGTGGCGTCATTCGATTCGACGAATGGGGAAAGCTTAGTCCTAGGTATATAGGGTCGTTTGACATTCTCGAACGAGTAGGTGACGTGTCCTATCGTCTCGCTCTTCCGTCGTCGTTACGTGAGGTACAGACATTTTTCATGTATCTCAATTACGACGGTGTAGAAGCATGGAATTTCAGGACCAGAAATCCTATGCGCCAGACACTACATGTGCCAGAGCTCGGACAGAGTACTTCACAGCAAAAACATCGAATATAGACTTCGAAAGAGGACTTTTTATTACATATAAAAGTCTATTACATGCCTAGAAAAGATTGTACAAAGGAGAATTTCTACAAAAGAAAAGATCCTAAGTCTACAGCCAGCAGCCACCTTGCGCCCTCAAATAGGCACAGCAATCACCATGCGCCCTCAGCAGGGCGCATCCCACCATGCGCCCTCAGCAGGGCGCATCCTTTTCAGCAGCTCAGTTATGTGCATCCCAGTTATGTGCATTCCTTCAGCAGCCCAGTTATGTGCCGCTCTTCCAGCCAGGCTCACCGCCGTCGAAATGTTTCGACTAATGAAGCATTTATTGAGCAGAACGAGGGTGGCAATCAACCCTCTAGCCAAGGAAGAGAAGAGCACCGCAAGCCAACCTGTGGCCAGGGAAGGCTTCGAAAGAGCCTCCAAAGGCCAAGGAAGAACGTAATCGAAACGGCGGCTAAAGGAGCAGCTTTCAACACAACCAGAGTGGGCAACGCCCACTTTGAAGGAAGAAAGAGCCCCCAAAGCCGCAGCACCGCCATTCCGATCTGCGACTCTTCCTGCACAACGAAGACGAGGCTCGTGCATCCCTATCTTTGGATGCAACAGGCACCTTCCGCCTGCCTCAGAAGCCCTCGACTCCGACTTTTGGATGCAACAGTCACCTTTAAGTGCATCAATGAAGACATGGCGTCGCATCTTCACCCTCGGGAGCATCTCGACAACAGAATGCATCCGAGTAAACAAGTTCATGTTGGAAGAACGTGAGAGAACGAGAAGCAAACTCTCTCCATGCCACTATTTATAGGCCGGGCAAATCAAACCCATGCACCAAGTGGATCGATCTCCGAATTTCGTGCAATAAATTTGTATTAAATGGATGAACCGGACGCTTCGAATTCAGTTAAGTCAAAATAGCTATTTAAAGCACTCGAAGATCGTAACAGTCGCACCATTAAAGACGTGTCATGAAGCAGATGCGCCGGCCAGACCGCGCATCACACAGACGCGCCCTTCAGTACCTGTCACGACCCGCACCCACTGTGAAGGTACGAGAACGTAACAACGCCCTGGCTACGCCGCAGTATCGGCGGTAGAACGCTGTCCTAGGTCAATCATCTAACAATATAAAGGTACCTGTACAGTATATACACTTCGAATGGAGGTGACATAGCAATATACAGTCTCAATCACATCTAAAGCAGAATAAAAAGATAGGATGATAGAAAGATAAATACTGGAATGAAGGAAAACCACATAAACACAACCAGAGAGTCTAAGTATCTACTGACATAACAAATCAGAACATCCAGCTCAATACAAGACTCTAATACTGAAAATGAAAGAATATATATAATCAGATCTCAGAAGACAGAAATAGTAAAACCTAGACTAGGGAGCCTCAGTCTCTAAGCTAGTGGATCAGGCTGGAAATCTGGGTCACACATGTCATCTACAGCTGTCCCATAGTAGGTGTCTATGCAGGCCTCCTCCTCATCCTCTGTAATATTTTCAACAGGTCCAGTCAGGACGGGAGCGAGCACAAAACATCTCACGCAGTTCATAACGAGTTAGGAAATATAAAGCATGCAATAGAGTAAAGTACATGAAACGCTGAAAGAAGAAGATATAGAAAAACAGTAGAGATTTGATAACAGAAAATATCTAAATATGATAAGTAGGAACTGTAAGGAACATGTGATTTTAGAGTACAATCTGGTTATGTAAACGGGCTTGGAAAATGCAATGGTAACTCCATTGTACGTGGGTGTACAATAGACATATACAATAGTTATACAATATTGTACAATAGGATTTGAGTACATAACCAATTCTACTCTCCCTCCCCAATCAATACACAAGGATCTACTCCAGTTACGTTACCTTATACAATAGTGTACAATGTTATACAATGGATGTACAATGTTATACAATAGTGTACAATGGTCTATCCCTGGGCTCATGTGATAATGAGAGTACAATATGCACAATGAGTATACAAGGATATGGGTATTCAATAAATACAATATGGAAGTGAAACGCACAACACAATATGTATTTAGTGAATACAAGGAGATAACATCTCAAAAAAAGATCCATATAGTACCAATCCGTGATAATAGTCGTGTCAGCATCAAGTACAGTAATCTAGAGCAAGAATGTAAATCCATACAAGTATGAAACGGTCAGAGAATGTACTCGCCTGATAGCCTGAGTGTCTGAAGAGAATATACTGTCCGAGGAGTGGTGTCTATCTCCTATAGAACAGTACAACTCACTATGAGTCTAAAAAAGATAATAAGATGCATTACAATGCATTCTAAATGAATCTAGGTCAATCTAGGTCAAATCTAAGTCATACCAAGCTAAACTAGGTCATACTGAGTCACACTAGGACAATCAAGGTCAAACAAGGTCACAGGAAATCAATCCAAGTTAAACTAGGTCAATCTAAGTCATCTTATGGTATACGTTATCTATTATCCATTACCTTATTCTTTACCCTTGCACCATCCTCACAATTACCCAACTCTCAACCACACACAATACTCATGATACCATATTCATATATCCCCCACACTCAACACACACCAACTCACATACACACACTCACTCACTCACACACTATGGGCACATATAGGCTCTTTCCTACAGGTTTACATATGGCCTAACACCCATAGGATACTATCTATACATACATACTCACCTACATACCCACATCTAGATACACTCACATATCCTATAGCTCACTCACAAACTCATAACACCCACACACAGGCATATACATATAGGACAGATTTGAGGCTGCAAAGGCTTGGTTTTGGACTGCCAATGAGGGGTATTAAGGGACTGAACATGGGCTGATTATAGGTGTCATGGAGACTAAATTCAAGGGGCTGATTTGTGGACCAAGTTGGACTGTTTTGGGACAGCCAACAAGTTGGTTTGGGATGGCCAAAGGGTGTTTAGGGGGACTGAATTTCAGGGCATTTTTAGGGACTGATGTGTTGGCTGAAATGGGGGCTTCAAATGGGGTTATTATGGCTGAATGGGATGGGGAATTGGAGGTTAGCATGGTGGTTAAGGGACTTCTATTGGACAGGTTTTTGGACAAGTAAAGGGGCTGCCATTTGGGGGTTTAGGAGCTGGAATGTAGACTGATATGGGTGTGTTAGCTTGGACAGGTTTTTGGACAGTTAAAAACAAGTTTTGTGGACTGATATGTGACAGTTAAATACTGGTATAGGAATAGGTTTAAGGGCTGAAACATGCTGGAATTGAGGGGGCTAAATGGGTGATTTGGGGCCTGGTATGTTCCCCCCAACACTGCCAAACAGTGATACACTGCTGCTACTGCAGCTGAGCCTAATCAGTCCCCTTTGGGACTGATTTCCTACTCTTACTACTGCTGTTATCCACAACAGTTTATCCCCCTTCTAAATTCCCTTCACACTCCCAAATGACTCCTTCATTTCCACTCTCTATCACCCTCTCTACACTCTCTCTATATAACACACATACATACAAACTCTCAAACCACCCCTCTCTAACTCTATACAACACATACATACCACACACACCTATGATATATATCCATATATATGTATATAAACCATGTTATATATACATATTTATATATATAGATTAATATACATATCACTACAAATCAGGAAAAATCTGAACCCAAATTCCAGTTTTTCATACATCTCCATATTGATCCCCACACATCACCAAATTACACCAAAACTGATACACAACTAGATTATATATAGGAGAATCCATTTTGGGACTTAAACCAACATTTAAACAGTAATAAATATGATGAAATAGGTGTCCAAAATCGTTTTTGAAAACTGGAAATTCAGGGAATAAATACCCATGTTTCAGGATTTGGTAAATTGTTAAAAACTAATGAAAACATATTAAAATTCAAAATAAGAGGTTGGTAATGTGAGAACACATAAGACACGTGCCACACAAGTGATTTGTGTCCACAAAAGTGGACACAACGTGCCCATTCAATTCCAAATATAAAACAGGAAAATTCCAGACACAGAGACTGGACAGTCTCGTGCACGTGTTCACCTCACTCGTGGACACTACACGACACAAACTAGGACTCGTGATCGTGCATGGGGGTACGCCTAGGGTAGGGTTAGGGACCTAGCACCCTGAATCGCACCCACGTGTCATCGTGTCCGACTTACCAAGCCGTATCAGTGCACGAAATTGGACTGTGCGCAGTCAGTATAAAATCAGTGCGTGGCCGATTTCTCCCAATCCAGACCACAAAATCTCGTGAAACTTGGGGAGGGTGATGACAGAGGGTGCCCCAAGCTCCCCACGAAATTTCGTGTCAGGGCACGCTGTGTCGTGTCCTGTAGGGACCCCGAACAGCAGGGGATCCGCCAGGCTGCGCGCGGGGCCGTGTCCGCGAGTCCATTGCGACTCGGACACGACTCAAAACTACCCCAGTAATTTGAAATCATATAAGCGACATCAGAACATAATTTTCCATTCAATTACAATTCGTAATTAACACAGAAAGTTCCATTGAGGCATTAACACAAACACTATGAACAGGACTCAGATACGTGTCCTATTAGGACACGAAATGACACAAAAACTTGGGGGTTCCTATTCCTATAGTTATGTTAGGTCTAGGGTTCCCTATTGATGCAAAATTTTCAGGATTCTATGGTGTGGATAGAGAGTTACCTCAATGAATCAAAACTCCCAAAAAGCTCAAATGAGTGAGGTTCTCCTTGATGGTGAAACTCCTCCAAAGCTCTTCAAATCTGAGAATATTAATTACCAACAGAAAGTAGGAAGAATTTAAAACCCAATGCAATTTGTTTGGATTAAAAATGAGGAGAAATGGATTTCCTAGAGATTTTTGAATATGGAGACTCACCTCTTTCTAAAACTTGCACAAATCCCAATGGAGGCTAGCCCTAAATTCTAGGAGGGGATTAAATAGGGGGAAATGATCAATAGTGGCTGCCATGGGCTAATTAGGTTTAGGTTTGGCTACATGGTGTGGGCCTATGGGCTTTAAGTCTCAAGTCATTAATCATGACTTATGAAGTCATGAGCCATTTAGCCTAATCAACTCCGAAACTCTCCAAACAAGTTCTAATAACTTAGATCTCACTAAATTAGGTCTAACCAAGTTTACTTAACCTAACCAAGTGGTCTTAACCTAGGTCAGTCACTAGGTTAGTCTCCTAGTCAACACTAGTCAACCTTCATCTAAACAATTCCAAAATAAATTCTAAAAATTCCCATAAATTCAAATAAATTATAATAAATCCAAATAATACTAAAAATGTCAAAAATACCCTAATCACATGGCTAGGCTCTAGGATAGGCAGTATCTACTAATCACTAGCACAACGCCAAAATCACAAGTTATAAATTTAAATAGTTTAAAATTAATTAAAAATCACTAAAAATTCTAATATGAAATAAATATCATTAATTAATAATTATAATTACAAAATTTCAAAATTACCCTCATTTAGAAACTGGGTGTTACAGTACCAAGCACATCGCAGGGATGCGCCCCCCATGCATCCCCATACGCCTAGTAGAACGCCAACCGACGCGCCCACTCAGCTATCCATCGAATGTCACAAACACTAAATGCCGAACTGACAGAGTTGGCAGCACGCCTCCCGAAGTCTGAACAGTTCAGAAGACGAAGCATCGCCAAACGTCAGCATCATCATTACTTTCCTCCGACGGCTACTGCCACGTGGCCACTCAACCACTCGCATGCGCCTCTGCAGCCATGCGCCCAAATCTGCATGCGCCTCAAAAGCCATGCACCTCAGACTTTTCACTGATCCCTAAAGACAGAAGGAAAGTCACCATTAAAGCTCTGCATGCACCTCAGACTTCTCTCTGATCCCGAAAGACATGAGTAAAGTCATTATTGAAGCCTCGCATGCGCCTCAAAAGCCATGCGTCCCAAATGGTTCGTGACTCCTAAAGGTTACGTGCCAAAGCCTCCTCATGTGCCCAATCCTTGGCGCATCCTACCAGATCATTCTCCACCAAATCAGAGATCTTCGAGCCATGGGTCGATGACACGTGTTCTTTGACTCGACTCACCCAAGATCTCAGCAACAGAAAGATCTTCTCCTCTGCTACGTGCCGGTCCACAACAGCAGCATAAAGAATTCAACCCCTCTATCAGGGCGCATCATTCATACGCCTCCATCAGCAATCACCACGTGGCATCCCCGCGTACAGGCGCATCCTACATGTGCGCATGAGCAGCCAGCCTGCAAAACTATAAATAGAGGGATCATTTCCTTCTTCCATACCTACCTACACATGGACAAAACATACAACGAACGAATATACCACCAGAGAGGCAGATACAGACACTCAACGTCTTCCTCCTCTCAGCAAGCTCTAGCACCCAGAGCAATCCAAGTCTTCAGAGAACCGATAACCGTCGTCAGATCGTCAACGGAGTCAACGCATTACCACTCACTCCATCGTCATAAGGGACCCAGATAAACAAAAGTGTACTCCTAGGACTACATCTAAGTCCTATATTGTAATACTGTTCTGTTTCTATTGAAATTTGCAATCAAAGAATTTTAATGGCAAACAAGCTGGCGACTCTGCTGGAGACCTCTTTCTCCTCCACCGAGAAAGCTGTGTCGCAATCCGATGACGTGAAGGTGGGCTCCTCCCACAAGACGCTGGTCGTACGCCTCAATCAACAAGCGTATGAGGAGTTCAGCTCTGAAGGCAGTGCGAGTCCTTCGAAGCGGCTGCCGAAGCCGATGAAGACCCGCCGAGTCTGGGTGCGCAAGGTCGACGCCTCGGGCACCACCACCGAAGGGGATGTGCCGATCCAGCCTTCCCTTCCTGCTGACGTCCTCAGCAACCAAGATGCGCCTGCTGGTACAGCGCATCTCTCGGGGAAACGTACGGCTAACCACATTCCCCAGCCATCTCCCTCTCAGACGAGGAAGATGCGTCGACGAAGCAGGGGCGCAGCCAATGCCCCGCGCATCACCTCTGATGCGCCACAGAAGGTCTCTGTCTTTGACAGACTCACTCGCTGTAATGGCGAGGAGAATTTGGATTCTGAGTACTATGCGCCCCAGCGGACTGGTACGAAGAAATCCAAGGCAGCATGGGTCATGCGCCCCAAACGTGCGCACTGCTAATGGTAAGCTGTACAAGGTCGACTCTAGTGCTACGGCGCCAGAAACGAGCCGACCTTCAAAGTCCTTGTCTCACTTGGGCGCGTCTGTCGTGTGTACAACCAAGCCGAGTAAGGCAAATCCAGTGGTCTTGAACTCCCGCGCCTCCTCTGGTTGTGCGTTTGAGGTTCGTTCAAGTCACTTCAAATGCTGTGGTTCCCCCACTACTGATTGGGATGCCTGTTTGGTATTAGATCAGGGGGCGCAGCACTCACTTGACCACCCCGGCGCTTGGCCTTGCCATGCGTCTGAAGGGGGTGTGAAGGTGGCACTCTCCTCCAACGATCTGCGTAACGTGATCACTCACAAGCGCCGATCAGGAGAGTCGACTGACAAGCACGATGTGCCTCTCACGGGGCATACTTGTGCTGTGGTCACCATCAACTGCTGTTGCAAAGCGGCAGTCCCACCAAGGCAGTCGGTGTTCCAGTGGCTGCAATCATCGACACCCCTCCGATGTTGCCTCGAAAAGAAGGTGTCAACAAAACAAGAGCCAAAGGTTGCTTCATGCAACGTGATCTCCAACTCCTCGTCAGTCCGAAAGGCAACTGGCAGTTCCTCTTCTTCGTCCAAAAGCCAGCCGAGGAAAACCAAGACAGCTGTCGCGTCCTCCGGAGTGTTCGAAGGCACTCGGGGGAGGAAGAAGATCTTGGAAGAAGCTGGGGGTAGTCAAACCCTTGTCGAGTCCGAAGACGAGGGTGTCCAAAGCACATCTGGGGCGGATCCTGTCAGCCTCCCAGAAGATGAGGATATCCCCCAGAACATAGCTGGGGGTAGTCTAGCATCTGCGGACCCGAGTTTCGGAGACGCAGAGGCCCTTCAAGACGGAGCTGAGGGTAATCAGGCCCTTGCAGATGCGTCCGTGGTAAATATTCTCCCGAACATAGCCGGGGGTTGCCAAGACGAGACTCCAGGAGAGGCAACTCCCCCACAAGAGAGTGAGGCCGAAAGTGAAGCCTCAACCCATCTATCCACTCCCGGCCGCGTCATGACAGTAAACGTGACTGGGGCTGATATCGAGTCTGATGCGCCGCCAACAGACCTCGTCCAGCGCATGGATACCCTGGAGGGAGGACTCAAAACCCTCTCTGCCTCCATGCAAACACTGACTCAAGCAGTGTTTGAGATACGGTCAACTTTGGCCAGGACACCTTCTGCCAGTCCCGACCCAGGGGTCAATGGAGAATCGAGTGTACCCCTTCAACGGGTATCCTCGGACATAGATCGTCGCGAAGTACCTCGGACGTCGGAGCCCTTAAATTCTCAACTCCCGATGGTACCAACTTCCCCGACTCCCAGCTCCACAGAAGACGTGGTCGAGATGCTCAGGGACTTGCGCGAGCGCTTTGAGTCCAAGACAAGACAAGAGGAGCGCCAAAAGATGGGCATCCCCCAACCTTATCCCCTCGAATGGAATAAGGTGGTTTATCCTCCTAAGTATAAACCACAAACACTGACGCCATACGACGGGAAGGACTCTCCGCGTCGCTACCTGACGTATTTCCAGTCTCAGACGGGACATCTTCCGAAGGAGGATGCACTACTTACCAGCATATTTGTTGGGGCACTGAAAGGAGTGGCGTACGACTGGTACTGCAGCCTCCCCGATAATTCAATATCTTCCTTCGACGACCTGACGCGTCTTTTTCTCGACCGTTTCTACGACGGCGGAAAGGACATGACAATGGCGTCCCTTATAGAGATACGCCAGAAGGAGAAGGAAATAGTTCGAGTGTTCATCGAACACTTCCGACAGGCCTACTTCAGACTGCCCCCGGGCATGCCAGAATATGCGCTTCTCTCCTCCTGCAGCATGAACATGCTGCCTGCAGTCAAACTATGGCTTAACTCTACTCCTCCTCCCGACTGGAGCTCCTTGATTATTGAAGCAGAAGCCGTAGAGAAGAAGGCGGCCAATGCTTGTCTTTTGGGAGTCAGTTTCCCTGCCTTTGAGGACAAGGGGAAACGGCCTGCAGCCAACAACCCCGGACGAGAGACAAAGGGGAAGCAGGCATTGACTGTCAATGCCTCAAAAGGTGCGTCAGTACCTGCTCAAAAACCTCCACTTACACCAAGGCTGGAAGAGGTTTATTCGTTCAACGACGAAGACACCCTGTAACTCTTTGAGATACTGAAGCAGGGTGACAAGATCAAGCTTCCGGACCCGAAGCGTCCCGATGAGGTTGGGAAAGTGGACAACCCGAGGTACTGTCACTACCATCGGTTTGTCAGACACCCAACCAAGGACTGTTATGTCCTCAAGAATTACATCCAGCACATGATCAATGCGGATGTAATCTCCGTCGACTATGAAGAGAAGACGGTGTCAGCCAATGTGGTGTCACTCCAGTTTGGCACCTTGCCGCCAACTACAACACAGGATGGCGTCGTCTCCATCCCTAAGGCGACAATGGAGGTGGTTAACTTACCACCTACTCGTGACAACGTGAGTGGACTCATCCCACTCACCACATCTCGGGGAGAGATCCTATGGGTTCACCCGATCTCGTCTCCGAGGTGACTCAACCGGAGATACGCCCTACCTCCAAATCCAAAGACAGGAAGATCAAGTCTTGCCGTACGGTCTCTTCTTCAGCGAAAGAGGAACTTCCTGTGCAGACGCGTTCACAATATAACGTCCAACCCGACGAAGCTACCATCGAGGTGGTGCCTCCTGGCACCGTCCCTGCTATCCAGGACGAGAGCCCGTCTAAGCCCCCAGCAGCCAATAAGCAGAAGCAAATAGAGGCCCGCTTCAACAGGCCTCTACGAAAGGAGAATGCTTCGGGGCTAGCCAAGCCCCACAACTTCGACATACTGGCACAACTGGCCAGTACTCCTGCCCGCCTATCGATGTGAAGCTCTGAAGGATGCTGAATCCTTTCTCAGTCAGGTCAAGCAGCCTGAAGATCTCCCGACTGTATGCACGCACTGTCATTGTGCGGATGAGGTTATCCCCAATATAACCTTCACCCAACAAGACATGCTGCTCAAACACAACCGACACAACAGGCCGCTGTACTATACAAGGTATATCGGTTCAGTCAAGGTGAAGCGGATTCAGATCGATCCGGGGTCTTCCCTCAGCATCATCCCGAAGACGCTGCTTTCAACACTGGGGATCCCAATGTACCGATTGGCGCCCTCCAACACAACAATCAGTGGCTTCAACGCTAGCAAAAGTGAACCACTGGGCAAAATACGACTAAAGTGCCACATCGGTAACCTCAGAACCGAGGTCACTTGTTATGTCGTGGACGCTGAAGTCAACTACAACCTTCTGTTGGGTCGCCCATGGCTGCATGAGTATATGGTGGTGCCGTCCACGCTCCACCAATTTATGAAGTATGTGTCCACCAACAATGTCATCCGTACGGAGTTCGCAGACATCGACCCTTTCAAATGGATTGAAGCCTACTTCACCGATACTGACTTATACAAATCATTTGACGAGGAGGAAGCCAATGATGCTGACGACGAAGCAGAAACGGCAGCAGAGCCGGACATGGAGCCTGAGGTCACCTCCGACGCTCCTTTGAAGATCCGACTCAAAGGCAAACTGCCTCAGAAGTTGCCTCCCATGAGCATTAAGCTACCCGGGAAAGCACCAGCTGCTCCTGAAGCTCCCCTGAAGATACGGCTTAAGGGAAAGCCACCTCAAACATCGACCCCCCTCATGGCAAAACTACAGGGGAAGGCGTCAATCACCGGAGGCACAGCGGAGGCACCTCTGAAGGTGCGTCTTAAGGACAAGCCGCCGCCATCCCAGCCGCCAGAGAAGGCCCACATAGTCCTCTCGGACTCCAAAGCCAACGTTGTGGTGGACTCTCCCGATCCTACTCCAGTGCTTACAGATGAAGAGTTGGAGGAATATATCTCAGCTGATGTAGATGCCCCTTCTCTGGACAATGTAATCCCGTGGGATAAAATCTCATATTTTATCAATAACAGAGTGTCTTTTAATTATTCTAGTCTTCCATATTGGAATGCCATGTATACATTAGATAACGCTCTACGGTCGTTGTAAACACAAATAACGACCGTCCATCATGTAAATCGAGTAGTCCCGTCCCAAGGGGTCTGTTACATAGTCCAACCACGGAGTCGAGACGAAGAATCTATCATCCTCGGCAAGGTTGAGCGTCATCAAGACCTTCCGCCACTCGAGCCAGAACCAGATGCCGGCAGAATGTAACTCTATCGATACACGGACAAGGCAAAGTACCTCATCCAAAAGATGGGTTACGACCTAAAAAGCAACAAAGGCCTGAACTACGGCAAAGGTCGACGTCTCCCTCTCCGGCTTCCAACACCTAAAGGAAAGCCGCAGGACTATTATAATCGAACTCGACGGGGGGTAGGCTACGTCACGCCGCCGTCAACTCCAAAAAGTTCAGACGCGGAAGAAGTAGAACATTCTCACTCGCCTGAAGCATCAACGTGGGACTCCGATACCAGTATCGGCTCAGTCTTTAAGAGAGTGCTATCAGCCAATATGACATCTGTACAACCTCAAGAAGAAGAAGACGAAGACCAAGCGCCGGAATTCTTCGAAGAAGAACCCGGGGCTCAACGCCTAGGACAACAATGGGAGTCTCATTTTGAATTACGTGAACCTCCCACCGAAGACGAAGTCGAGCAGACCGACCTTGGGGATGGATCTTCTTCCAAACCCATCTTAATCAGCAAAAGCCTAAAAGGACAAGACCAGAAATCCTTAATCCAGCTGGCTAAAGAGTATATCGACGTCTTCACCTGGAGCTACGAAGATATGCCAGGACTTGATCCCCAGATCGCGATGCATAGGCTGAACATCTTACCTGATGCCAAGCCTATCAAACAACAACAACGGCGCTTCCGTCCGGACATCATGAACGCCATCGATCAGAAGGTAGACAAACTCTTGACCAGCGGCTTCATCCGTGAAGAGCAACACCCGGATTGGGTAGCCAACGTCGTCCCCGTTACCAAGAAGAATGGGAAGATATAAGTTTGTATCGACTTCAGGTACCTCAACTCTGCTTGTCCAAAGGACGAATTCCCGCTTCCAATCACCGACGTGATGATCGATAACACATGTGGCTTCGAGCGCATGTCTTTCATGGATGGGTATTCGGGCTACAACCAGATCAAGATGTTCCCTGATGACGCAAAATACACATCATTCAGGACTCCAAAGGACGTTTTCTGCTGTACAGTGATGCCCTTCGGCTTGAAGAACACTGGTGCGACATACCAACGAGCTATGAGCACCATTTTTCGTCAATACCTTCGCAAGACAGTCGAATGCTATGTTGACGACATCGCAGTCAAGAGCCGTCTCAAAGGAGATCACCTGCAAGACCTCAAGACAGTCTTCGATCTCATGCGGGCGCATCAACTCAAGATGAACCCCGCTAAATCCTTCCTAGGGGTTTCTAGCGGAAAGTTCTTGGGGCTTCATCATCACGGCGAAAGGCATTCATGTCGATCCCGAGAAGACCAAAGCCATCCTTGATATGGACCCTCCGAAGAACCTTCGAGAACTTCGAGGCCTACAGGGGCGTCTGGCATACATCCGGAGGTTCGTAGCAAACCTTTCCGGCAAATGTCAATCCTTCACTCAACTCATGAAGAAGGGAGTCTCTTACGTCTGGACAGAGGAATGCCAAAAAGCTTTCGATGACATCAAAGCTTACTTGACGAGCCCGCCAGTCCTGGTGGCATCCGTCGCCGCAAACCATTCCTCCTATACGTCCGTGCTATGGATCATTCCCTCGACGCCCTGCTAGCTCAGAACAGCGACACAGGCTATGAGCAAGCAATCTACTACCTCAGTCAAACTCTGATCGGGGCCGAACACCGGTACAACCCCGTTGAAAAGGAGTTCTTAGCTTTAGTATTTGCCATCCAAAAGACTCGATATTATGTTTCGGGGCAGACAATTCATGTCGTTTCCCGAGTCAATCCGCTCAGGGTCCTCATGACGAAGCCAGGATCACTGAACTCCCGGCTAGCCACATGGGCGATCTTACTAACACCATACAACATGTGTTCGTTCCGCAAAAAGCTGTTAAGGGTCAAGCTCTGGTCGACTTTTTAGCTGCACACCCCATCCCAGAGTCCTCAAGACTCTATGAAGATATTCCGGATGAGGTCCAAGAATCAAACGTCACCGAAGAAGGCTCCGTCTGGCGGATGTTTTTCGATGGCACTTCAAGAACAGGCCCCAAAGGCTAAATCGTCGCAAGAGTGGGGGTGGTATTAGTCTCCCCCGATCAGCTGGTCATCCAGCATGCTTACTCCCTTTCGAAGCCGTGCTTCAACAATGTTGCCGAGTATAACGCACTCATCATGGGACTCCAGCTGGCGCAACAGCTAGGGGTGAATCATCTGGAAGCCTACGGCGACTCAAAACTCGTTGTAAACCAGATCAGAGGGCAATACGAGGTTCGCCACGATGATCTGATCCCTTACCATGAAGTTGTATTGAACATTATTTCAACCTTCACCGGGTTCTTCGTCGAACACGTACCTCGTCTACAAAATCTAGAGGCTGATGCTCTGGCCGGCCTTGCAGCCTCATTAGCGGCACCCCTCGAAACTCAACACTACGTCACGGTAATGGGTTGAGACCTGGTTGTAGGTCCTGAAAAATCAAGTTGCATCTATCAACAAAGTCAGAAAATCAAGAAATACAACTTTCAAATGAACTACGCAGACATCAGATTGTGCATACTGGTTTGCGCACACTCCCAACTACGCAGGCTGACGTGGCAAAAGTCATCATTACCTGACACAAATCAAATCTTCCTGACAACTGACAGCACGAAGAACGAGGAGACTGCTCGTTTATTGCGCCGCACAACGCTCGAGGACGGCTGACAGCTGGCAGCGCAATCTATTTCCTGCGCAGTCTAATCTTGCACAAACTGAAGCCTATACAGTCCAAGTCTGCGCAATCTAAAGCCAGTGCAATTCAAATTGCGCGCTCTATCAACACAACTGACAAAGTACACGTGGCATTCATGCCATCAATTATTCATTACGTGGCAACCGTCTATGCATGATCATATGCATTTCAATCAAATGATGCCATATGTCCAAGACAGTTGGCCCATGATCCAGTAACTGCCTGCGCAGTCCACTGTTGCGCAATCCAATTGTTGTACAAACCATCATGCGCAGTCCAGAATAACTAAAAGTTAGTTATTTCTCAGAACTCTATAAATAGAGTTTCAAGTCTCCATTCAAGGGGATCAAGCATCAGAGATCAGAGATCAGAGAGTCCAGGAGTTCTTGCCCAAGTGCTACTGCATTCTTCCAAGGCTTTTGCCTTCCACTTCCGAGCCTTTTGCCTTCAATTTCCAGAGTTGTCTTCAAACTTCAGAGGCTTCGTCTTCAAAGTTCACATCGTCCAAGGGATAAAGCAATCGTCATCTAGATTGGATTCCTACAGTTGTAACTTTCCCAGAATTCTTGTAATCTTATTACATAGTTTGTATCAATAAAGTTCAAACTTTTGTTTTTGTAAACAAAATGGCGACTCTGCTGGGAACGACTTTCTCCTCCGACGAGGAAGTAGCAACTCAATGTGATGTAGCGTCTATTGGAAAGACGCAGAAGACGCTGGTTGTTAAAGTCAACCAGACAGTCTACGAGGCGATGCTCAACTCTAAAACCACTCCCCGTACTGCAGCCACTTCTGCCAAGAGCAAAGTGCGCTCAGTACGGGTCTCCAAGACTGCTGCACAATCTGGCAGTATTGCTACCAAGATTGCTGCGTACTCTGTTGTGCAGTCTGCTAGCCAGACTAGTGCGCAATCTGTTGTGCCAACTGTTGCACAGTCTGTCTCAACCACTGTTGCACAGTCTATCCCAACTACTGCTGCGCAATCTGTTACAACTGTTGTACAGGCCACTTCATATGATGTTTTGTCAAAATACAAGACTCCTATGTCCCTGGCGCAGTTGGCAGCAACTTTTCCTGCACAAACCAACACTCCAGCAACTAGAGTGCATCCCAAGCACCCTGAAGCAAGAACTCCTGATGCGCAAATGACAGCTTCTGGGGCTAGAACCAGTGCACCCTTTACCAAAGTTTCTCATGCGCAAGTGGTCAGTGCACCATCCACCCATGCGCAAACTACTCCTGCGCAATTCAAGAGTAATAGCCCTTTGGCTAAATCCTCTTCTTCTCGTAACAAAGGGAAAACCTCTGCTCCTTCTCTTAAGCACTCTGCTGTTCTAGCACAATTCACTGGGGGTAGTCCTTTGGCTATTCCTCTATCTTCTCAGATCAAAGGAAAAGGCCCGTTGGTCTTTTCTCAAACTTCCTTGTCTCATGACTTGGAAGATAATAAAGGGAAACGCTCTTTAGCTATACCTTCTTCACAAAATAAAGGAAAAGACCCTTTGGTCCTTTCTCAATCTTCTTCGGTCTTTACCGTAGAAGATCAATCTGAATGTGCTTCGGCACCAGTCAGTGCAAGAATCCCTTCAAACAAGGATTCTTCTTTCCTTTATGACAAGGGAACTTGCACTGATCAAAGAGGTATTCTGCCTACCCCGGTAGCAGAATTCTAAGACCTTCCAACTTTCAAGATATCCCGTTCCAAATAGGAAAAACTGTTGGTGTCTCAAACAGAAACCCCTGGGGGTGAATTTGCAGATCTAAGAACATATCTTAACAGGCCAACTTCGGCAAAACGCAAACAGCCAATGCCGAAGATCAAACCTCAAAGACAAACTTCCAGGAGCAAAAATCCTGACACCTATGCCAATGAGGTGAGCACTTCCTTGTACACACAGGGGACAAAACATTTGAAGAATCGGAACCATGTTCCAAATGTTGTTAAAGAACACATTCCTCGAACCTTTCCCCGTTCCGGCATAGTTTCTGACCTTCGAGAACATCTCAGGCAAAAACAGGATAATGTCTCGACATCTTCAGTTCAATCATCTGATCATCATTGTAATCATAAAGTTATCATCCAATGTTGTTGTCAAACAACAAAACGATCTGTCTTCGATCGTTTAACTTTTGCTAAATCCGAACCGATGTCAGAGGATGAAGACGAAGTCTTGTACGCTTCTGTCAACATGACTTTCCGAGACACTGGGGGTAGAAAGTGCTCTAAACATGGCAAACCTCGTAAACCAAGCCAGCCGTATTTGAATCTTCTCCAAGAATCTTCCGAGGGAGTATTCCAACATACCCATTCCCGAAGCCGAGATACAATCGGTCAAAGGAATCTTCCTCAAGATCCTTCTGGTCATTTCTCTCTTTCTCAGTCAGGAGACGATTCTTTCTCTGACTACGATGCATACAGCAAAAGCTCTGAACAGACAGTGTCCTCCACTGTACCAAGAGAAGTGATAGCTTATGTTATCAATGAAGATCCAGATGTTTCAACTTCTGCAAATCAAGAACAGCATATAGCTACACTTGAAGACAAGCTGAAGACCATGGCTGAAATGGTTGCTAGTATGCACTCCATCATTGTGGCACAACATGCCACACCACCGACTGTACCTACTGCAAATCCTGAAATTATAGCATCATCGGTACCTGTTAATACAGGGCTGGGGGTAGTGTCTCCTCAAATGCCTCCTGTACAAGTGCAAGTTCAAAATACACGCAGTCAGTCAGGGGCTGGGGGTAGTGCTTATAATGTTGTTCCTCCTCCTACCACTCTGACTCAACCTGCTCCTTCTTCATCATCAGAGGACGCCAATGAAGCTGTCAAACTCTTGCGAACTCAGTTCGAAGCCTTCAAAGAGAAGGATAACTTGCAAAGGTTGGGAATCAAGCAGCCTTACCCAGTTGAATGGAAGGAAGTCTCATTTCCTCCTAAATATAAAATCCCAACAATCTCTCTCTTCGACGGCAGTACCTCACCAAGCCAGTTCATCAATCACTTTGAGGTAATGACTATTCAACTCCAACCAAATGATGCTCTTCTTACCAGAGGGTTCGTCGGTTGTTTAGCCGGCGTAGCATACGACTGGTAAGAAGTTTGCCCGATGGTTGTATCACTTCTTTTTCAGGTCTCAAGAAAATCTTTATGGAGCGATTCTATGAGGGATTCAATGACATGACTATGTCTGCCCTCAATAAAATTAAACAGAAACAAAATGAAACTGCTGAAAGTTTCATTGACGGTTCCGTCGAGAAGCCTTGAAGATGCCTCCAGGAACTCCTGCTGCTGTTACCATAGACACCTGCAAGGCAAATCTCTTGCCTATCATCAGCATGTGGACAGGTTCAACTCAATTCCAAGCTTGGCCATCTTTTATCGTCAATGCCAAAGCAGCTGAAGTGAGTGCTGAGAAATTCAAACAGCTGGGGGTACAAATGTCTAACCCAGATCGTGACGAACATCAAACATCAGGCGGCGATAATCGTCAAAACAACCGCAAGAACAAAGAGACTCTGAACATTAATTTGAAGAGCAAAGAGTCCTTGGCTGTCAACGTAGCTCCGTCCACGTCTACTTCCACTCCTTCTGCACCTCAACCGAGGGAACCTCGTCCTAAGATAGAGTATTCTTTTGATGAGAATGACACTGCAAGCATCTTCGATTGCCTACTCAAAAGCAACAAGATCCAGCTCCCAGACCCAAAGAAGCCTGATGAAGTCGGTAAGACCGATCATCCTAAGTATTGTGTCTACCACCGATTCATTGGACATCCTACTCGAGCATGTTATGTGCTCAAGGGTAAAATTCAAGAGCTCGTCAATGCTGGCGTCGTTACTCTACAGCAAGATAAGAAGACTGTTACCGCCAACATGGTCTCGGTCCAGTTCGGTAATTTTCCTCCGCAGATGATACAGCATGGTGTCATTCCCATTCCAAAAGCTACTCTTGAGATTAAAAATCTCCCTTCTCCACCAAATGAAGGTCTCATCCCTTTGTCTCTTGACAATGGCGAGGTTATATGGATCCATTCCGATCTCGCTTCAGAGTTCGAGGTTCCCTCTTCTTCTAAGAAGAAAGATCGCTCCAAAGGCAAAACAAAGATTTGTAACATGGTATCTTTTGACCCCATAGTGGATGAAGAAATACTATTGGGCACCAGATCAGGGAAAGCTTATCTGAAAGATTACCCTGAAGCTCAAGAGAATCCTGCCTCTTCTTCTGAGCCTGCTCCAACATAACCTGTTTCTATTGAAGAAATCCTTTCTACATCCTCACCGGTTGTAGTACTTATTCCTTCCAAGCCAGCGACTGCTGATAAAGGCAAGCAACAAGTCCGGTTTGATAAACCTTTGAAGAAATTATTTCCTACTGGGCTTGAGAAGCCTTATAATTTTGATATATTGGCTCAACTAGCCAATACACCAGCAAGACTGTCTATCTTTGAGCTATTACGTCTTTCCAAAGAGACACGAGAAACTCTAAGTGAAGCTCTCATGCAAGCTGAGACTTGTCTAGCCCTTCTCAAGAAGCCAGAAGCAGAGCCTGTCTCTTGTCTCCATTGTTATAGTGTTCTGGAGTTAATTCCGAACATCACTTTCACGCAAGATGATATGCTACTTGAAGACAATAGGCATAATCGTCCTCTCTACTATACAGGGTATGTCAACTCGATAAAAGTTGATCGTATCTTGATAGATCCGGGATCTGCTCTCAGCATTATGCCAAAGACAATGCTCGATGCTCTGAAAATCCCTGTATATAGTCTCTCCAGTATAATCACTACCATCCTTGGATTCAATCAGGGAAGGAGTGAACCTTTGGGCAAGATTCGCTTAAAACTCCAAATAGGCAATCTTTGCACAAAGGTGACTTTCTATATCATTGACAATCATGGTTTTTCTTACAATGCTCTATTGGAAAGACCATTCCTACATAAGCATAATATTGTTCCATCAACTCTTCATCAATGTTTCAAGTATGTTGATGACAAAGGAGAGGTCCAAAAAGAGGTTGCTGATCTCTATCCCTTCAAAGGCGTTGAAGTATACTGCAACGACGCTCGCATGTACAAGGATGAATTCATGAAGGTTGTGCTAGCCTTAGACACTGAAGAAGAACAAGAAGCATGCCCAAAGACACTCTTATCATACCTGTCAAAGGGCGAGTTTCTCATCCTCAGTCTTCTAAACCACTGGCTATTCACTTGCCAATCCAAAAGAAACCAGTTGATGCTGACCAAGATCAAAGGGAGCTCACCTCTTCTGAGCCACTTGTTATCGACTTACGTCGTAACAAAGACAAAAAGCAACTCACTCCTTCCGAGCCACTTGTTGTTGATCTAACTCACAACAAGAAAAAAAGGAAGCTCACCTCCTCTGAGCCACTTGTTATAGACCTCCGTCGTAACAAGCCACCTCCACGTTCTTCTTCTCCTCCTCTTGTAATTAATCTGACTAAGCCTGCTAAGGCTAAAGGTTCTGTTGTAAATACGAATGTACAGATCAATGAAAAAGCATCTACTTTCCAGTATACTGAGGTTATTTATCATACTAAATGCTATTTGGATATGTTAGATAGCTTCTAATCATTTACAATAGGAGTTGTACAATCTCTTCAAACAGAAGTATCATTTGAAGATCCAGATGATTCTTACCGTATTGTTCCTTCTCGAAAGAAAGGCGAAAGTCCAATACTTTTTAGTAAAGGACCGGAACAACAATTCAGCTATACGGATGACAGCAAACTTAACGATACAGGACGTCTTTAACTCCATCGTTACAGTCAACAATCCAAAGACATCATCCGAAAAATGGGCTATGACTTTAAAAGTGGTCTCAATTACGGTAAAGGTAGACGAACTCCTATTCGTACGACTGTTCCGAAAGGAAAGTCAGAGATGTTTTACAGCAGGACTAAAAAAAACTTGGATATGCTTCTCCTCCAATTTTATCCCCAGCAATCTCCGATTCCGATAGCGAAGAACGTTCTAATTCTTCTGATTCCAGATCTTGGGATTCTGACACCAGCATCGGTGAAGTCCATCGACTGATCGTATCCTCCAACATGGTCTCCGCTGAACTTCCAGAAAGCTATGACGAGGATGTTGAAGAAAATCCTGAAATAGATCCTTAGGTTCAACACATGGATAATCAATGGGTACTTCGCTTTGAACAGCGAGAACCTCCTACTGAAGATCAATTAGTTCAAGTTGACGTAGGCGAAAGCGGATCACCTCGTCCAATCTGCATCAGCAAGAATCTTCCAGAAGCAGATAAACAAGAGTTGATTCTTCTTATTAAAGAATACATCGATGTCTTTTCCTGGAGTTATGAAGATATGCCAGGTTTAGATCCCAAAATTGCTACGCATAAACTGAACATTTTGCCCAATGCAAAACAAGTTAAGCAGCAACAACGACGTTTCAAACCAGAAATGATGGACGCGATCGATGATGAAGTCAAGAAGCTCATCGCTTGTGGCTTTATTCGAGAAGAACAACATCCTGACTGGGTGGCTAACGTTGTTCCAGTTCTAAAGAAAATCGGCAAAGTTCGAGTCTGCATCGACTTCCGAGATCTTAATGAAGCATGTCCAAAAGATGAATTTCCTTTCCCTATCACGGACGTTATGATTGACAATACTTGTGGGTTTGAGCGAATATCTTTTATGGACAGATTCTCTGGATATAATCAGATCAAGATGAATCCTGAAGATGAAAAACATACCTCTTTTCGTACTCCCCATGGTGTCTATTGCTATACTGTGATGCCATTTGGTCTCAAGAATGCTGGTGCAACCTACCAACGGGCTATGAGCACCATCTTCAAAGATCATCTTCGTAAGACTGTCGAATGTTATGTTGATGATATCGCCGTCAAAAGTTGTCTAAAAGAAGATCACATCCAAGATTTGAGAATAATCTTTAATCTCATGCGCCAATACCAACTCAAGATGAATCCCACCAAGTCATTTTTGGGTGTCTCTAGTGGTAAGTTTTTCGGCTTCGTCATTACCTCTAAGGGTATACACGTGGATCCCGAAAAGATCAAAGCCATTCAAGAGATGCGTCATCCACGTAATCTAAAAGAACTACGAGGATTCCAAGGTCGACTTGCGTACATTAGGATATTCATTTCGAATTTGTCTGGACGCTGTAGACCATTCACTCAGCTAATGAACAAAGGTGTATCTTTCGTTTGGACTGAAGAATGTCAACGAGCATTCGAAGACATCAAGCGGTATCTCATGAACCCGCCAGTTTTAGTGCCACCAATCTCTGGCATTCCATTCTTGATGTATGTCCGTGCTATGGATCATTCATTGGGTGCTTTACTTGTCCAAAAGAACAAAGAAGGTCATGAACAGGCCATCTATTATCTCAGTCGTACTATGATTGGTGCTGAACACCGTTATAGTCCGGTCGAGAAAGAATGCCTAGCTCTTATGTTCGCTGTACAGAAGACAAGGCATTACATCATTGGGCAAACTATTCATGTCATATCCCGGGTTAACCCTCTTCGGGTACTCATGAAGAAGCCCAGCACACTTAATTCTCGGCTGGCTACATGGGCAATCCTGCTAGCTCAATATGACATGGTATATGTTCCACGAAAGTCTGTCAAAGGTCAAGCGCTAGCGGATTTCTTGGCGGCTCATCCTGTACCAGAAACATCCAAGCTATATGATGAAATTCCAGACGAGACATTAGAAGTCAACCTGATCTCTGAAGAATTTCTGACCTGGCGTCTATTCTTCGATGGTGCATCCAGAATTGGACCAAATGGAGCCATTGTAGCAGGAGTTGGAGTTGTTCTTGTTTTTCCAGATGGATCAACCATCCAAAGAGCCTACTCTCTAGATGAACCCTGCTCCAACAATATAGCGGAGTACAATGTCCTACTCATCGGCCTTCAGTTAGCCAAACAATTGGATGTTGAATATTTCGAAGTCTACGGTGATTCTAAGCTGGTTATCAACCAGGTTAGAGGAATCTATGAAGTCTGTCATCAAGATCTGGTACCTTATTATGAAGCAGCAATCAACATAGCTACATCATTCAAAGCTTTCTTCATCGACTATGTTCGACGAGCTTGCAATATCGAAGCAGATGCCTTAGCCAATCTTGCAGCTGTCCTAGCCATCCCTATCAAAAGACAGCAGGTGGTGGTTATCTCTAACCGAGAATTATTTTACATTAAAAATAATCGTAATATTGAATTCAGCAATCTTGTTGAAGTCAATGTTATCGACGAAGACTGGAGAACTCCTTTCATCGACTTCGTGGTTCATGACATACTCCCCGAAGATCCTAAGGAGGCTACGAGCGTTCGTCGATGATCTCTCCGATTCTACTACAATCAAATCACCAAGACACTCTATCGGCGAACTTATGACGGTCTTCTCTTGCGCTGTCTTGCTGGTGATGAAGCAAAAAAAGTGTTACATGAAGCTCACGATGGTGTCTGTGGAGCACATCAACCCGGTCCTAAACTACAAGATCGCATCCGACGAATGGGTTACTACTGGCCCTCTATGGTATCAGATGCCATCGAATATGCAAGAAAATGCCGAGCTTGTCAAATACATGCAGATTTTATTCATCAACCGTCGGAATTTCTTCATCCGACTGCTGCTTCCTGGCCTTTCGAAGCTTAGGGCATGGATGTCATAGGTCCTATTAATCCTCCTTCTTCTAGAGGACATCGATTCATACTGGCAATAACGGACTACTTCTCCAAGTGGGCTGAAGCTATACCTCTGGCTGAAGTCAAGACCAGTAGCGTTATCAACTTTGTCAAACACCATGTCATCTACAGATTCGGTGTACCCCGAAGAATCATCCATGACAATGGACCTTAATTTATTAGCCAGAAATTCGCCAGATTCTGCGATAATTATCGGATTGACAACGTCGCTTCAACAGCCTACAATCCTGCTGCTAATGGATTAGCTGAAGCCTTCAACAAAACCATTATCAAGCTCCTCAAGAAGTTTGTATCCACTAACAAACGAAACTGGAGCGAAAAGCTTGGTGAATGTCTTTGGACTTATCGAACTACGGTTCGTAATCCTACGGGCTTTACACCTTTCTCTTTGGTGTATGGCTGTGAAGCTGTTCTTCCTCTAGAACTGCAAATTCCTTCTTTAAGGATTGCTATTGCTAACGAGCTCACTACAGAGAATAATGATCTTCTTCGACTTCAAGAATTAGAAGCACTTGATGAGAAGCGATTAATGGCTCAGCAGCATATTGAGTTATACCAAGCTCGCATTTCGAAGATTTTTTATCGTAAAGTTAAGGTTAGAGCTTTTCAGCAAGGAGAACTTGTTCTAACGGTCAGACGTCCTATGACTATGACTCATATGAGCAAAGGCAAATTCGATGCAAAGTGGGAAGGTCCCTATGTTGTAAGCAAAGTCTTCTCAAATGGAGCCTATCAACTCTCAGAGCTCGATGGTCGAATTGCTATGATGCCTATTAATGGCAAGTTCCTTAAGAAGTATTATGTATTGTTTGCCATTGATTGTAAAAGTACAGAACAGTTTTATGGGAGGACTGAACTTAGACTCACAATACAAACTCGTTTGTACAAAGAAAGCCTAGGAACAAAAACCTAGGTACAGCAGTCTAAGTACAATTGTTTATTTTAGATTCTGGGGGGTGACGATAGAGGCTCGGAAAGGCGACGGCAGCCCTGCCTTACTCCTTGGACGATCGATATGCAGTCTTGGCTCGGAGAAGATCTGCTTGGCGTGGACGAAGGAATGCTCTTCTTGCTCTCCTCGTGTTGCTCTCCTGGCTTCTCTCTCTCTGTGGTTATCGAAAAGAGGGGAACTCTCTCTGTATATCTGTCTCTCTCTTTTTTTTATTCTCTAGTTCCCGAGGGTTTTTTGCAAGGAAATGATGCTGGCGATTTATAGGAGTGGGGTGTGATCATTAGGGTTTGCTAATGATCATTTGTTTGGAATGTCGGCGCTCCTTCAATCTATCTGAACCTTTGATCCTGATTACAATAAATCTAGGCCATTAATGCGGATAGCACCGTATCTTGTGAGCAATTAATGCTAATTGCTTTAAATCTTCATGATTGATTATGCCAATGTCTGATTGCTCGCCACGTGTCCCATTAGCTTGATAATAAATGATATGCCCTGATCTTAGTAATTTTGATGATGATGTCAAATATTCTTGTTGGGATTCGGTTAAATCCTTGATTGATCCGATGCCACGTGTTTTGATTGTGGGTCCTGCCAGAGCCGCATAGGATGGGCAACACTTAAACCGTAGGGAGATACTCTTCGTGAGCCGCATAGGACAATGCTTCATCGAGCCGCAGGGAACGAACTCTCAATGAGCCGCATATGCATAGTCTTTGCGAGCCGCATGAGCTAGCGTTGTATTGATCCGCAGGGACTGAGCTCTCAGTGGGCCGCATATGGCTGATTTCTGCTAGTCATATAAAGTGACTTCTCAGTGAGCCGCATGGAGCTGTTCTCTATTTAAGCCGCATGAGATGTTGCCACGTGGCAACCTAAGATTTCTGACGGATCGGGTCAGAGATCTTCTTCTTTTCCCGAAGAGTATGTCATTATGGCAGAGCCATTATGACACTTTATGCCAGAGCCGCCACAGTCGTCCAATCGTGTCAGAGCATTAAATGAGGCCATTATTCAAAAGGCCAGCTGTAGGAAAGGATCACAAGGGAACACGTGGCATCGATCAAGCCGCATATTCCTGCTGATCCGCATACACTCTCAAGCCGCATGAGACTGAGAGTCTTCCTTTGAACCGTATAAGACAGCTCCTATATGAGCCGCATGGGCTTCGTATCCGGAGTCGCATGGACCATTATTCTGATATTTTCCATGCTTCTACAGGACCCCCTTCAAAGTTTTCAATTTGCAAAATTGAAACACTTTGAATAAGAAGCATGGTCCCGTTCATGCCGCATAAGTGTCCCAGCCGCATAGATTTATCTGTCCGTATAGGCTCTTTGCCACGTGTCCTGACTACGTGTGCAAATCTTCATTAAATGCTCTTGATTTGTTTTCGAATTAACGCCGTCTTTTGGAGGAGGATCCTAAAGTTTTTTATTCTTTTGATTGTCCAGTTTGCCTCGACAGCCGAAGGGTCGATCACGTCGTACAAGGCGTCGGTTCATAGTCCTTCTGTCTATAAATATGCGTATGTTCGGTTGGATTTTTTTTTTAGACTTTTTCTTGACCAAAAGCTTCTGTCTTTGTCTCCTTCCTTCATCTGACCAACCGAAATGGCGCCTAGGATTTCCAAAGTTGTGAAGAAGGCTACGGCGAAGAAAAAGAAATCAGCTTCGTCTTCGACTGTCATTTCCCCTGTCCGCCTTGACGTTCACGTCGCCATCGAAGGTAACAACTGTGTAGAAGATAGGGTCTGCTCTACTGCCTACTTTGTGTACAAAACCACGTGGTTCACATACATGTCCTCTGATCGTGCCGCATGGGATGTACCCCATGTCTGAGCCGTATACAAGTTCAACTTACGTAGTCTGCATATATATCCTGTGACCGAGCCGCATGGAGTATGCTCCATGCGAGTTACGGGGTCCGCCTACACATCTCATGATCAAGTCGCATGGGGTATGCTTTATGTAGGAGCCACATGTGAGTTCAACTTACGTGGTCCGCATATACGTCCCATGACTTGAATCCGTATGAGGTTTTCCCCATGTTCGACCCGTATGCGAGTTGCCTTCAACGAGCCGTATGAATCTTTAGAATATCTTTTACTTCATTTTATTGTTTTGTTCTTGCAGTATCTCCGCTGGACGCTGAGGTTGCAGTGACAGAAGAGCCGCCGCCTCCTGCCATCGACCAGGGGTCTCCCTTTGTGACAGAGACGAAGAAGGAGGAACCGTCGTCTGCGCAGGATGGTCTCTCTCCAAATGTCGAGGCTGTTGGGGGTGGTAGCTCTGGGAATTCTGATGCTCCTATTCTGGACGAGGATCTCCTTCAACTGCATCCCTCATATGTGAAGTGGTTGAGGGAGTGGTATATGCGTTTCTGTAACTAGGTTTTAGGGATTCCTTGTATGTTTCTGTCTGTTTAGCCGTGGTTTGTGTTTTCCCTTTTCGTCTGAAGAAGTAATGAAGAATTTCCTTTGGTTTTTGTTTGTTAATTGTGTGAATGTAGCTGGACATTCCAATGAATGGAATGTACTTGCTTCCTTCTTTTCTTGTAATGGTTACCTTTGGTTCTGTGTGAACTTTGTATCCCTAGTGTAGATTATGACTGGGTATTTATTCTGAAAGAGTTGGGTTATATCAAATCTGGGGACTTTATTCCCCCAGTAGAATCTTTGCTCATCTGGGCGACGTAGTTGACTTCAGAGTCAATGTGTCGAACTAGTCAGTGGTTTGAGCGGTCGACTGCCTCGCTGACGGACTATTTCTTGACATTGTGTGCCTCTGAACCATAGTTGTTCTTCTGTCTTGTCTTGCTTGTTTTCTCTTTATTTCTATCTTGTAGCAGCGATATAATCCCGGAGGATGTGGAACTTTGAAAAATGGATATGTTTCATCTCATCTTTTCTTTCTTGTACTTGCGGTGTTTATGGAACCGGACTTGCTGGGGGATTATTTGTGGACCTGTTACCCTAGGTGTACCTTAGCTTTAGGTACGGATAACAAGTTTGGATGTTTGGAGCAGCCATGGCGAAGTGGTCATGGGTGTTCTTAGTATTGGGGGAAGGAATGCTGTAGAGCAGCTGGGCTCCCGGGGCATGGTAAGATGGTAGATTTATGCTAAGAAGCTTCACAGGGGATATTTGTGGACCCATTATCCTTGGCATACCCTGGTCCAGGATACGGATAATGGGATGAAAGGAAACCAATCTCATTTGCTCAAAGGTTATGATGACATGGCAAACGTGAAGGTTTTACCGTGAAATCTTCCTGCTCAGTGTTTTCCATAAATAAATTCCTTTATTTATTGTGTATCTAGGAAAATTACAACTGTGGGAATCTGATCTAGAAGACGATCACTTTATCCCTTGGACTATGCGAAGAAGAAAAGCTCTCAAAATTTTGACAGTAGATAACTATGTATCTGTACAATGAATAAGAAAAAGAACTCTATTTATAGAGTCAAAAATAATAACTGAAAAGATAACTGTCTTCACAGCCTGTGCTTAGTTGAAAATCATGCAGGATTTAACATACGCAAGACTGTGAGCAGTTACTGGACGTGGCCTGTAACTGTTGGATACATGGCAATCATGCATGAGTCGTGTGCAAGTTACAGGACACGCAGGCGAGAGATCAGTGGCATGGCTGCCACGTACTCTAATTTGATGAAATCTACGCAGACTTGTTGAAGACGAAATCCACGCAAACTCGGGGTAGAAAGCTTCAAAATCCACGCAAACTTGGGGCAAGAAGCTTCAAAATCCACGCAGACTTGAGGAAGAAAACTTCAGAATCCACGCAGACTTGAGGAAGAAAACTTCAGAATCCATGCAGATTTGAGGGAAAACTCAAAATACACGCAGACTTGGGATAGAACTGCCAACTGTCTTGATTTGGCGTGCCTCGACTGACACAAAATCTCTGACAGTGATTGCTTTTGTCAGTCGCATTAAATGACAAGAAGCTCTTTTGGTATGACAACATGACGAAGGTTGAGTCTTGCTGAAGAAGATTTCGAAAATCATGCAATAGACGGCTGTGATCTCTCGAATTCTGTGCATACGTGGCATACGAAGAGACATTCTTCGACTGTTGTGATGTCAGTCATAATTACTCTCTGACAAATGATGAGTTGTCTCCTCAGCGTGATTTATAAATATTGTCCTGATCAACTGACGTGACTTTTAACTCTGTCCTGATCAACTCAGCGTGACTGTCATTTTTTAAAGGCCTACAAGACCACCTTCAAAGTTTTCGAAAAATTGAAAAAGACTTCAAAATTTTTGAAATACTTTGAAAATAAGATGATAAAATGAAATCAGTCACGCTGTGATGACTTTAAAGAGATATTTATTCCTGAATGATTGGACTGTTGGGATTCTGTGCAGTTAAGATCCCGTATCAATCTCCTAAATCGAGGCAAATCATGATGGGCCGTTTAGAATTCTTCATAAGCCTATAAATAAGCCATAGATTACTTCTTTCTTTCTTTACTTGCATTTGAAAGAGAGAACCCACAGAAGAGAACTTCATCTTCTCCGACGAACTCCTTCCTCTCCGACTTCTTCTTCTACTTTTTCAGCAGCAATGGCTCCCAAAAAAGCTGATGCTCAGGCCAAGGGGAAAGCCCCTGTGACTTCGTCGCGTGCCACAACTGACAGACTTCCTCGACAAGAAGTCCCGCAAGCTCCTATGCATCGTAAGTGATGGGAGAACACGAACTGTCGAAGACGATGAAGAAGAACTCTACATAGAATTTTTTAGGATCTTAAGATATTAAACTTTAAAAATATATCCCCCGTCCTTAGGGCAAAGGATATTTAATAAAGTATGCCCCCTCTTTAGGGTCGGCCATACTTCACATCTTCATGTTTACGAAGCTCTGTGTTTCACGCAAAGGAGCATGGTTCTCATGATTCTGCGTGACTTTTCACGTTGGCAGAAATGTCCATGTTGAAATAGTCACACAGCTTTCAGGATAACGCTGCGTGATTTTAAACATGTTGACAGAGATGTCAATGTTGAATTATTCATACAGACTTCTGAGAGTCATCTTCTGGATAGATTAGTCTTGATCTGTCATCGTGTTTTTGTCATTTTTACTTAAATGTGATTCTGGCAATGATGCGTGACTTTCATCTTAATCTATCTGGACTTTGCGTGAATTAATCATCCGCGTGAATAAATCACTCAGCATGTCATGGTGGTATATCCATATAGAGTCTGCGTGACTTTTTGAAATTTCTTTCAAATACTGTAATACACGCATAGACATAGATATATCTGACTTTGTCTTCTGTCATTTCCTGTAGTGAACATCCGAAGCGAAGAAGCAGATTTTGAAGGGTGCTTGAGTATCTCATTTAAGCATGATTTATCTCATGTAACATTCCCTCAATTTGATCTTCCTGAAGCAAGACTATCATTGTTGGCCAATCAAGACCACACAACCTTACTCTGCTTGATGAATGGACAACCTTTTCAGAGTCTGGATCTGGTATCCCACAAGAAACCAGCATTCTTATTCGGAGATGCTATAGCACAAAAATCTCAGCCGAAGGGCATCAGGGAGAAGGTGTGTTTCTGCTTTGAGGGGGATGTGAAATAACCCATGTACTGGCCAAAGGTTTCCCGGGGCTTATCAATCATGAGACTTATGCATGCCAGCTACCCGAGAAAGATGTCCTGGTATTTGACAGAATATCAGCAGGCGAAGGCAAGCCGTATTATTTACAGGAAGGAGGGATTTTTCAGTGCCCCGGAGGATCATGTATCAGTGTTTCGGGGTCTGAAGCCTGGATGCATACCACCTGAAGATTCAGCCATATTGATGCCATTCAGGATGCCCATTTTCAAAAATGAATCATGTCTAACAAGAATGCATTCTATCCCATCGACTCGATGCCGAGGATGAACGGCCTAATGAATCAGGAGAATGTGAGATGGAAGACTTTGGTCAACTGGGCTTTGGAGAATTTCGCGACTGAGCTGAAGAAGATAAATCTCTATGATGTCGTCGTCAATTCATCCTACGGCTTCAAGCCCAACCCTTTCCTATTCTTAGCTTTGGTTGAGAGATACAATCACAGGACAGGGACCTTTATGACTCCGAAAGGAGAGATGGGCTTCGCCCTTCATGAGATGGAATACATCTCACACTTGCCTTCAGGCTCGCTGCCGTATGAGGAATATGTTCCTACGACAGAGGAACTGAACTTTCTGTCAGAGAAGAACCCAGAGATGGTCCATCTATTTGAAGAGATGATGTGCCATTTTGGCACATGTACTCTATATTACAAGGGTTCGAAGGATGAAGCTGGCAACCACATTCAGAAGTGGATGTCCTACCTTTTCATGAACCGTAAAAAGGATGAAAAGAAAATAAATGAGAAGAGGTGGTATCAGATCAGCAACTTCAAACCTCTTTCTGAAAGTGAAATCACTTATTTGCTGGAGAAATATGATTGCAAAGATTTCACTATTACTGAAGACTGGTACGAGTTCAAAGCTGGAACCACTTTCAGCTCTTATGTTAGACAGAGCGGAAAGAGTCTGTCAAGGAACGGTCATCTGGCCGGATTCCTATCCCTGTGGTTAAGAAGATTCATCATTCCTGGCTCCAGCTCTTTGGACAGGATACACAGAGGTGTTATCTTTGCAGCGGTGCGTCTTGTGTATGGTTACAAGCTGGATTTGTTATCGGCGATGACCTGTAGGCTGAATGCAGGTCTCCGGAATTTTGTCACTAACATGCTGTCTGCTCAGAGGATGATGACTGAAGAATTCCCAAGGATAGAAATGCCCTTCACGTATCTTTATGGTTGGCTTCTCCTTCATCATGATGGTCTGATACCTCCAGGGGCAGGAGGAAGTAGCAGTCTTTTTTTGGAGAGGTACTCTGGAGAGACGTTCTGGAAGGTTCACACCCTCCCAGAATGTAGAAATGTATTGAATAGGGCATCACATTGGTCGATCCAATGTGCTCCTCCACCATCGGGCTATGAGAGTATGCCCTTAAATATGATGGATGGAGATATGGGAAACTGACTAGATGATGTAGCCTTCCAATGGTTACAGAGGATCCGACCTTCTCATCTAGTATATCGTCACGAAGAAATGGCATATCTGGAACCATATTTACCAAGTCGATTTGCCAGACAATTCGGGTATGACCAACTCCATGTTGGGAACGCCACTACTTGTTTATCTGCTCGCGGAGGACTCATTGACGGAGCTCGAGCTTGGAGATATTTTGCAGCTAGAGATACAAAGGTCGTATTCTCTATGCCTAATCCTTTGTCTAGCTCGGGGCCAAAGATGATTTATACGTATGCACGTTTCTATGTGTCGTCGAGCACTTTCAGACCGAGTTTCAATCTGAAGACCTTTGTTGCAGAGGATGATCCAGCTCCATCAAAGAGGTCAAAGAAGAAAATAGTTATTCAGCACTTTCCTTCAGAACCCGAAGATGAGACAACAGAAGTTGAGCCTCCCTATGAATTATTCCAGGAAGGAAATTTTCCTGATGAGGTCCTTCCTCCTATATTTATATCTCTTTCTAAGAGGAAGAGAAGTGACGAATCTGAGACCATCTCCAAGAGGAGTACTAGGTCTCAAACATCCAAGAATAAGAAGAAAGGGGTCTCGGTGACTGCTACTTCATCTTTGGGCGGTATATCAGTTGATGAAGATGATGCCGCTGATAAGGACGAAGAGACTGATGAAGACGACGCTCCTTTGATAAGAAGGTCGAGAGACAAATATGTTAAGAAGTCTGTCAGCAAAATTAAGGGCAATAAACTCCTAGAGACAATCATGAGTGGAGGAGTTTTGCCAGAAATCAACGAAGCAGCTTCTACTGAGAAGACCGAGTCTGATGATGAACAGACTGAAGTAGAATCTGCTCAAGCTCAGGAAATAACTGCTCCAACCGCAAGGGGAGTGGCTATTGAATCCTCGGAGATAAGGATGATCCCATTTGAGCATGGGACTGAGGGTGTCATTCAGGCACTGGATGACCAGATTAATTACTCTGAAGAAGAACCAGCTCCAGAAAAAGTGACAAAACAGTCAGAAGTTCCTGAAACTCAAGCTGAAGAAAATATTTCTTCGGCCAGAGGCGATGAAGACGTGCCGGCGTCTGAGCTATCAGCTGCTGATGATTTGTTGAAGAATGTTTGTCAAGACATCATTCTTCGAACCGATGTTCCAGAGAGGACTGAACCGACGGCAGTCAACACTGAGCTTGCTATCGTCGTTGTCCCTGAGACTCATGAAGATGTGAATATCATTGACTCTGAATCAGAAGCTCATCCTGAAGATGAAGAAGAAGAAGAAGCTGAAGGAGGAGAAGACTGGCATGCTAGCACCTCTACTCCTTATGATGAAGACAAAGTCAAGGGGAACAGAATGGAACTTAGCCCTGAACCTGCTCAATCACCGAACAACGCTCTAGTACCCAGTAATTCTGGAGCTGGAAGCAGCCATATAAAGCAGGTATCGGATACAATCATGGACCGGCTGCGAGAGGAAGCAAAACTCCCTCCACATACCGAGTATGAACCTCAGCCAGGTAGAACTTTATTTCAAATTCTGTTTCCGCTGTTTCTTTTTTTCTTTAAATGCTGATTACATTTTTCTTTAACTGTAGGAACTGCTGCAGCAATGAGTTCGACTCATGCTCCGCTTATCCAGGCTGATGCCGATGAAGGGAATTCACACTTAACTTCTCCGGTGGCACATACTTCTGTTCCGAGGATAGAGAATATTCAAGCTTCTTCTTCCATGATGACAGCGACTCCTGGATTTGAGACTGGGTTAACAAGAACTCTAGGAATGTATTCAGATATTATTTACTCATATCTAGATACATATTCTAGACGTTTCTTGAAGGATGAAGCTATGCCATTTTCTGATCTTCGAACTATGGTTAAGTTCCCTCTCATGGCGCTACGTCATGCTGGTTGTGAATCTCAGTGCATCTTCTTCAAACATCTCCTGGATGAGTTGGAAGTAACTATCCGAAAATACTGGGAGACTAAGAAGGAAGATCTTCAATCTTTAACTGCAACTGAAATTAGTCAACTAGAGCATGAAGCACAGTCCCAACAAGCAGCTCTTGAAGCATTTCTTGCTTCTTCTACTGAGAAATTAGTAGAAAAGGGCGAAAAAATATTAGCTACTCGTCAAAGAGTAGAGCTTCTGGAGAAGGATAAAGCGTCCAAGACTGAAGAGCTGAAAAAATTGAAAGAGGAATTAGCTCGTCTTCAAGAGCGCATTGCTGTCATGGAAACAGATCAAGCTGAGGTTGCTACTGCTTATATCTCTGAAGTTGAACGCTGTGAGACTTTTCAGAAGGAACGAGAACAGATGCAGGCGGAACAGATTGAAGAAGTCAGCCGTCGCCAGTCTACCATCATTACTTTTGATGAACAGAATGTTTCAATTGTAGCAGCAGAACGAGTTAGAAAAACTCATGAAGAGAAACTAACTGCTGTTCTAGATCGTATTAGGGAGCTGATAACTCCAAATGAGTGAACCTCTTTTATTTTCACTTTCACTTGTATTTCATGTTTTGATTCCGGAATGAAAGTAAATGAAAATCCTTGATCTGACTTTTGGTTTTGCTGTTTTGATAATGATAGATTCATAGAAAATATGTTCAGAGGTAAATAATACATGACATATTTCAGTAGAATAGAATATACAAATGAACTTTGTAATTCTATCAAATGATATTAAACCAGAAATAATCTTAGTTTAATACTGATTGGAAAAAATAGAATTCAGACATAAAAATATCTTTGAACTCAATTTTTCATGATCTTTAGACTCGGAAATCAAAAGACTAGATGAATGAACGGGTTAACCGTCAGATTATAATGAACGGACGAACCGTCGGATAGATGAACGGACGAACCGTCAGGTATTAATGAACGGTCAAACCGTCAGATGAACGGATGAACCTTCAAGTATGAATCATTTGTCAAAATAGTCAATAGAAACCATATTGGAAGACAGAAGGTTGCAGTAGAAGTCACCGATACTCGTATCGGAACCCCAAGAAGTGGTACTAGAAGAATTAGATCTCTTATCTTCGTCAGACTCGGAATCTTCATGGATAATATTGATAAAAGGAGTAGGGGCTATATAGCCCAGTCCGCATTTCGTCCTTCCATATTTCAGAGGAGGAATACGAACAGGCATTTTTCTTCCTTTTTCACTATTGAGGCCAGTCCTGAAGTCATAGCCCATATTTTTGATGATGTCTTTAGATTGCTGACTATAACGACGTAGTTGTAATCTTCCAGTGTCATCATTTTTTTCTTCATCTTCTAAATAAGAAGGACTTTAGGGCCCTTTATAGAAGAATATTGGAATGTCTCCTGGCTTTCTGCTGGGAACTAGAAAGTATGAAGATTATACAGGTTCTAGAGAAACATCTGTATGAACAGTCTGTACAACCCCTATGGTTATTGTGTTCAAGTCATCTAACAAATGTAAATAACTATGAACATAATTACACACATCAGCATACTGCAAAGATGGAGACTTTTTATTAAATGTAAAAGCAGCAGTATTTACATTGGGAGAAGGCTGAGCCTTAGAGATTTTTAGCCAAATCAATGACTAAAGGGGGAGAAGAAGAACGAGAAGAAGCGTTGTTTCGATTAAGATCGATAACAAATGGCTCAGAAGAGGTGAGCTCCCTTGAAGCTTGAGATGGAAGAATAATCCGCCCTCCAACTGGAATTAGCAGAGTATCATGTTTCACATGTGGAGATGCAGGAATTGCAGTATGCCCACTGACAGGAATAATCATTGTGTCTTGAGCAAACGACTGAGGTAACAGAGAAATCCGTCCACTCACCGGAATGATGAAAGAACCTTCTTCAGAGAGTTTGAGAGATTGTTGCTGAATAGTTCGACCTCTAACAGGAATTATTAAGGTCTCACTTTGTGAATCCTCTTTCTCCATAGCTTGTATAACCCTTGTATACTCTTCTTTGTACATTCGGGAATCATTGAAATAAGCTTCAACCCCATGGAAGGGATTTATATCAGCAACTTCTTTTTGTACTCTTCCATTGCTATCAATATATTTAAAACACTGATGAAGAGTAGAAGGCACCACATTATTTTTATGAAGAAAGGGCCTCCCCAGAAGAAGATTATAGGATCCCACGATCTCGATCACATAGAAAGTGACTTTGGATCTGAAATCACCTATTTGAAGCTTCAGATGAATCTTTCCCAAAGGCTCGCTTCGGCTTTGATTGAATCCCAGGATAGTAGTAACCGTCTTGGAGAGTTTGTGAAGAGGGATTTTTAGTTCATCCAATAAACTCTTTGGCATGATGCTTATAGCAGACCCTGGATCAATGAGGATACGATCTATCTTCATTGTATCGATATAACCGGTGTAGTAGAGAGGCTGATCATGTCGATTATCCTCCAGTAGCATGTCGTCTTGTATAAAGGTGATATTTGGGATAATCTCCAATACACTGTTGCAATGTAAGCAAGTGGCAGGTTCTGCATCTGGCTTCTTCAATTGTGCAAGACAAGAGTCAGCTTGTAGAAGTGCTTCACTTAATGTCTCCCGAGTCTCTTTGGAAAGACGTAGAAGTTCAAAGAGGGACATTCTAGCTGGAGTATTAGCAAGCTGAGCTAAAATGTCAAAATTATAAGGCTTCTGAAGTCCAAGATGAGAGGACTTCTTGATTGGCTTATCAAACCGGGCCTGTTGTTTGCCTTTCTCCAGAGCTGTAGGCTTGGGAGGAACAGGTTCAGTGGATGATTCTTCTTCAGGAGGAACATTAGAAGCATCTTTATCAGCTGGAGGGATATCAAGAGGATCCTCAGGATTCTTGGAATAATCCTTTAGATAAGGTTTCCCCGTTCGAGTAGCACTAACAAGTGCTTCTTCTTTCTCTTTTGGCTCTGTGTCAGGAATAGATCCAAGAGAAGTCATACAACATGACTTAATCTTTCCAGCCTTCTTGGACTTTCGAGAAGTAGTCTTTTGAGGAGAAGGCGATTCAAAATCTGCCACTAGATCAGGATGGATCCACATGATTTCCCCTGTTTCCAAAGTGATTGGCACTAATCCTTCAGACTGTGGAGGAGGAAGATTCACTATGTCAAGAGTTGCCTTGGGAATAGGAACAATCCCACTTTCAAGGAGTTGAGGAGGGAAATCTCCGAATTGCATAGAGACGACGTTGGAGGTGACGGTCTTCTCTTTTGGAGTAAGAGAGATAGCTCCAGATTTAATCATTTCTTGGATCTTTCCTTTCAGTACATAACATGTACGAATTGTATGACCCAACATTCTGTGATATGGGCAGTATTTGGGATGATCTGTTTTACCAGCTTCATCAGGTTTCTTGATCTCAGGTAGTTGTATCTTATTACCTTTCAGCAGACATTCAAAGATACCAAGGACATCATCGTCATCGAAAGAGTATTCTTCTTTAGGGTGAGGTGTTCTTGGTTGTTGAGTTGTAGGAGAAGTTTGAACAGTTGATGCATCTTTGCTCTGAAGATTAACTTCAAGAGTTTCTTTTCCCTTGCGAGCATTGTTTTTATTGTTAGTACCTTGACCTGTTTCTTTAGGAGTCATCTGCACTCCCAAACCTTTGAAGGTTTCAGCACTAATTTCTGCGGCCTTGGCACTAACTATGAAAGAAGGCCAGTCTTGGAATTGAGTGGATCCTGTCCACATGCTGATGATTGGCAACAAGTTTGATTTTCATGTGTCGATGGTGACAGCATCAGGAGTTCCAAGAGGCATCTTCAGAGCTTCTCTTCGAAACCGTTCAATGTACTCTTCTGTAGTTTTATTATTTTTTTGCTTGATTCTAATAAGAGCAGACATAGTCATGTCATTGAGCCCTTCATAGAACCGTTCAAGAAACATCTGTTTGAAACCGAAAAATGAGGTAATGCTCCCATCTGGGAGACTTCTATACCATTCATAAGCCGTTCCCTTGAGACATCCAACAAACACCCGAGTAAGGAGGGCGTCGCTCGGTTGCAGCTGATTAGTCATTACTTCAAAGTGATTAATGAACTGACTTGGAGAAGTGGTTCCATCATAGAATGAGATAGTGGGAGGCTTGTATTTAGGAGGATACGATACTTGCTTCCATTCTATCGGATAAGGTTGTTTGATGCCTAACCTTTGTAAACCATCTTTCTGTTTGAATGCCTCGAATTGGGTTTTGAGATTCCTCAATTCTTCATTAACAACTCCGGAAGATTATGGAGTTGTAACTTGTAGAGAATAGTTGGGAGGAGGAACAGCATTGTAAGCACTACCCCCAGCTCCAGAGAGACTAGGGTTTGGTTGAGCTGGTCCAGGATTATTGGATTGTACTGCTGGAGGAACTTGTACTGGACTCATATCAGTGTCAGTTGGTATGACATCTGGTACAGTCTGTCGATTTTGCATCTGTGTTGCCATGAGTTCATACATCGACTTCATAGTATCAGCCATAGACTTCATTTGTTGTTCAAAGAAGCAATTCTTTGATCTTGAGGAGTCAAGGAAGAATAAGGTTCATCAGTATTCCCATCAACCATATAAGTCGTGACTGTACGAGGAATTATTGATGAACTGGTAGATGTTGTTTCTTCTGAATCATTGCTTTGTGTATCAAAGTCAATTATAGGAGAACTACCCCCAGTAGGAAGAGGTGGGAAGTTAGATTCTCCAAGGAATTTAGAATCATCTTCAGAGATTAAATTTCTTTGACTAGAAGCTAAGGCTCTTGCTCTGGTATTTCTGTATACTCCATCTGGACTATCAACTCTACCCCCAGCATCCCGAGAGGTCATATTGACAGAAGCAAACAAAGGCTCATCTTCATCAGGCATAGGTTCATACTGAATCCGATTGAAGACAGATTATCGTTTTGTTTAACATCTGCATTGCATCGTGACTCTTGGCTGGAAGTCACATTCATGATCAATATGATCATGAGCCATTGATTGACATCTACATTGAATTATGACTCTTGGATAGAAGTCACATTCAGCATGGTCCTTTGACACAGAATCACTTCTTCTCTTCTGTTGAAGATATTCTCGTAAATCTGTTTGTGAAGATTGAGGAGTATATTTTCTGTTCTTGGGTCTTGATGGCTCTTGATTATATAGAGAATGATTAATATGAGCCACATAGTTTCTTGCATACTCTACATCTGGATCTCTTATCCTTGTTTCCAACTAGTATGGTTTTTTAACACCAGAAGTGTTAATTTTTGTTCTTAGATCAGTTGGAGGTAACACATTGGTTTTGGAAACATGGAGTTTTCCTTCTATTGATCTGGATATTTGCAGAGAAGGAAGAGTTGAACCACCCCCTTGATTAGGAGTTGGTAACAGACCTTTTCTAGACAAATTCTGTGCCCAATTCGAAGAAGTCATAGAAGAAGACATTAAGGAATGTTTCTTCTTAGACTCATTCAAGTTTTGAGACATAGAATGTCCAGAAGGAAGAGTAGTCAAAAGACCATCTCCTTTTCTTTGACTAACAAAATTGTCAGTCAAAGCTGTTCCTGAAGTAAAAACTACAGGAGCAGAAGAAACAACTAAAGAGTTATTCCTTTTCGAAGGGACTTTGTGTGGAGGACCACCCCCAGTTCTAGTAGAACTTGGCAAAGAAGAAGAGATAGCTAAAGAGCTATTCTTCTTAGATGAAATACACGCTGAAACAGGCTTGGTTAAAGAACCAGTGCTGTTGGCGTAACTTTTGACTTTGGAAATACATGCTGGAACAGATTTGGCTAAGGAGCCAGTATTGTTAGCGTGATTGTTGATTTTAGAATTACACACTGGAATAGACTTGGCTAAGGAACCAGTGCTGTCAGCGTAACTTTTGAGGTTGAAATTGCACGCTGGAATAGATTTGGCTAAGGAGCCAGTACTGTCAGCGTGACTTTCAACTTTGGAGACACATACTGGAACAGATTTGGCTAAGGAGCCAGTACTGTTAGCGTGATCTTTGATTGCTGTCATCTTTGAGCGCACAAGAGTGTGTGTGCTTGCAGTAGAGTTCTTGCCAGTGTTAGGAGTAGACACTGTGGCAGAGACTTCACCATTGGCTGCCAACTGATTCTTAGGGACATAGACAGAGTGTCCCTTCGACTTGGCAGTGATGATGGAGGCTGTAGTGGGCTTACCACTCTTAGCCCGCTGTATTTCTTCATAGGCGAGTTGATCGAATTGGATCGTCATCACCTTCTTCGTCGAGCCGATTGACGAAGTATCGCATTGAGTTGTTGCCATCTCAGAAGAGGAGATGGTTTTCCCCAGCAGAGTCGCCAATTTATTTTCCATAAATAAATTCCTTTATTTATTGTGTATCTGGGAAAATTACAACTGTGGAAATCTGATCTAGAAGACGATCACTTTATCCCTTGGACTATGCGAAGAAGAAAAGCTCTCAAAATTTTGACAGTAGATAACTATGTATCTCTACAATGAATGAGAAAAAGAACTCTATTTATAGAGTCAAAAATAATAACTGAAAAGATAACTGTCTTCACAGCCTGTGCTTAGTTGAAAATCACGCAGGATTTAACATACGCAAGACTGTGAGCAGTTACTGGACGTGGCCTGTAACTGTTGGACATATGGCAATTATGTATGAGTCGTGTGCAAGTTACAGGACACGCAGGCGAGAGATCAGTGGCATGGCTGCCACGTACTCCAATTTGATGAAATCCACGCAGACTTGTTGAAGACGAAATCCACGCAGACTCGGGGTAGAAAGCTTCAAAATCTACGCAAACTTGGGGCAAGAAGCTTCAGAATCCACGCAGACTTGAGGAAGAAAACTTCAGAATCCACACAGATTTGAGGGAAAACTCAAAATACATGCAGACTTGGGATAGAACTGCCAACTGTCTTGATTTGGCGTGCCTCGACTGACACAAAATCTCTGACAGTGATTGCTTTTGTCAGTCGCATTAAATGACAAGAAGCTCTTTTGGTATGCCAACATGACGAAGGTTGAGTCTTGCTGAAGAAGATTTCGAAAATTACGAAATAGACGGCTGTGATCTCTCGAATTCTGTGCATACGTGGCATACGAAGAGACATTCTTCGACTATTGTGCTGTCAGTCATAATTACTCTCTGACAAATGATGAGTTGTCTCCTCAGCGTGATTTGTAAATATTATCCTGATCAACTGAGCGTGACTTTTAACTCTGTCCTGATCAACTCAGCGTGACTGTCATTTTTTAAAGGCCTACACTCAGAGGTAATGAGAACATGGCAGGGGAGACTTCACGGAAGCTATTTGTAATAAATAGCGGATATTTGTGGTCAACAGAGGACATTTGTGGTCAACAGAGGACATTTGTGGTCAACAGAGGACATTTGTGGACCTATCATCCTTGTCGTACTCCGGTTGTGGATACAGATAATAGGTTGAAAGAGGGCCGGCATACTTGCTCAGAGGTAATGTGGACATGGCAAATATGACGATTTCTTCGACGGAGCCTTCCCATTCAGAGGTAATGAGGACATGACAGGAGTGGGCTCAATGAAGAGTGGGTACATAGAACGACTCAGAGGTAGGAGAACGTGGAAGTTCTATGCGAGGGGGCGGTTTGTTTTTGGTGGAAGTGAAGACGACTCAGAGGTAATGAGGATATGGTCGTTTCGGAAATTGGTGGATCGACTACCCTTTTTGTGCACTGGGAGTGCGGGTAGTGGATCATGAGGGAGGATCTCTTCCAGGAAGAAATTTCAGAGGTACAATTATACGTGACTTACTATCTGGAGGAGTGACCGGGATGTAAGTTCAGAGGCACCAACCGGTACATAACTTGGTAATCTAGAATATTGAGGGAGTGAGAGTTCAGCGGCACCAGCGGGTGCATGGCTCGATAATCTGAAATGTTGTGGGTTCAGTGGTACTAAAGGGTACATGACTCGATGATTTGAAATAGGGTGGATGAGAGTTCAGTGGTACTAAAAGGGTACATGACTCGATGATTTGAAATAGGGTGGATGAGAGTTCAGTGGTACTAAAAGGGTACATAACTCGGTGATCTGGAGAATGATGTTTAAATATAGTATCTCTTCAGGAACTTGCCGTTGACGGGCAACATGAGCAAGTCTCCGTTCTGCTTGGCGAGGCGGTAGGCACCGTTGGAGAACACGGCCTCGATGACAAATGGACCTTCCCATTTTGGCTGGAACTTGCCGACGGTCTTGTGAGTCATGACCATTGGCCTCCGGACTGCCAGCACAAGATCGCCAACTTGGAATGTTCTGATTTTAACCTTCTTGTTGAAGGCTCCTGAGATGCGTGCTTGGTATAGCTCGATCCTTTGCTGAGCTAGGAGGCATTTTTCATCTAAGGCCTCCAACTCTTGTAGTCGACGTCGGTAGTTATCATCCGTTATCAATTGATAGGTGAGGGCGACGCGGAGTGAGGGGATTTGAGTCTCCAATGGGAGGACCGCCTCACTCCCGTACACCAGGAAGAATGGTGTATTTCCGGTGGCTGTTCGAACTGTGGTGCGATAAGCCCATAAGCATTCGCCGAGCTTTTCGTTCCAGTCACGTTTGTTGGAGGAGACAAACTTCTTGAGGAGTTTGATGATCGTCTTGTTGAATGCCTCTGCTAATCCGTTTGCTACCGGGTTGTACGGTGTCGAAGCGACATTCTGAATGCGGTGCTTATCGCAAAACCGATAGAATGCGTGGCTTGCAAACTGCGGACCATTGTCATGGATGATCCTTCGGGGTAATCCGAATCGGTAGATGACGTAATGCTTAAGGAAGCTAATCATGTTTGGAGTCTTAACTTCTGCGAGTGGGACAGCTTCCACCCATTTGGAGAAGTAATCAGTGATAGCAAGTATGAAGCGATGTCCTCGGGAGGAAGGTGGGGTGATTGGGCCAATGATATCTATTCCCCATGCTTCGAATGGCCAGGATGCCACTGTCGGATGTAGAAACTCTGATGGTTGGTGAATGAAGTCTGCGTGGACTTGGCAAGCTTTGCATTTTCTGGCATAGTCTATCGCATCTGCCACCATCGTGGGCCAGTAGTAGCCCATTCGGCGAAGGCGATCTTGTAGTTTTGGGCCGGGCTGATGGGCCCCGCAGACACCGTCATGAGCTTCTCGCACGGCTTCTTTGGCTTCTGCGTTTGACAGGCATCGGAGTAATAATCCGTCATAGGAGCGGCGATACAGCATCTTCGTCTCCGTATCGTAGAAGAACCTGAGAGAACGTCGTCTGATAGAAGTAGCTTCCTTTGGGTTCTCAAGGAGGATGTCGTAGACGACGAAGTCGATGAATGGTTGTCTCCAGTCTGGGGCATCATCGATTGTCTGGGCGGAATAACTTGCCACGAATTGCACATTGTTCTTGGGACAGACCAGTTCGCGGCCTATCACATCCACTGATTGGCGATCATAGTTTGGAACTGCTAGGGAAGCGGCAAGACCAGCTAGGGCATCAGCTTCGATGTTTCGGAGTCTGGGAACATGTTCGATGAAGAACCCCTCGAATGATGAGATGATGTCAATTGCTATTTGGTAATAAGGGGTCATGTCTTCGTGGCGGACTTCGTACGAGCCCCGGATCTGATTGATGATTAGTTGGGAATCGCCATATGCTTCAAGGTATTCTACCCCCAGTTCTCTTGCATGTTGAAGGCCAATGACCAGAGCGTTATACTCGGCCACATTGTTGGAGCAGGGTTCTGTGAGGGAGTAGGCGCGATTGATCACCAGCCCAGTAGGAGAAATCAATACCACTCCGACCCCAACGACAATGTTTCCCTTGGGTCCGGTTCTTGAAGCGCCATCGAAGAACATCCGCCATATGTTATCGTGGGTGGCTGTATTCGAATCGGCGACCTCATCTGGGATCTCTTCATATATTCTGGATGACTCCGATCCTGGGTGGGCTGCCAAGAAGTCTGCCAGGGCTTGACCCTTGACAGCCTTCTGCGGCAACAATATTGCCCATGTAGCGAGGCGAGAACTGAGTGCCCCTGGTTTAGTCATGAGGACTATGAGAGGGTTGACTCGGGAGATCACATGTATGGTTTGCCCTGTGACGTAGTGCCGCGTCTTTTGAATGGCGAACACCAGGGCGAGGCATTCCTTCTCCACAGCGGTGTATCGGTGTTCCGGACCAATCATCATTCGGCTGAGGTAATATATGGCCTGTTTGTGGCCTACGTCATTGTTTTGTGCCAGCATGGCACCAAGGGAGTGTTCCATTGCTCGTACGTAGAGCAGGAATGGTTTTCCAGGGATCGGGGCCACCAAAACTGGAGGATTTGATAAGTATTCCTTGATGCTGTCGAAAGCACGCTGGCATTCCTCATCCCATACGAATGAGACTCCTTTCTTCATGAGGTGTGTGAATGGTCGGCAGCGCCCGGAGAGGTTAGAAATGAACCTCCTGATGTAAGCTAGCCTTCCTTGGAGGCCTCTAAGTTCGCGGAGATTTTTCGGGGGAGCCATCTCCATGATCGCCTTTGTTTTCTCGGGGTCTACATGGATACCCTGCGCAGTGATGATGAAGCCCAAGAACTTTCCGCTGGATACGCCCAAGAACGATTTTGTAGGGTTCATCTTCAGATTGTGGGCTCGCATCAAGTCGAATACCGTCCTCAGGTCCTGAAGATGGTCTTCCTTACGGCGACTCTTGACGGCGATGTCGTCGACATAACATTCCACCGTTTTGCGCAAATGTTCTCTGAAAATGATACTCATGGCTCGCTGATATGTAGCGCCTGCATTCTTTAGACCGAACGGCATGACTGTGTAGCAGTACGTGCCAATCGGTGTTCGGAACGATGTGTGCTTTTCGTCATCGGGAGACATCTTGATTTGATTGTACCCCGAGAACCCATCCATGAATGACATACGTTCAAACCGCATGTGTTATCGATCATGATGTTTGTGATGGGGAGGGGGAATTCATCTTTGGGGCATGCCTCATTCAGGTTGCGGAAGTCGATGCAGATTCGAATCTTCCCATTCTTCTTGAGGACGGGTACTATGTTGGCGACCCAGTCTGGATGTTGCTCTTCACGAATGAAGCTGCTAGCTATCAGTTTGTTGACCTCAGCTTCGATCGCGTCCATGATGCCAGGGCAGAAGCGTCGCTGTTGCTGCTTGACTGGCTTTGCATCCGGCCGTATATTGAGTTTGTGGAGAGCGATGTCAGGATTTAACCCCGGCATGTCTTCATAGCTCCAGGCGAACACATCAATGTACTCTCTAACAAGTTCTAGCAGCGACTCCCGTTCTTCGTCAGTTAGGCTTTTGCTGATGAAAATTGGTTTTGGAGAAGATTTGCTGCCGAGATCGACCTGTACGACCTCATCTTCAGTAGGAGGTTCTTTCAGTTCGAACCGCTTTTCCCATTGTGCGTCCAATTATTGGGCCCATGGCTCAAGCTCGAGGATTTCGGGGATGTCTTCGTCTTTCTCGTAAGCGTCGGTGAATGCCATGTTGACTGACATGACTTGTCTGAATACATCTCCGATGCTGGTATCCGAGTCGAAAGTTGGTGATCCGGTTGAATGTGACTGCCAGTCGCATTCTTCGTCTGAGCTTTCAGGGGTCGTAGTAGGCGTTACATACCCTAAACCGTATCGAGTTTTGTTATAGTAGTTCTGTGGTTTGCCCGCCGGGGCTGGTGACTTCAAAGGTAATCGTCGTCCAGTGCCGTAGTTCAATCCTGGCGTCGTCTCTAGATCATACCCCTGTTTCTGCATGAGATATTTGGATTGAGGGCTATAGAGATATAGAGGCAGTCTTCCAGCATCTGACCCGAGGTCGACTTCTTCTATGGTAGGGGGATGCGGGTTGTTTGTCCGGCCGAAGATGATTGGGTGGTCCCCTCCCTCGATTATTCGGTAAGCGTCTTCTACTGGAGTAAGTTGGATAGCGGTGTACACATTTGTCGCATGTGTGTGTAGGTGAGTGCCTATACCGTGTTCCATAGCATACATTGTACATAGCTTATTGAGCTCGGTGTAGTTCAAAGATAACCCTTTATTGATGAAGTAAGGTATCTTTTCTAGAGGGATTACATCATCTGCGGAGGGAACATCAGTGTGGGCAGCCACATACTTGGCTAGCTCTGGTTCCTCTTCGGCTACCTCCTGTGTGAATGAAGATTGAGAGGGCATCCTAGTCAGCTTGATCTTCAGAGGTTCAACTGACGGAGCGGAGCGTGGAGTTGTCGGTAGACTAGCAACCCCCAGTCTGGCACTCGATGTGGAGCGAGGGGTGGCTGGTTCGCTAGAAGAGTCAGACCTTGTATCGGGAAGATGACCTTTCTTGGGAAGGCGTATTGTCAGTGGCCTATCGGAGGGATTGAGTTTCTCCGCATGGGGTTGAACGACTCTTGGCAGTCTGATGGTAAGTGGGCCCGTTGTGGGTCTCGGCACCTGACCGGACCTTGGCAGCCAGATTCTCAACTGTTCTTCCTGTGCCGAGAGGCTGATTGCGTCCTTACGCAGAGTGGCCATGAGGGGTGCGAAATTGCCTGGTTTGCGAGCCTGGAGGTGGATCGTCAGAGGTTCTTCTGATCCTGTAGCCGTCTGGGTATGAGCTTGCACATCTTCTTCGACCAGGTGCTTCTTCGATTTTTCGTACAGACAGGAGTCTGAGTAATAAGATTCGACCCCCTTGAAGGGATCGATATCAGCAAATTTCGTCCTCACGAATCCATGCTTATCGACATATTTGAAACATTGGTGCAGCGTGGAAGGCACGATCATGTAATCGTGTATCCAAGGCCGCCCCAAAAGGATGTTGTAAGAAGTGTCGGCGTCTATGACGTAGCAGGTGACTTCTGATTGGAGATCGCCAATCTGGCATTTCAGACGGATCTTCCCGATTGGGTAGCTCCTGTCCGAATTGAAACCGCTAATGGCGGTGCTTGTAGGCGTCAGACGATGCATCGGAATGCGAAGATGATGTAGCAGACCCTTTGGAATGATGCTTATGGAAGACCCAGGATCAATATGCATTCGGTCCACCTTTACGTCGCCAATGTATCCAGTGTAGTATAACGGGCGATCGTGCAGGTTAGTTTTGATGAGCATATCCTGCGGAGAGAAGACGATATTAGGCATCGCTCCCGTACACGCACTATCTTAGAGATTTGGAGGTTGGTTATCTCCCGTGAGGTTGACCTGAGCCAAGTACGCATCGGCGTTTTGGAGTGCATCACTCAAAGCTGTGCAGACATCCTTTGAGAGCCTTAGGAGTTCGTATAAGGACAATTTGGCCGGTGTATTGGCCAATTGTGCCAAGATGTCGAAGTTGTAGGGCCTCTCCAGCCCCTGAGGTGTCTCCTTTCGGAGGAATTTGTCGAAGCGAGTCTCCTTCGGCTTAGGCTTGTCGGTCGTCGAAGGCTGAGCCGGTCCCGGAGTATCAGTAGAAGTGGGCGGGTGATCATCAGTCGGGTTCTCAGCCACGGGCTGAGGTTGTGCTCCAGATCGAGTAACAACGGCCGTGACTTCTTCTTCATTTGTCGAGACGATGCGGCAGGATCTGACTTTTCTGCTTCCCTTCTTCGTTGGGGGCTGAGTCACCTCGTGGACCAAGTCCGGATGGACCCACATAATTTCTCCTCGCGATGTAGTGAGAGGTACAAGATTGGCAGCTTGATCTCGAGCAGGCGGAAGATTAGCAATTTCCATCGTTGCCAGAGGGATGGGTATAACACCGTCTTGAGTCTCTGTTGGCGGGAAGCTGCCGAATTGTACGGATACCATGTTGGCTGCTACGGTTACCTCCTCGAAATCGATGGCTAGAGCGTTCAAATCGATGAGGTTTTGGATGTACCGTTTCAGTTGGTAGCAGTCGTGTGTAGCATGGTGGACGTAACGGTGGTAATGGCAGAATTTTGGGTTCTCCAAGTCAGCCGGTCGAGGCTCCCGTCTTGGCGGAGGGAGCTGAATTCTATCTCCTCGTATGAGCATGTCCAAGATAGGCTTGACGTGGCCGTCCTCAAAAGAGTAAGTGATTTGAGGCCATTATTTGTCTGTTGGTTGTGACTCGGACTTCTGGGCCGTGTCGGCCACCATAGCCTGCTTGCCTCTGTTGTCCCGATAGTTGGAGGGGTTACCCCCATTGTCGGTATTGGTGCTGGGACGCTTGCCCTTGTTCTCTCCCTCTGAGATATGCAACCCCAACTGGCGGGCCTTCTTCAATCGTTCTTCGGCACTTGTAGCACTGATGATAAAAGCCTTCCAGTCCTTAAATTGACTTTCGCCCATCCAGAGACTAATTGTTGGGAGTAGTCTCTTTTGGCAAATTTCAATCAGGGAAGAATCCGGATTGCCAGATGGTAACTTCATTGCGGTTTGGCGAAACCGCTCAATGTAATTCCTCGTCAGCTCTTTCTCTCCTTGGATGACGTCCATGAGGGTAGACATTGTGACATCCTGTCCTACCTCGTAGAACCTCTCCAAGAACAAGCGTTTGAAGCCAGCGAAGGAGTGGATGCAATTGTCTGGCAGGTTGCGGTACCAGTCGAAGGCGACTCCTTCCAATGCCCCGATGAATAACCGCGTGAGGATAGCGTCATCATGGGGCAGATGGTCGGTGGTGACCTCGAAGTAAGTGATATACCGACTTGCTGAGGTCTTGCCATCATAGGGGTTGATATTGAACGGCTTATATCTTGGTGGGAATGGAACATCCCTCCATTCAGCAGGATATGGTTGCCGAATTCTGAAGTCTTGAGAGTTTTCTCGGGCGTGGAACATGGCTCGGCGCTCTTGAACTTCTCTCCTTACTTCTCGGGTCTCATCTGTCGCAGTCGGAGTCGTTACTTCGGGAGGATAATTGCCCGGGTTCGGTGCCGCCGAATTTGAATCTACGTTGACTGCGGAACCCGCACTTGTCTGGCCAGGTGTCACTCCCTGCAGAGTAGGAAGCGCCGCTTTGATCTCGTCTACAGACTTGACCAAGGCGTGCAGTATGGCCTCCAAAGTGTCGATGCGTTGGCGATCATTGGAGCCACCTTGATTGTTGTCTGTCATGAATACCGTCCTTACGTGAGGAGTGACGGAAGGGACGGTGGAGGGTGCGCCCTCCGAGTCGTACCCATGCATTGAGAAATCATCGGGGTAAGTGAGAATATTCTCTTCGGGTTCGGATTCAGAAGGAACAGTACCCCCAGCTTCGGAGCTTGCTTCATCTTGAAAGTCACGAATGTCCTCGGGGACATCAGCATCTGTTGTACCTGATGGGAGAGTTATTTCTCTGGGCTCGTCTCCTTGAAACATCGGATTGTTGTGGATGTTCGGAGGAGTGCTACCCCCAGCTCCCTCGACCCTCAGCGGTACGGACGATGAATCTTCCATTGCAGCAGATTTTGTCTTCGAACGGGTGTGTTGGTATACTCCGGTGGAGGGCAACCGTTTAGCCGACAATTTCTTAGCTGTAGTGGTTGATATTTTTGGGCTGGAGATGCTTGTCTTCTTCCCTTTCCCCTCGGCGGGGACTTTCTGTACGGAATTGCAGGAGGCAATAGGAGGTGCTTCGTCCTCCGAGCTCGGGTGTTGTAATCTTTGGAAGACGGACGGCCGATCTTTCGTCACTGCCGTATTGTTGCAGCAGCAGTTGACAATGATCTGGGTGCAGTGACGTCCATGTGAGGACTCTTTGCACGCCGAGGCCCCTTCTCTTTTCTTGCGTTTGTGGGGGACAGCCTCACGCAGGTCAGAGAAACCACTTTGTCCGTTTGCCGCTGGGGACTGGACTTGAGCGGTTCGATACAACTTCCCATCAGAGGCCCGCGTGATAATCAGCGGGACACCCCGAAAGTCAGAGGTTGGGGCAGCTGTCTGGGCTTGATGAGCCCGTGCTGCCCTGGACTTCTTCTTCTTAGCACCTGTGGGTGCATAATAAGAAGAATCCAAGTTAAATATCACAGAGTCTGGAGAATCATCAGGGTTCGGACCGTACGAGAGACGGTCGAAAACTGATCGAGATGAGCATGGAACAGATGTCATACGGCTGGGATTGGAAACCGTGCAGGCTGTCTGTATGCGGTTGTCTTCTGTCGTCGGCCGAGTTCTTGTGCGGCTAGGAGTCACGACCGTACAGACTGGCCGCATACGGTTGGCATCTGTAGCCGCATGGGTTTTCTGCAAACGATTGACTTTGAAAGTCGCATGAGTCTCATCCATGCGGTTGGCAACTGTAGCCGCATAAGTCATGCGGCTGACAGATGTGGCCGCATGAGTTTTCTTCATGTGGTTGGCGGATGTAGCCGCATGGGCTTTCTCCCTGTGGCTAATATCCTTCTGTGGCTCGGATCGCGTAGAGTTCCTCTTTGCCCCTGCAAGTCCAGCATCATAGTGTTTTCTTCTGCCGGACTTGGGGACAGCAGAGTTGTCTACGGTCTGAAGTGGGGCCGCAGGAGAGTCCTTCTCGCCGTTTTGAGCAACAGAGGGTATCTCATCGAAGACTTGAGGAGGAGCAAATGATTTTGGCCTCCACTCTTTGCGAGCCTTCGTAGTGCGGGTGCGCTTCTGGATCGGGCCAGCGCTGCCTTCAGAGAGCATCTCTTCGAACGCCTGTTGGTCGAAGCGGACGACCATCTTCTGTTGTGTGGAGCCAAGTTTGGCTGCATCCGATTGCGTCACCAACTCCTCAGCCGTGGAGAAGTTAGTCCCCAGCAGAGTCGCCATCGTGTTTACCATTGATTGTAAAAGTACAGAACAGTTTTATGGGAGGACTGAACTTAGACTCACAATACAAACTCGCTTGTACAAAGAAAGCCTAGGGACGAAAACCTAGGTACAGCAGTCTAAGTACAATTGTTTATTTTAGATTCTGGGGGGTGACGATAGAGGCTCGGAAAGGCGACGGCAGCCCTGCCTTACTCCTTGGACGATCGATATGCAGTCTTGGCTCGGAGAAGATCTGTTTGGCGTGGACGAAGGAATGCTCTTCTTGCTCTCCTCGTGTTGCTCTCCTGGCTTCTCTCTCTCTGTGGTTATCGAAAAGAGGGGAACTCTCTCTGTATATCTGTCTCTCTCTTTTTTTTATTCTCTAGTTCCCGGGGGTTTTTTGCAAGGGAATGATGCTGGCTATTTATAGGAGTGGGGTGTGATCATTAGGGTTTGCTAATGATCATTTGTTTGGAATGTCGGCGCTCCTTCAATCTATCTGAACCCTTGATCCTGATTACAATAAATCTAGACCATTAATGCGGATAGCACCGTATCTTGTGAGCAATTAATGCTACTTGCTTTAAATCTTCATGATTGATTATGCCAATGTCTGATTGCTCGCCACGTGTCCCATTAGCTTGATAATAAATGATATGCCCTGATCTTAGTAATTATGACGATGATGTCAAATATTCTTGTTGGGATTCGGTTAAATCCTTGATTGATCCGATGCCACGTGTTTTGATTGTGGGTCCTGCCAGAGCCGCATAGGATGGGCAACACTTGAACCGCAGGGAGATACTCTTCGTGAGCTGCATAGGACAATGCTTCATCGAGCCGCAGGGAACGAACTCTCAATGAGCCGCATATTCATAGTCTTTGTGAGCCGCATGAGCTAGCGTTGTATTGATCCGCAGGAACTGAGCTCTCAGTGGGCCGCATATGGCTGATTTCTGCTAGTCATATAGAGTGACTTCTCAGTGAGCCGTATGGAGTTGTTCTCTATTTAAGCCGTATGAGATGTTGCCACGTGGCAACCTAGGATTTCTGACGGATCGGGTCAGAGATCTTCTTCTTTTCCCGAAGAGTCTGTCATTATGGCAGAGCCATTATGACACTTTATGCCAGAGCCGCCACAGTCGTCCAATCGTGTCAGAGCATTAAATGAGGCCACTATTCAAAGGGCCAGCTGTAGGGAAGGATCACAAGGGGACACGTGGCATCGATCAAGCCGTATATTCCTGCTGATCCGCATACACTCTCGAGCCGCATGAGACTGAGAGTCTTCCTTTGAACCGTATAAGACAGCTCCTATATGAGCCGCATGGGCTTCGTATCCGGAGCCGCATGGACCATTATTCTGATATTTTCCATGCTTCTACATGTATGAATGTAAATACTTGTAAATCATCAGACAAGTTCAAGTTCATAAATAAAATTTAAATTTTATTTTATCATGAATGATAGTACATGATACTAAGGAAGGTCACTATCATCCTTCTCTACATTTGGACGCGGACCACTGCCGTCCTTCTCAAAAATACGATCAGCAAAATAGCTGAGGACCTCTTTGCTGGAACCCACGAGGAACTTGCAAGCAGCCATCCTCATGGCTTCCTCTTCTCCAGTCCTTCCCGGTTCAAGCAGAAGTTCCAGGATGTCTCGCGGTGGCTTGGGTGCAGACGAACCTTCACCTACTTCTGCTTCCTTTGGCTGAACCGGATCGGCAGGGCGTTCTTCAGTGCCCTTCTGATCCTTCGGGGCAACTTCAGCCTTCTTGGATGCTTCTCCAGACGACATTTTTATGTTGAAGAGTGGAAGTGCTCGTTCCTGTCATATTTCTGTCATATTTATAAGCAGAGATTCCTCAAACAACGAAGTGACACATTCATCCGACGGTTCGTCCGTTCATTACCCCCCCGATGGTTCATCCGTTCATTTATTACCACCCGACGGCTCATCCGTTCATTTATTACCACTTGACGGTTCATCCGTTCATTTATTACCCCCCCCGACGGTTCATCCGTTCATTTATTACCACCCGACGGTTCATCCGTTCATTTATTACCACTTGACGGTTCATCCGTTCATTCATTACCACTTGACGGTCCACCCGTTCATTCCACTTGACGGTCCACCCGTCCATTTCACCTGACGGTTCACCCGTTTATTCATCATCACTTGACGGTTCATCCGTTCATTATCATCCATTTTTGACGGTTTGTCCATTTATTTCATCATTTGACGGTTTTCCCGTTCATCTCACATGTATTGACGATTCATCATCGTTCATCATCCACATCAGCAACTTGTCGTTTTCGATTAAGTTGTCAATTGAAATAATAATATTCAATATATTCTGCCACGTCCATATTACCTCTGAGCAGATATAATGAATATAATTATTTTCTACAAAATCATCAAGAAATATATCATGTTTCGTACCTCTGAATATATTTTCTATCTCTATTATTTATATCTAAACAAGATATGCAATAAATAATGGAACCACAGCAAAATGTCTTTTATTAACCAGAATATGAGGTATTACAAAAGCACATGAGCCATAAAAAGAGACATAAAAGTACAGAATGTTCCACTAAGATGGAGGTATTATCAGGTTATCAATCTGCTGCTTCAGTGTCTGCAGCTGTTCTTCATGAGTGGACATTACCCTCCTTCTGGCTTCTTCCATCCCGGTTTCTTCATTGAAAACAGGCATGGCCACCGTCCGGCGAGTAATTTCGGCACCATGAGTCGCTTCATACTCATCCCTCTCATGAGTCAAAGCATTGTATTGCTCAATTGCAATTTGATGATCAGTAATTTCCTCTTCTAACTCTTTCTGGAGACGAGCAATCTCTGCTCTTAGCTCAGCAGCTCTTTGCTCTTTTCTCTCAGCCATTAAGGTCACTGACTCCAGCTTAGAGTTATACTCAGCAGATTTTGTGGAATAGGCCTCCAAGAGATTTTGAAGATTCACCCTTTCTATATCAGCTGCCTGGGCCATTCGTTCGAATTCGGCCTGTACTAGAGACTCCACTTCCTTTTTGTTGAGCTCCTTATAATTCTTTATGGAGATTTCTAGCTCATTTAGCATATGGTCGAGGAAAGTGGCCTGAGCTTCGTCTCCTTGCTCCCTTATAGCCCTCATCAAGAGAGAAGTCGGATTTCTAACCATGAAAAAATCAGCACCCTCTTTGTCTATCATCTTATGAACTAGAGGTCCCAAGGACTCAAAGAAATATCTGGTGAACGATTGGACGACTTGCTGATTAATTGCCAGAGTCCCAGGAGTCGCAGCTACTCCTGTTGAGGGCGAGGCAGCAGGATGCTTGATCCTTTGCGTCTGGATGGCAGGCTCTTTGAATAGAGGAGCCAAAGTGGAGCTAGTCGCCCCTCCTGGTTGTTCCTCTGCAAAAGTAAAATTGTCATTTTGCTAGTCGTTTGCCAATAATCAAGAAGATCAAATGAAGACAGTCTTACCTTGGTTCGATCCAGCAATAGGCCTATCCCCTGCAGGAATGGACTCCAGCTGAGCAGAAGTAGCTTCAACCATAACAGCTTGGCTACTGCCCGCTTCAGAACCACAAGATAAATGATGACTACTACTAACAATCACCGTCGTCACAGGCGCTATGTCCGTACACGTCGGAGGTGCTGGAAGAGTCTCAAGATCTATAGGAAATACAAATAAAGATATTAGTTATCAATCTATTTTAAAGAAGATTGCTAATTCCATTCTATACCTTGAGGATCAGTGGCGGGAGTTTCTTCTGGAACTTCTTCATTTGCTGCTTTTTCTGAGGATGCCTCTACTTCAATATTCTTTTTAGGATCTGAAGTGTCATCGACAGCAGCAGGAGACATGTGTTCTTCATTATCCCTGTCGGGATCTTGCATATCTTCATTTTTAGATGAAGAGCTTTCTTCATCTTCATTTCTTTCCGGAGTATTCCCGCTGGTAGTTGTAGCTTGGTCAATATAATCTTCCAGGCCGTAGTCACAATCTTCTAGAGCTGCAATTACTTCATGTTCCTCCTCTTCGCGGAGGGTTCTAGGAGTTGGAGGAAGTCGAGTCGTCTCCGTAGTAGGCGGAGGAGATCGGGCTGCATTATCTTCTTCCTCTCTGGGCTCATCGGCCTCATTCCTCTCTTCCATTGGCTCAAATTCTTCCCTTTGACCAGACTCAGGGATGGGAGTGGGAGATGACATTGTGATGCCCGCTACAGCATCTGATACGATTGAAGGCAAAGTAAAAAAATGAAATAAAGAAGAAGACTATTTATAGTTTTCAAAAATGAAACGGCCGCCTCAGATTGCGCCTGAAATTAGGGACAATCCCTCAGATTGTGCAGCCAGTTCACTTCATGCGCAAAATGATTTCAATTTCAAAAAATTTAAAGTATTTTGAAATTTTGAATAAGTTCACATTTCGAAAACTTTGAAGGGGGTCTTGTAGGTCCTGAAAAATTAAGTTGCATCTATCAACAAAGTCAGAAAATCAAGAAATACAACTTTCAAATGAACTGCGCAGACATCAGATTACGCACTCTTCAGATTGCGCACACTGGTTTGTGCACACTCCCAACTGCGCAGGCTGACGTGGCAAAAGTCATCATTACCTGACACAAATCAAATCTTCCTGACAACTAACAGCACGAAGAACAAGGAGACTGCTCGTTTATTGTGCCGCACAACGCTCGAGGACGGCTGACAGCTGGCAGCGCAATCTATTTCCTGCGCAGTCTAATTCTGCGCAAACTGAAGCCTACGCAGTCCAAGTCTTCGCAATCTAAAGCCAGCGCAATTCAAATTGCGTGCTCTATCAACACAACTGACAAAGTACACGTGGCATGCATGCCACCAATTGTTTATTACGTGACAACCGTCTATGCATGATCATGCGCATTTCAATCAAATGATGCCATATGTCTAAGACAGTTGGCCCATGATCCAGTAACTGCCTGTGCAGTCCACTGTTGCGCAATCCAATTGCTGCGCAAACCATCATGCGCAGTCCAGAATAACTAAAAGTTAGTTATTTTTCAGAACTCTATAAATAGAGTTTCAAGTCTCCATTCAAGGGGATCAAGCATCAGAGATCAGAGATCAGAGAGTCCAGGAGTTCTTGCCCAAGTGCTACTGCATTCTTCCGAGGCTTTTGCCTTCAACTTCCGAGGCTTTTGCCTTCAATTTCCAGAGTTGTCTTCAAACTTCAGATGCTTCGTCTTCAAAGTTCACATCGTCCAAGGAATAAAGTAATCGTCATCTAGATTGGATTCCTACAGTTGTAACTTTCCCAGAATTCTTGTAATCTTATTACATAGTTTGTATCAATAAAGTTCATACTTTTGTTTTTGCAAACACTGGTCTGCCCTAAAAATAACCTGTGCTCACAAGTGGCCCATGCCATGTCAACGAGTGCTGGTGTTAATGTCCGAGACTGGAGATTCCTGTGAGCACCCTGAATTTCGGGTTGATTTTTTTTTTTCTGATTGATTTTAATTTCAATAAATAATTTATTCTGTATTTTTTTTCCTTAAGTGTACTTTCCCATGCCTTTGATAATTGGGGTGTCAGGGATGTTCAACTCTGGAAATCTTCTTCACGAGTTTTGGAGGGGACATGATTACCTTCATGACGGTATATAGTGTCCCATCCAAACTTGTTCCTTTGTACTCTTTCTGCTTCGCTGAACTTCGGGTCGGTTTAGACCATTTGATTGTTATTTATTTTCCCACTCTTTTCCTTGATCATTTTCAGCGCGTTACCATGACTTTTAAATTGGGAGCGCAAGACCAGTCAGTTTCTTGAAACCAACTCATCATACATGATCTACTCGAGACGCTCTTCACCCTTGACCTTCGTGTCCCACTCAGACATGTTATTTTGTGCTCTATTTGATTCGCACAACTTTTCCGACACGTGACCCGATTTTATTTCACTCCACGGCGTCACATTCATCTTCCAACTTGATTTGTGGGTCCCCTGTCGACCAAAACCTGTCCGCCCCAACTATGGACATGGCCCACATTGAGCCTACTACCCGTCCGCCACTTGTGTCCCATTTATTGGAATCTCCATGTGCTACTTATTTACTCATGATCATCAACGCCTAAATTTAATTCTATTATTGCACAATGTCCGATTTTGACCCAATCCGGCTCCACCGAGCCCAGCCCAGCTTCGTGCTACCCTCCATCATGACACCCTCGTATTTCTTGCCCAAAAATATCAAGTACTCATTTTACATATTTTTCTATATTTATTTGGAATTTTCCTCGAATTAAATCCTATAGAAATTACCTATTTTCTCTATTTTCAATTATAGCCATTGATTCCCTCTAACTAAATCCTCACCATTAATTCCCCTCCATCCCTATAGCAGCCATGTAGCCGGCCCTAACTTCTAGGAATGGCCCTTTTTCTCTCTCTTCCTCTCTCATCAATTATTATTTTCTCTCTCCCTTTCTAATTATTTCCTCACAACACTCATCTCTCTCTCCAGCTCCCATGCATCAACACAGCATGCAACAACACCACCATCAGCTTCCTTTCCCCGACCTCATCTTCCTGAGCTCCTGGCCAAGCTCGGCCGGCTATAGTCATCGACCACCGAGCTCCGCCCTCTTCTCCTCCTCTTCATTAGAACACCACCCGCGCCATCACCACCATCTCCACCACCTTCCCCGCCGTAGAAGTGCCGTGCCGTCGCGCCAGGCTGCGCTAGCCGCCCCGCGTGCCGCCGCGCGAGCGCCACACAGCAGCTGCGGCAACAGCGTGGCAGCGTGCGCCCCTTGCCGCGCGCGTACGAGCGCGTGCAGTGCCTCCGCCGGCCACGCGCCGTCGTGGCCGTGCTCCCCCTCCATGGGCGTACTCCGGCGACCCTCCCTGGATCCGCTGCTCCCTCTCCGGCGCGACGTATAGGCGATTCGTGCGTTTTGCACGACGTCCCGTCGTGACGCGCGCGGGATCGAGTTCGTTTTGGTGCTCCGTCGCAGCGACTTCGCACGCATTTTTCCGGAGATCCGACCGTTGGATCGGCGATTTCTTCACTCCGTCGCAATCTCGGTATATCCACCTTCGCTCATGTCAATTTTCGTCCGTTAATTTTATCGTTTGATACATGAAAACCGGCCACCAAGTTGACCGTTTAAATTGTATTAAATTTGGACAGTTTCGCGGGGCCAACTTCGTCAGCTTGTATCTCCTCCACCGCAGCTCCGTTTGGCGTGATACCAGTTTCGGTGCAAAGATGGTATAACCCTCTTACTACCCCTCCAGTTTCGTTTCATTGTGAGCTTGTTTGATTGGTTGAATTCGACGCCAAAGTTGGCCATCCGAATTCGTAATTTCCAACTTGTAAAATTCCATTTTTGAACACGGGACTCCAGATTTCATTTCTGACACTACCAGTAGACTTGTGGCATCGTTCTGGCATGTTTTCATATAAGATTTGTTAGATTTTGAGAACGTGAGCCCGGACACGCATTTCGGTGCAAAGCGGGTCCCACTTTCTGGGTCAACGAGACTTTTTGACGACGGCTCATCGGAATCCAATTCCGGATATACCGTTGAGTTCGTATCGTCATTCTGGACTCGTTGACATATAATTTACTAGGTTTTGGTGGACATTGGGTCCGGCACGCATTTCGGTGCAAGTCGGATACTAATATCCGGGTCAACGGGTCATTTTGAGATCGGCTCATCGGAATCCAATTCCGGATATACCGTTAAGTTCGTATTGTCATTCTGGACTCGTTGACATGTAGTTTGCTGAGTTTTGAGAACTTTGGCTCCGACACGTATTTCCGTGTAAACCGGAATTCCAAGTTCTGGTCAACGGGCCAAATTGAGAGCGGGTCAACGGAATCCAATTCTGGAGATACCGTTGGGTTCATATCGACATTCTGGTTTTGTGGACATATAATTTGTTATATTTTATTGACTTATTTTCTTGCACATTTTTCGGTGCAAAACGGCTCCGACACGGACACCGTTTTGACCCGAAATTACCTTTTTGCCCTTATGTCCAAATTGGACCGTTGGATAGGCTATCCTAGCTAATTTGACCATTCTGGACACGTTGACGATGTTCATTTCATCGTCCGACAATGTTTGTTGATAATTTCGCTGAATTTAACCTTTTTATAATTAATTAATAATTAATTCATATAATGTTCGTATTTCGGGATTAGTACAACGAAACTGAGATCAGCCAATTCCAGTAATCTCACATCACTGAAATTGACAAGTTGGACATGTGGATCACTATAATAAGATTATCAACCTTACCGATAATCTTCTTATCTCGATTTGCGTGTCGAAAGTTTCGACGTACAAATAACGAAGTACACTTTATATTAGACTAGAATTGACCCTGTTTGACCAGAGTTGACCAGTTGACCCAAAGTCAACTGTAAGTCAACACTTGACCTAGTTTGACTAGATTATTGACCGGAGTCGACCTAGAGTTGTTTTGACTTAGAAGAACCTAGAATAATGTAGATTGATTATAGAGATTCATTTATTACAACTTGAACACCTTGTAACCTGTGTTGCTTTAAATAGGACTCTGTGGCTTCAGTGGGACCCCCCTATACTTATCAGCTGTTCAGGTTATCGAGGCGAGTACATTCTCTGATCATTTCATATCCTGCTTAGAATTATTTCCTACAGTAGATTACTTTACTTGTACTGTCACGTTGGTCACACGGATTGGTACTATATAGATCCCTTCTTGAGATGTTATCCTTAGGGAGCATCGGGTACTACATGTTCTGTGCGTTTCACTTATATGACGTATCATATGCTTCATTGGTTCTTTGATCACTTACGACATATACTCTTATAATCGTAGAGTCTTCCTAGAATCCTTATCTCATTTATGGGACTACTATGTATCACCTTCGGGGTCTATTACCTTCGGGGTCTATTACCTTCGGGGTCTATCACCTTCGGGGTCTTATCACCTTCGGGGTCTATCACCTTCGGGGTCTGTTACATAGCATCATAACATAACCTGGCTGGATCCTTGTGTATTGATTGGGGGTACGGGAGAGTATAAATAGCCATGTGAACAATTCCAAAGTAGAATAGCCATGTACGCCTCTTTAGTATAGCCATGTACAATCAAGCCGTTCACATGTCGACTTTGTGCTCTAAATCACTAGTCACTGGTAGCTCTTTACTTATAGTAGATATTTCTATTACAGCTCTCTCTGTTTACATATAGCATTTCTTTCAGTACCTGTATCTTACTTTACTGCATGATTATATTTTCTAACCTGCTATGAACTGTTGAGATGTATTGTGCTCGCTCCAGTCCTGACTGGACCTATTGATAAATTTTACAGATGGCCTGGGATTGCCTGCTAGCCTAGAGGAGACACAGTAGAGGTTGTTTAGATAGTTATTTCATTTTGTCTGAAGTTGTATTTACTTTGTGGATTACTGTATTTGAGTTTTGAGATATATTTCTGGGTTTATGTATCTTAGACACTTAGACTTCTATCTCCTGTATTTATTTTGGATTTCATGTTTTATCTATCTTTATCATGCTCTACCTTAGATGTGATTGAGACTGTATCTGCTATGTCACCCCCATTCGGGGAGTATAAACTGTTTAGTCTTATACTGTTAGATGCATTGAGACTTAGGACAGCGTTCTACCGTCGACACTGCGGCGTAGGTTGGGCGTTGTTACGTTCTCGTGCCCTAACTTTAGGGCGCGGGTCGTGACACATTTTTAGTGGTGGCCCATGCAGGTCGAGACTAAAGTGTAGTGGTATTCGAACTAGAGTACCACTACAGCCTGCAGTAGGAATAGGATATAATTTTGAAGGCACTCAATCACAATTAGGATCCCTTGAGAGATTCCTGGGACGACCCTTGAGAATCTTATTTTAACTTCGATTTGAAAACTCTCTTTTTCCCTTGATTTGATTTATTTTTACTTTTTGTTGTTAAATTTGATTTTAATGGATTATTGTTGAATTTGAGTTTGTATTTATTAATTTTGATGGATGATTGTCGAATTTTGAATTTTGATGATAGCTGTTGCATTCGAGTTTGTATTTTGATGGATTTTGTTCATTTTTAAACTTTGATGTTCGTTAATAAATTTGATTTGATTTTTGAGTATTCATTATTGATTAATTTAATTTTTGGCAAGATGAAATTATATGGGCTAGGTCATCTATGTTATGGGATCTAGTCTTCTATAATCACATTAGCCAGCATGGTGAGGACATATAGTCTGACTCTGGATATATTTCTCGGGTGTGGGAATTTAAGGTTTTCACAGCCAAGCTAGCGGCACCGCAAAAATGTTAAATACCATGATTCTAGAGATATGTGCATAAGTCAAGGGCTCTGTGATTATCGTAGCCTTGCTTACTAGTATGACGAGGATTTAGAGTACCATGATTTGGGATAGACGCATATGATTATCAGATTGCATCTTAAATATTTTTGAACATGTTTTCTCTACTTTTGTTCAGTCATTCAAAAAAAATTATTATTATTTATTTGTTTGTCTAGTTTCCTATTATTTAACTTAAGAGTATGTTTAGTTGTTTTATAAACCTTGTGTAATTTCTTGCTATGAGTTTTTCATAATACAATGAATCGATGATTTTGCTAGACTTTATCTTGAATTTGATATTTTAACTCTGGATTTCAAAATGGTTCCTTCTTTAAACAGATAAGCAAAACAGATGTTATCGTTATTCTTTCTTGCTATTTTTCTTGTATTAGATAATAATAAAGCTGTCTTGATTACGTCAATCACCTGCTTGCAATCTTGGTAGGGATCCAAATGTTAGTCTTAACGTAGAATTAAATTTTATATTGGGACATGAGAATATATATATGAATATATATAGCAAACACTTTGCTTAACACGTATGCATGCTACACTTGATTTTTTCACCTACCTGAATACCTATTAATATGTTGTTGATGTTAATTTCCAACCCCAATATTCCTGGTTTTCCGTTTTTCCCAGTTTAAAGTCGTAATTCAAATATAGGTTACATGTTGTTAGTTTTGTCTACATAACTGCACAAGCATGATATCTACAAGGTTTCATTTTTTAGAGAAATTGGTTAAGTTATGTTAAATTGTCCAATCTGAGACTGCATGCATATTAACCCTTAATACTGAATTCCAAATGTTTAGTTTAAATTGCTGTCTTATTTTCTTAAATATAATATTTAAAGCTGTGTACATTGTTGTATGTAGGGATATAATGTTAGGTTTCATATTCTTACATGTTAGTTTGTGATAAACATTGAGTTGGTTTTAATGTTCAAATTTCTCCAAAATCTTGAAAACTAGTTACATGTTAACATTTTTACATTGATTTCCATGTTTAGTTAAAATTCATATTTAACATGTAATATCGAACTGTATGCGTAGATAAATGTATTGGTAATATGTTAGGGTTTCATTTCTATCATGTTAGGATGTATTGGGAGCATTGAGATTAGTCGTGATGTTTCAAAACCCCTAAATTTTGAAATTACATTATGTTAATATTGCACTGGTTAAATGTTAGCTTATTTTCAGATATATTTTTTTTATGTAAATGCTGAACTAAAACTAGGTTTAACTTTTTAATACTAAGCCATAACCCTGTACAAGGACACACACACACACCCTAACTTAGTATACACTGTCATGTAACCAAACCCTTCCCCTCTATGTTATGGTTGTATATCTAGATAGATGTATATAGAGCTTAGGCATACATGTTATAATATATATAAATACATAACTAAGTCTCTACCTTTTTATATATATATATGGTTAGCTATGCATGTTATGATTAAATAAGTTGCGTATTGTGTATTGTAGATTGTTTAACCAATATGCCATGATTAGTGTAACTTGATAGCCGTTGTTTTGAAATCCAAATCCTCATATACACTTTCATGTATACTCACGTACACACACGCCTACTATCTAACCATATGAACATGTCCCCATACACATGATGCTAGTTTTCCCTCTCTAACGCTCTCTCTGTATATATATTGTGATTGGATTTCAATGCAAGTGACTTTCAATTCTTCAACTTATGATTTTGATTTTCTTGGGATAGTACTTTTTTTCAGATGATTGGTAGTTACCTTCCTTTATTTTTTTATGAGTACCAGTTTTCATATGGGGTGGTAGACAACCTTATAGTTTTGATGGTTGTTGTTTCTGTATCTTTCTATTTTAGCACCCTGGATTGCTTGTGTGTTTGATACCCTATGACCGTTGGTTAGCATGACTAGTAAACCTAGATGAGATTTCACTGTCACCGTATGCCATGACCCTGTATGCCGTTCTTTTATTTGATGGTATGATTTGTTTAAGTTCTAGGACTTTGATTGTGGGGGTTTGACCTAGAGGGAGTAGGGACATTTTAATTTCGAGGACGAAATTTTTATAAGGTGGGTAGGATGTGAGCACTCTGAATTTCGGGTTGATTTTTTTTTATTTTTATTTATTTTCTGATTGATTTTAATTTCAATAAATAATTTATTCTGTATTTTTTCCTTAAGTGTACTTTCCCATGCCTTTGATAATTGGAGTGTCAGGGATGTTCAACTCTGGAAATCTTCTTCACGAGTTTTGGAGGGGACATGATTACCTTCATGACGGTATATAGTGTCCCATCCAAACTTGTTCCTTTGTACTCTTTCTGCTTCGCTGAACTTCGGGTCGGTTTAGACCATTTGATTGTTATTTATTTTCCCACTCTTTTCCTTGATCATTTTCAGCGCGTTACCATGACTTTTAAATTGGGAGCACAAGACCAGTCAGTTTCTTGAAACCAACTCATCATGCATGATCTACTCGAGACGCTCTTCACCCTTGACCTTCGTGTCCCACTCAGACATGTCATTTTGTGCTCCATTTGATTCGCACAACTTTCCCGACACGTGACCCGATTTTATTTCACTCCACGGCGTCACATTCATCTTCCAACTTGATTTGTGGGTCCCCTGTCGATCAAAACCTGTCCGCCCCAACTATAGACATAGCCCACATTGAGCCTACTATCCGTCCGCCACTTGTGTCCCATTTATTGGAATCTCCATGTGCTACTTATTTACTCATGATCATCAACGCCTAAATTTAATTCTATTATTGCACAATGTCCGATTTTGACCCAATCCGGCTCCACCGAGCCCAGCCCAGCTTCGTGCTACCCTCCATCATGACACCCTTGTATTTTTTGCCCAAAAATATCAAGTACTCATTTTACATATTTTTCTATATTTATTTGGAATTTTCCTCGAATTAAATCATATAGAAATTACCTATTTTCTCTATTTTCAATCATAGCCATTGATTCCCTCTAACTAAATCCACACCATTAATTCCCCTCCATCCCTATAGCAGCCATGTAGCCGGCCCTAACTTCTAGGAATGGCCCTTTTTCTCTCTCTTCCCCTCTCATCAATTATTATTCTCTCTCTCCCTTTCTAATTATTTCCTCACAACACTAATCTCTCTCTCCCACTCCCATGCATCAACACAGCATGCAACAACACCACCATCAGCTTCCTTTCCCCGACCTCATCTTCCCGAGCTCCTGGCCAAGCTCGCCCGGCCATGGCCGTCGACCACCGAGCTCCGCCCTCTTCTCCTCCTTCTTCCTCCGCCTCTTCATTAGAACACCACCCGCGCCATCACCACCATCTCCACCACCTTTCCCGCCGTAGCAGCGCTGCGCCGTCGCGCCAGGCTGCGCTGGCCGCCCCGCGCGCCGCCGCGCAAGCGCCACACAGCAGCTGCGGCAACAGCGTGGCAGCATGCGCCCCTTGCCGCGCGCGCACGAGCGCGTGCAGTGCCTCCGCCGGCCACGCGCCGCCGTGGCCGTGCTTCCCCTCCATGGGCGAACTCCGGCGACCCTCCCTGGGTCCGCTGCTCCCTCTCTAGCGCGACGTATAGGCGATTCGTGCATTTTGTACGACGTCCCGTCGTGACGCGCGCGGGATCGAGTTCGTTTTGGCGCTCCGTCGCAGCGACTTCGCGCACGTTTTTCCGGAGATCCGACCATTGGATCGGCAATTTCTTCGCTCCGACGCAATCTCGGTATATCCACCTTCGCTCATGTCAATTTTCGTCCGTTAATTTTATCGTTTGATACATGAAAACCGGCCACCAAGTTGACCGTTTAAATTGTACTAAATTTGGACAGTTTTGCGGGGCCAACTTCGTCAGCTTGTATCTCCTCCACCGTAGCTCCGTTTGGCATGCTACCAATTCCGGTGCGAAGCTGGTATAACCCTCTTACTATCCCTCCAGTTTCGTTTCATTGTGAGCTTGTTTGATTGGTTGAATTCGACGCCAAAATTGGCCGTCCGAATTCGTAATTTCCAACTTGTAAAATTCCATTTTTGAACACGGGACTCCAGATTTCATTTCTGACACCACCAGTAGACTTGTGGCGTCGTTCTGGCATGTTTTTATATAAAATTTGTTAGATTTGGAGAACGTGGACCCGGGCACGCATTTCGGTGCAAAGCGGGTCCCACTTTCTGGGTCAACGGGACTTTTTGACGACGGCTCATCGGAATCCAATTTTGGATATACCGTTGAGTTCGTATCGTCATTCTGGACTCGTTGACATATAATTTGCTAGGTTTTGGTGGACATTGGGTCCGACACGCATTTCGGTGCAATTCGGATACCAATATCCGGGTCAACGGGTCATTTTGAGATCAGCTCATCGGAATCCAATTTCGGATATACCGTTGAGTTCGTATTGTCATTCTGGACTCGTTGACATGTAGTTTGCTAAGTTTTGAGAACTTTGGCTCCGGTACGCATTTCCGTGCAAACCGGAATTCCAAGTTCTGGTCAACGGGCCAAATTGAGAGCGGGTCAACGGAATCCAATTCTGGAGATACCGTTGGGTTCGTATCGACATTCTGGTTTTGTGGACATATAATTTATTATATTTTATTGACTTATTTTCTTGCACGTTTTTCGGTACAAAACGGCTCCGACACGGACACCGTTTTAACCCAAAATTATATTTTTGCCCTTGTGTCCAAATTGGACCGTTGGGTAGGCTATCCTAGCTAATTTGACCATTCTGGACACGTTGACGATGTTCATTTCATCGTCCGACAATGTTTGTTGATAATTTCTCTGAATTTAACCCTTTTATAATTAATTAATAATTAATTCATATAATGTTCGTATTTCGGGATTAGTACAACGAAACTGAGATCAGCCAATTCCAGTGATCTCACATCGCTGAAATTGACAAGTTGGACACGTGGATCACTATAATAAGATTATCAACCTTACCGATAATCTTCTTATCTCGATTTACGTGTCGAAAGTTTCGACGTACAAATAACGAAGTACACTTTATATTAGACTAGAATTGACCATGTTTGACCAGAGTTGACCAGTTGACCCAAAGTCAACTGTAAGTCAACACTTGACCTAGTTTGACTAGATTATTGACCGGAGTCGACCTAGAGTTGTTTTGACTTAGAAGAACCTAGAATAATGTAGATTGATTATAGAGATTCATTTATTGCAACTTGAACACCTTGTAACCTGTGTTGCTTTAAATAGGACTCTGTGGCTTCAGTGGGACCCCCCTATACTTATCAGCTGTTCAGGTTATCGAGGCGAGTACATTCTCTGATCATTTCATATCCTGCTTAGAATTATTTCCTGCAGTAGATTACTTTACTTGTACTGTCACGTTGGTCACACGGATTGGTACTATATGGATCCCTTCTTGAGATGTTATCCTTAGGGAGCATCGGGTACTACATGTTCTGTGTGTTTCACTTACATGACGTATCATATGCTTCATTGGTTCTTTGATCACTTACGACATATACTCTTATGATCGTAGAGTCTTCCTAGAATCCTTATCCCATTTATGGGACTACTATGTATCACCTTCGGGGTCTATTACCTTCGGGGTCTATCACCTTCGGGGTCTTATCACCTTCGGGGTCTATCACCTTCGGGGTCTTATCACCTTCGGGGTCTATCACCTTCGGGGTCTGTTACATAGCATCATAACATAACCTGGCTGGATCCTTCTGTATTGATTGGGGGTACGGGGGAGTATAAATAGCCATGTGAACAATTCCAAAGTAGAATAGCCATGTACGCCTCTTTAGTATAGCCATGTACAATCAAGCCGTTCACATGTCGACTTTGTGTTCTAAATCACTAGTCACTGGTAGCTCTTTACTTATAGTAGATATTTCTATTACAGCTCTCTCTGATTACATACAGCATTTCTTTCAGTACATATATCTTACTTTACTGCATGATTATATTTTCTAACCTGCTATGAACTATTGAGATGTATTGTGCTCGCTCCAGTCCTGACTGGACCTGTTGATAAATTTTACAGATGGCCTGGGATTGCCTGCTAGCCTAGAGGAGACACAGTAGAGGTTGTTTAGATAGTTATTTCATTTTGTCTGAAGTTGTATTTACTTTGTGGATTACTGTATTTGAGTTTTGAGATGTATTTCTGTGTTTATGTATCTTAGACACTTAGACTTCTATCTCCTGTATTTATTTTGGATTTCATGTTTTATCTATCTTTATCATGCTCTACCTTAGATGTGATTGAGACTGTATCTGCTATGTCACCCCCATTCGGGGAGTATAAACTGTTTAGTCTTATACTGTTAGATGCATTGAGACCTAGGACAGCGTTCTACCGCCGACACTGCGGCGTAGGCTGGGCGTTGTTACGTTCTCGTGCCCTAACTCTAGGGCGCGGGTCGTGACAATTCCCGTTCATCGACTTCGCTGTCTACGGAATTCTCCCAGAAGACCCGAAAGAAGCCGTCTCAGTCAGGAGGCGCTCTCTTCGATTCTACTACGATACGGCTACTAAAATGCTGTACCGACGCTCCTACGATGGACTTCTCCTTCGATGTTTGTCCAACGAAGAAGCAGCCGAAGCCCTTGGAGAAGCTCACGATGGAACCTGCGGGGCCCATCAACCTGGTCCTAAGTTGCAGGACCGACTGCGACGCATGGGCTACTACTGGCCAACTATGGCCGCTGATGCTGTCGAATATGCTAAGTAGTGCCATGCATGCCAGCTTCACGCAGACTTCATTCATACACCGTCAGAACCACTACATCCTACAGTCGCCTCCTGGTCCTTCGAAGCTTGGGGCATGGACATTGTGGGACCGATCACCCCTCCTTCATCAAGAGGACACCGCTTCATCCTTGCAATCACCGACTACTTCTCCAAATGGACAGAAGCAGTTCCGCTGGCAGAAGTGAAAAAGCTCCAGGGTGATCAGCTTCATCAAGCACCACGTCATCTACCGTTTCGGAGTACCCCGGAGGATCATCCACGACAATGGTCCTCAGTTCATTAGCCATGTTTTCAGCAGATTCTGTGACAAGAATCGCATCCAAAATGTGGCATCAACCGCCTACAATCCGGCAGCAAACGAATTGGCCGAGGCATTCAACAAAACTATCGTCAGGCTACTCAAAAAGGTCGTGTCATCTAACAAACGCGACTGGGATGAAAAGCTCGGTGAATGCCTTTGGGCCTACCACACAACGGTACGGACCCCGACAGGCAACACACCATTCTCCTTGGTCTATGGGAGCGAAGCGGTACTGCCTCTCGAGATCCAGATACCCTCACTCCGCGTAGCAATCACAAACCAACTCACAGAAGAGGACAATCAACGTCGCCGTCTGCGGGAACTGGAGGCACTTGACGAAAAGCGTCTCCTAGCTCAACAACGCATCGAACTCTACCAAGCCCGTATATCACAGGCTTTCAACAAGAAGGTCAAGCAGAGGACTTTCCAAGTTGACGACCTGGTTCTGGCAGTCAGGAGGCCGATGGTGTTGACTCACAAGACACCAGGAAAGTTCGAGCCCAAATGGGAAGGACCTTTCATCATAGAGACGGTATACTCAAATGGTGCTTACCGCCTCGCCAAATCCAATGGGAACTTGTTCATGATGCCCATCAACGGCAAGTTCCTAAAGAAGTACTACTCTTGACATCTTTCAGACATGTGCTACCACCCGGGGATCTGTGGACCCAATCATCAGGACTCACAGACAATTACCTTTCACAAAATCATACGCTTCCGGAACCCAGCTGTTCCGTAGCATCCTCCAGTAGAAGGACAACCACGTCCACATCACCTCTGAGTTGTCCCCCTACACCCTACAAAGCGGAATCTTACATCCCATAAGACTATGCTACCCACCATGTTTACCACGTCCACATTACCTCTGAGTAAACATCCCGTACAGACAACCCTTGCGTTGTTGTACATTGATCGCAGAACTTCCACGTCCACATTACCTCTGAGTAGTTCCGCGTATCTCCCAGGATCATTCCTACCACGTCCATAACACCTCTGAGTAGGGAGATTCCACCACTTGAATCCCATATTTGCCATGTCCACATCACCTCTGAGCAAACATGAGGGTTCTCTCAAACTTATTATCTGTACCTGAAAACCAAGGTGCGCAAAAGATAATAGGTCCACACAAATCATCAAGTTCATGACAGCAGAAATGAACACACCGTAAAAAAAAACTTTATATTCTTTATTTTTTAAAATAGAGAGTAAAAGTTTACATCCCCAGCAAGAGTTGCAAAAATACAAAAAAGAAGAGACTACAATCCCTAAACATCCCTAGGGTTGGCTGAAAGGTCTTCAATCCGACGCCTCAAGTCCGCCGTCCGAGTCTCCACAGTCGCCAGGACTCGACGTTCAGCTTCTTGACGCATCGCTTCAATAGCCTCAGGAGAAGTATCGTTCGCATGCTTCTATCCAGCTGATGCCGCTGCTGAGCCAGGGTAAGAGTCCGGTGAGTGAAAGCTACTTCCTCCTTCTTGAATGCTACGTGTTCAGCCTGGACACGTTCGGCGTCTAATAGGAGTTGGGCCCGCTGGTCCTCAAAGCGGTGGATCTGGGCGTCAATCTCCGTGATATTAGCGTCCAACGCAGCTTGCGCCTCCACTGTCTCCCGCGTAGACTGAGACAACCGCTCCACTGTAGCTTCAGTCTCAGCCACTTCACGTTCCCAGACACTCACAGTGGCCTGGTAAGAAGACTCAATCTCGGTGATCAGCTTCTCCTTCTCCGCATCTATCAGGACGGAGAGGTTATTTCGCTGGATGTACTGTAATTCGGAAAGCCGCTGGTCCAACTCAGCCACCGAGGCTTCCAGAATGACGGCTATATGATCGTGGCCCTGGTGAAGACGGATCAGGTTGATATGAGGTAGTGCCAGAGTTCTTGCCGTCGCAAAGCTCCCGTTGGCGCCCATCACTGCCAATACCCCCCTCTGCAGCATTTTATACACTGCCTCGACGATGAATTTCACGTATTCATCTGCATCCGCCAGCACCTGCAGCATCATGGCAGGAGTCGGAGGAGCTGCTCTAGTTAGCGGACCGGAAGAAGATCCGCCGACCTCAACCTGCGAGGCTGGAACCTCGGCATCAACAGGCTCTTCATCAACAGGGGCTTGACTACTAGCCCGAGGAGCCACAGGAACAGAAGAAGCCGAAACAGGCGTCGAAATAGTACCCCAAGTGGAAGGAGCAACAGAGGGTTCCATCAAACCCTTACCCTTCCCAAACTCGGAAGAACTACCGACGTCAGTAGCCACCTCTTCAGCCCCCAATATGCTATCAGCAGCCAGTACCTCCCCTGGCAGAACGGGGAGACCAACACTTGTCTCCTGACCTGTCCCAGGAGTCAGGACCGGCAAACGAGTCTCAGCCTCTTCATCAAATCCCTCTACAGGGACAGGATCTGTCGCTACCTCCTGATCGGTGGCCACCTCAGCTTCTGCTGCTGAGTCTGGGGTAGGGCTCGGCAATGATGCAGCCGACCTCCCCTCATCATAACAATGAGGAGAATCAACCCTCTCCTCTGTTCCAATCACATCTGTTGCCCCCGTAACAGTCTCTTGCAACTCTGGAGCAATATCATCTGAAGACAACGAACTCCACTCCACTTCATCATTACGAAGCCCCGTGTCCGCTGGACCCTCAACGTCCAAGGCCTCCACGGCGGCTGGCACCATCACGGAAGTTGCTGCAATCTCCGCATCTCTTTCAACAAAGTCTAGAGATACTGAAACCTCCGCAGGAAAATCTCCAAGACTCTCCTCCATTGGAGACATTACCATCGGAGGGATGCGCTCGTCAGAAGAGCTTGCCACCTCCTTCGGTTTACTGACACCCGGTTTCAAAACACGGGTCCTCTTCTTCGGTGATCCCTATAAGAAGAAAAGCACAAGTCACCAAAATGACAAGATGAGCCAAAATTACGGAGGACTTACCTCAGCAAGAGCTGATTCCACTGGCGTTACAGACGGCATTCCCATAGCCTTTGGAGTCGTAGCTTTTTTCGGCCTTTTTGGTACAGACGAACCGGCTTCTGCGTCGGCCCGTCTCTTCCCAACAGAGAGATCTCTCACTGATGCTACAGCAGCGGCCCAATATCCCGCCAATTCTGGTGGACGATATGACCGAGCCGCTATCAACATATTCGCCGTGGCCTTCAGCTGAGTTCCAATGATGAAACTAGTCTCTCTATCATAACCTGGAGACGCAGTATTCATTGTGCAATACAACTTAGCTGCCGAATATAGGATCTGTGGTCGAGAGTTACGAACGGGCGCAGTAAACTGAACACCAGTGCACCCGGCATTGTAATATTTCCAGCCCCGGGCTCCATCCAGCAAGCTCCCGATGAACCCCAGACTGTTACTGGGATTCCGTAGCATTAGCTGGGTATAGCCAAACTGGCGAACGAACCGGCTGGGCAGATATGGCTCCAGATAATACCTATTCTGGTTCCGATAGACCAAGTGAGAAGGCCGAATACTTTGCAACCAACGAAAACCCTATTTCGGTAGAGTAATCGCATCTTCACCAGAGTCGACTAAATCTTGGTCAGCCTCGAAATCTTTGAAGATGGGGCCAACCTTGACAATCTCCCACCCCTGAAGGTAGGACAAAACTCTCCTGCAAACGGGGACGCCAGTGTGTGACCACTTCCTCTTGTAGAAGCGGCGGATAAAGGCATCACCTTCAACATGATCCTCCTTCGGACCTGGACTCATCACGTTCGGATGATGCAGAATCAACCATCCCATAAGATAATGGAATGGTAGTTCGGCTCGGGGAAAATTGTCGTTTCTACCTCTCCCATGGATCACATCATCAGCAAAGATCCTCAAACCCCGCAACAGGTTACACACCATCGCGGGGAGGAGAGCTAGAGGACGACCAAAGACCAATTTCATGGCAGGAAAAATGAGATTCCGGTGTACCCTCTCCACAGCACCAGATCCGCCCGCAAACACACAATCCCGGAGCCATATCATCAAGTATGCCGTTAATACCGCCTTAGATGACATCCGGTGCGCACAGTGCCAGAAGCAGCTATACGCATTCTCGTCACTCTCATTGGAATGAGGGGTCCTCTCGTCCAGCCGGCTTATTTCAGAAGTCACTTCCGCGGGTTTCAGCCCTTGCGGAGTCGTAAACCGGATCCTCGAGGAATCCACCAAATCCTGCTTGAAGACGTAATCCCTCCAAGCAGTCACATGAGGCTGGGTCTTGCCTTTGTCCTTTCGGTGCATCAGATAATGATGGCTCGCCACCTCTTTGAAAACAGTCATCATCTCCGGGTCCTTATTTTCCAGAACCTGGATCTCTTTATTTGAGGGGAAATATTCCTCGTACGGTTCCGAGCCCCAAGGAAGCTTGGACACTTCGTACATCTCATGAAGTGCTAACCCCAACTCCCCCATCGGAGTAAAGAAGGTACCAGTCTGGGTATTGAACAATTCCAAGAGTGCAAGGAACATAGGCTTATTGAGATCCACGCCAGCCTGCGTGGCACGGATAGCGGCTGTCAGCCCAATCTCCTTAAGCTCAGCCTTGAACTTCGAAAGCACCCAAATGGTCAACTCGTCCCACTTCGGCATATGATGACACCAACCTTCAACCCTAAAGCCACCTTTCGGATACATGACCCTCGATGTCAGCATCCGACTTGCGAAGGTTGAGGCACTGAAGGCAAAAGTGTCATTAGGGACTTCACTGTAGAGGCTCCCAGGGCACAAAGTTCGGCAACTAAACGAGGGACCGGTCCATGAAGCGGCCAGGGTATCCCTCTGATTCGAGGTAGCATCAATCGAAAGAGCACCTCCCAAGGCCCCTCCTTGAGAAGGAGTAAGCTCCCAGGGCATCCTTCTCTTGGAAGCTAAACGATAGAAGGCCGTCAGCGGCAACTGGCGGTCAAGTTGTCGCATGTACAGCACCATGCCTTTTGCAGAGAAGAACCAGTCTTCTTTGACCTTCAGTATCTTCGCCTCAGTGGAGATCAGGCGGTCACCGAACAAAAAGACAAGTTTTAAGAAGGTCACATCCTCGGATTCAGCAGATTTCAGTTTTTCGCTCTCCATCATACTCTGGAGGAAAATCGGCAACTGGTTCTGGATCTGCAGCACTCTCTCAGGAGGTTGATTCTGCAAGATAGCATCCTTCGCAGGGTTGATAACTGCCTCGTCAAAATCAACTCCCATTTGACAAAGGGAAGCATCCAGAAGGACCTCATTCAGCAAAGGAATTATCATCGACACTGGCACAACAAAAATAAAAAGTCAGGAAAAAAGACAAAGTGTGTCAAAGCAACCTGGCGCATCATCAGGGTGTAAACCCATGCGCCTTAGTAAAAGCTTCGACGCATCATCAGGGCATAAACTCATGCGCTTCAGCAGAAAGGCTTCGGCGCATCATGAGGGTGTGAACCCATGCGCGTCAACAGAGGCTTCGGCGCATCATCAGGGTGTAAACCCATGCACGTCAGCAGTTAAACCTCGGTGCATAATAAAGGCCTAAACCTATGCACGTCGGCGGGCTAAAAAAAAAAAAAAAAACCTCGGCGCCTCATCAGGACAGAAGTCCATGCGCATCGGCAACGGAGAGTTAGGGCACACCAACTCAGCCGCATGATCCAAAGTTCGTTTGAACAAAGGAAATAGTGGAAGAGACGACACCCACCCGTCACCGCGGGTCGAACGTCGGCTGGAGTCACAATGGTGACAGGAGCATCCTCTTCGGCAAACTCTGCCGGCTCCTTTTCCTTGCCAGCACTACTGCGAGGAGTCTTGGGAGCCATTCTTTGAGAGAAGAAAGCTAGGGTTTTTGAGAAAAAGAACTCTAAAAAGCAAAAGCAAGGAGAAGAAGAACTCTCTCTCTCTCCATCTCTCGCCTATTTATAGGGCTTGGTCGCATGCGTGAACCGATGAAGAGTGACCCCAGCCGTCGCCTCGGGTCCTGCGAAGAGATAACCGCAAATAAAACCAAAAAGATCATCATTAATCTTTCTTGGTTATCGAGGCGTCATCATTTGCATTAACTGAGCGGAGCATGCGCCCCATCATTGATGCATGGAGTATCTATGCGCCCCAACAGTCATGCGCTCTGACCGCCATGCTTCTTATTCAAAGTATTCCAAAACTTGTCCAAAAGTTTTGAAAACATTGAAGGGGGTCTTGTAGAAGCATGGAATTTCAGGACCAGAAATCCTATGCGCCAGACACTACATACGCCAGAGCTCGGACAGAGTACTTCACAGCAAAAACATCGAATATAGAGATCGAAAGAGGACTTTTTATTACATATAAAAGTCTATTATATGTCTAAAAAAGATTGTACAATGGAGAATTTCTACAAAAGAAAAGATCCTAAGTCTACAGCCAGCAGCCACCTTGTGCCCTCAAATAGGCGCAGCAATCACCATGTGCCCTCAGCAGGGCGCATTCCACCATGCGCCCTCAGCAGGGCGTATCCTTTTCAGCAGCTCAGTTATGTGCATCCCAGTTATGTGTATCCCTTCAGCAGCCCAGTTATGTGCCGCTCTTCCAGCCAGGCTCACCGCCGTCGAAATACTTCGACTAATGAAGCATTTATTGAGCAGAACGAGGGTGGCAATCAACCCTCTAGACAAGGAAGAGAAGAGCACCGCAAGCCAACCTGTGGCCAGGGGAGGCTTCGAAAGAGCCTCCAAAGGCCAAGGAAGACCGTAATCGAAACTGCGGCTAAAGGAGTAGCTTTCAACACAACCAGAGTGGGCAACGCCCACTTTGAAGGAAGAAAGAGCCCCCAAAGCCGCAGCACCGCCATTCCGATCTGTGGCTCTTCCTGCACAACGAAGACGAGGCTCGTGCATCCCTATCTTTGGATGCAACAGGCACCTTCTGTCTGCCTTAGAAGCCCTCGACTCTGACTTTTGGATGTAACAGTCACCTTCAAGTGCATCAATGAAGACATGGCATCGCATCTTCACCCTCGGGAGCATCTCGACAACAGAATGCATCCGAGTAAACAAGTTCATGTTGGAAGAACGTGAGAGAACGAGAAGCAAACTCTCTCCAAGCCACTATTTATAGGCCGGGCAAATCAAACCCATGCGCCAAGTGGATGGCTCTCCGAATTCCGTGCAATAAATTTGCATTAAATGGATGAACCGGACGCTTCAAATTCAGTTAAGTCAAAATAGCTATTTAAAGCACTCGAAGATCGTAACAGTCGCACTATTAAAGACGTGTCACGAAGCAGATGCGCCGGCCAGACCGCGCATCACACAGACGTGCACTTCAGTACCAAGCACATCACAGGGATGCGTCCCCCATGCGTCCCCATACGCCTAGTGGAACGCCAACCGATGCGCCCACTCAGCTGTCCATCGAATGTCACAAACATTAAATGCCGAACTGACAGAGTTGGCAGCATGCCTCCCGAAGTCTAAACAGTTCAGAAGACGAAGCGTCGCCAAACGTCAGCATCATCATTACTTTCCTCCGACGGCTACTGCCACGTGGCCACTCAACCACTCGCATGCGCCTCTGCAGCCATGCGCCTCAAAAGCCATGTGCCTCAGACTTTTCATTAATCCCTAAAGACAGAAGGAAAGTCACCATTAAAGCTCTGCATGCGCCTCAGACTTCTCTCTGATCCCGAAAGACAGGAGTAAAGTCATTACTGAAGCCTCGCATGCGCCTCAAAAGCCATGCGTCCCGAATGGTTCATGACTCCTAAAGGTTACGTGCCAAAGCCTTCTCATGCGCCCAATCCTAGGCGTATCCTACCAGATCATTCCCCACCAAATTAGAGATCTCCGAGCCATGGGTCGATGACACGTGTTCTTTGACTCGACTCACCCAAGATCTCAGCAACAGAAATATCTTCTCCTCTGCTACTTGCCGGTCCACAACAGCAGCATGAAGAATTCAACCCCTCTATCAGGGTGCATCATTCATACGCCTCCATCAACAATCACCACGTGGCTTCCCCGCGTACAGGCGTATCCTACATGTGCGCATGAGCAGCCAGCCTGCAAAACTATAAATAGAGTGATCATTTCCTTCTTCCATACCTACCTACACACAGACAGAACATACAACGAACGAACATACCACCAGAGAGGCAGATACAGACACTCAACGTCTTCCTCCTCTCAGCAAGCTCCAGCACCCAGAGCAATCCAAGTCTTCAGAGAACCGATAACCGTCGTCAGATCGTCAACGGAGTCAACGCATTACCACTCACTCCATCAGCACAAGGGACCCAGATAAACAAAAGTGTACTCCTAGGACTACATCTAAGTCCTATATTGTAACACTGTTCTGTTTGTATTGAAATTTGCAATCAAAGAATTTTAATTACAAACAGACGGTATATCCCAAATCTGAGCCATATTCTTGATCATTCGAAATTGGTTGTTGGTACCAACCTTTCGTATGAGGAAAGGCCCGTATCCATATTGGACCGAAAAGAGAAGGTACTCAAGAATAAGACTATTAGTTTAGTCCGTGTTGCTTGGGATCATCACTCTTTAGGTGAGTCAACGTGGGAACGTGAGGATGATATCCGATCGTAATATCCATACATGTTTGACTCATAAGGTATAATGTCTTCCTTATGCCTTATGCTTTTACTTCCTTGCTTGCATGAATAATTGCTTGGCTGACTGCTAGTCGTAGATTGCCAGTATTAGTGTAGCTCGCCCCGACACCTCAAGTCTCTTGATTAAATTCCGAGGACGGAATTCTTTTAAGGTGGGTAGAGTTGTCACTCCCGTTTTCCGTTATACGTATTTTCAGGATACGTATACGAATTTCTGATAATTGTCAGGTGGCCCATATTTTGATTTATCTTGCTTAGCTTAGCCTTGGTTTAAATTTTGACTTAATTGGTTCAACTTGGTTTAATATGACTTGGCTTGGCTTGGCTTGGTTTGGTTTATTTTGGGTTGAGATGGGAGGGGTTGCTATATAAGTCAACTTCTTCTCTCTCCTCCATTATTTGCATTTACTTCTTCAACTCCTTCATTTACTCCTCCCACCTACCAAGCCTAGGCAAGTGCAACTTGCTTCATGATGGATCTCAAGTTTTATTGTTCCATTCCCTTCCTTACTTCATTCTAAGCCTCTTTAGAACTTGACATTTTTGGATTTGATGGATGAATTCTTATAGATCTAAGTTTGTAACTTTTTGGTTTTTTCTTGGTTTTGATCTCTAAAACTTGGTTATTTTAGAAATCTAATAGTTCCATGTTGTAGGGAATTCAATTCTACCCAATTTTGGCTTTTGAACCGCTTGATTTCGACTTCGTATGAGAAAGTTATGCCATTTTGAGTTTATGGGTTCCCCACACCTTTTGGTGCTGTCGGGACGATGAACAGTGCCGCGCGCAGTGTTGCGCGGCCGCACGCCCGCACGGTTTTCTGCCTCGAAATGTGCGCCGTGCTTGCACGCAACGTACGCCGTGGGCGATTTTGCCCGCGCAACTTGCTCGTAGGTCACTCCAAATGTCTGTTTTTGTCCGTTTGGGCTATTTTGTAGCTAAAATCTTGAAAAAACTCAAAACATGAAAGTTGTAGATCTTTTCCTTGGCTTCAACTATATGTTATTAGTTATTTTATGCAAGTTTCTCTCAATCATGATAATGTAAGGATATAACACGATAGTGGCCTGTTAAGGTGCACTCTTAACAAGTATCAAGTAACATGATAATTCTTGATAGTAACCCGTCGTGGTGCACTCTTGACAAGTAACTTGACATGATAATTCTTGGTGATGGTCCGTTGTGACGCACTCTTGACTTGATAAAGTAAACCTACTTGATAATCTCGATATGCCTTGCTAAGTAAATCTTGTCTTGACACCGTGGATGTTTGTGCTTGTATAAGCTACATGTCTCGTCTTACATCATGTCTAGGATATGAATTACTGATTTCTACGGTCAGGGATTTATACTGAACCTGACTAGGATAATGACTAGATTGATCAAGTAGTCCATGAAAAGATTTCCCAGCTACAGGCAGTCCCGTTATCTGGGCGCTCTAATTGGACTTGTAGCCTGCCGTTGAGTAGGGCACATTTCCAGCACACTGTCATGTGTTGCACCTCTAGGTCACCTAATCCAACTCTCTCAACTTGTGACCGGATAACCTGGATTAAGACTGCAGGGCTTGTGACTGTTGGAACATCTGGATGCATCTTGTTAGTAACTAAGCTTGTGATAACCCTAGTTAGTTAAAGTATCAAGGCGTACTCTTTGCTTGGCCGTGAATGATGGATGGAGTCCTATCTTGTCTAGTCTTGCCTAGATCCAGTACATGGCTATCTCAGGACATGCTTGTTTATGCTTTACTTTATCGATAATTGGTTAGAGACTAAGTTCTGTTCAGGTGAAGGGTTACAATCCCGATCTTTATTTGGTTTACGCGTTGTAACTTGGTTACCGGGATAGTCCGTTAGTCATCTTATCGTTTATCACCATGCTTTCTCTAACTCATGTCTTTCGTTATCCTTTATGTATCATGTGCTAATATGCTGGTTTTAGTTCTTAAGTGAAGCCTCCCTTGTGTCACTTGCTCTTTCTGGGGTCTGACCCAGCTGGTTTTGTATGGCCAGATTTCAGAGTAGCTCCCGAGGATCTCCCTGCCTTCCAGCCAGATGGTGACCACTAGGCGCAACCCTGGCAACGAGTGGGTTCTTATTTTGCTCCCCCACTCCCTTGTAAAAATATTCTTTTGAGGCATTTAGCCGTCGAGCAAGTGTTAGCTCGTTTACAACTTTAATTACTGTCTGCCTACGGGCTGTAACATGATTGACAAATCCTAGGGTTGATCATGTATGACTGAAACTCTTGCTAGTCTTCACGTTTTGTATGACTAGCTTCATGATCATCTGAATATATAATATTTGGGACGCCTTACTTTGTATGTCTGATGATCTAACATCTTGTAACATTTACTTACTTGCTTGAGATTGAGACACTAGGCTTTTTCATGACCATAAGAGACTGATGGCTTGTAGTAAACCTTCATGCATCTAGACAGCCATGATCGTATTGCGAGGTAGAATTTACTTCAATGTACGTAGCTGGCTATGTCTGTCCTCCGCTCTCCAGTATTCTGGTTCTGGGGCGTGACAATGCGGCTGAGTTTTCATGACTTAGTCGATTTGCTCCCGCCTTGGTGGCAACCAAATTGGACCGAGCACAGCAATTCCAGCAGGGACTCTACCTAGAGATTATTCTAGCAGTAGAGCAGTTTGAGCACCAGATATTTGATGTTGTTTTGCGAGCAGCGAGGAGGCATGAGTATATCTCCCAGAGGATAGTAGATCGAACCGGAGGACGGAAGTGGTCTCATAGGCAGATATCCCAGTCGTCAGCACCAGCCCTGGCAGCTAGGGCCTTGACTATTGGAGCTCCTAGGAGGGCGACCCTAGTTTCGTCGGTGCAGTACTCGACTCCGACGTACCCTCAGCAACAGAAGCAGAAGTAATCTTCCGTAATGGGTTGCACTCATTGTGGGAAGCCTGGACACGTGGTATTAGAGTATCGCAGAGCACAGGGATTGTGTTTGGTTTGTGGGGCACCGGATCACAAGATAGGGTCCTTCCCGCATAGAGCCAGTTCATCGTCGTCAACCCTGACCAATCCATCAATTAGTGGTCCAGCACCAGTGCAGCAGCAGCAGTACCAGCCTCCGAGGTCATTGCTGTCTCAGGCTCAACAGTATACCCGAGTTCAGATTCAGAACAGGCAGAGAGGTCACCAGCAGAGGGGACCAGCACCAAGAGGACAAGGTCAAGCGATGGCTCTGACCGTGGCAGAAGAATTGACATCAGGTGAGGTGGTGGCAGGGCGAGCATAGGGATATTCATCCCATTTAAATTAATAGAAATGGTATAACAAATGTTGTATGGTTTTCAACTAGAGCCAACCAAACACCCCACCCCAGTGTATGGCAAGGCGAGCACAGGGATATTTATCCCATTTGAAGTAGTTATTATTATGGATTTTTCTTGTCTAACTTTTAAGGTCAAATTTTATTATTAAGAGGAAAACAGGGACGCCATCCTAGTAACTAAGCAACAATTGTGTCCGGATAACACTCTGTGACACCTTCCTCTTCGTTAGTCTCCTTAAATATGTGGAGTCTTTTCAGTAACCAGGATTATTTCAAGACTTTGAATTCTTATTAATATCGACATTAGAATTATTTCAAGAACTTATATAATATGGCTGTGACATATAAACTTCATCAAGTGTATTGATTTTTCTCTTTAGCTGGTTAAGAAAGTCTAGGGATTAAATGAATGCAATTTAATAACTTTTTATGTTCTAGAGTCAAACTATAGCCATCTAAGTTCCCGGCCGAGTCTGGCTCGCTGCAAGCATAGTCCGCCGCCTATCGGAACGGGGCACTACAGTTTCAACTTCCATCATTTATTTATAAAACAGAGGAATAATACACTATTATCCTGGCTCGAATTCGGACAAATGGGACAGATACCTCCCACCTCAGCACTTTGAACTAACGTGATTGAATATATATATATATATATATATATATATATATATATATATATATATATATATATATATATATAGAGAGAGAGAGAGAGAGAGAGAAAGAGAGATCCTCATTATTAAGAATTCCTGAATTTCTCCGACATAACGGTCATCATATATGTTTGTTTGGACCGTATAGAATAGTTGCTTTATTATCCATTTTTTGCGAAATTTTGACCTATCCAAAAAGTCGTATTCAATTGCTACTATTTCAAGAATGCTAAATTATAACTTGATACCCTCAACTATTTACATTTTTTAACTTGATATCCAGAACTTCCTTGAGTACCAACTTAATACCCTCCCCTAATTCTCTTTTTTACTAGTGTCAACCAAAAATTGTAAATGACTGAAATATCCTCCTCCTTCACATCCTCTCTCTCCGGCAGCCCCCCCTCTCCGGCATGCGCACGAAACAGCACAATGGGGACGGCGGGGCCTGATGGCGCAACCGGGGGCGAGAGGGAGGGGGGGGGGGCTGGTAGCACCACGGGGGTGCGGGGGAGGAGGGGGCCGCCATGGAGGAGGGGGGAGCCTGGTGGCACGGGGGAGGAGGGGTGCGAGACTTGGTAGCGCGACAATGGGGCGTGGGGAGGACTGAGCGCGAGGGAGGAGGGGGGGTAGGTACTGGTGGCACGACCGGGAGCGCGGGGAGAAGAGGGCAGGATCCGGTGGCGTGGGTGGGAGCGGGGGCGCGTAGTGGCTGGCCAGCCGGGGTAGGTGCACGGTCGCGGATGGGACGGAGGGGTGGGAGAGATAGGAGGTTTGTAGCGGTGAAAGAGTATTTTAGTCTTAAAAAAAAAAAAAAAAAAGTTCATGTTTGACTGACGGAGAGTATCAAGATAAAATTTTCGAATAGTTGATGGTATTAAATTAGTAACTAACAAACTTTAGTGTCTCAAATTGAAAATTTTGAATAGTTAAGCAAATTACAGTTTAGCCTTTAAAAAATATTTAATAGCTGTGATCCTACTGCTCCTTTTTATGTATATAAAAGGTTAAAAAAAAAACAACGGAGCTAAGAAGTCCAACACGAATTTTCTTCGGTCAACTCTGGACACCATAATACGAAAGCAATGACATCCCAAGAGTGTGGGGCAGCTTCCTTTTCGTTGATCTCCTTGAACTTGTCAAACCATTGTTTTCAATTAGAACTTTTTTTACAATTAATAATATTTTCAATTGGTACTTGCTCTACAAACAACACTTTGAATTCTTGACTTATTCTCCATTATACTAATCACTTGCCAATAACTCTCCCACTCCCACTTCTCTATATATAGAAACTGAACAAGATGTCAAGAACTCACTTCATAAACTCAGAAACACATCGAGAGAGCAGAGGCAATGGCGGCAGTGATCAGTGCAGACGTGAAGTTGTTGGGACTATGGGCCAGCCCCTTCGTGATCAGAGCTCGGCTGGCGCTGGAAATAAGTGGCGTCGGCTACGAGTTCTTGGAAGAGACGTACGGGAAGAAGAGCGAGCTCCTCCTCAAGTCGAACCCCGTGTACAAGAAGATGCCTGTGCTCATCCATGGTGGCAACTCCATATGCGAGTCCATGATTATAGTACAGTACATAGACGAGGTCTGGAACAACAGCACAAAACCATCCATCCTTCCGCTCGATCCTTACGAGCGCGCCTTGGCTCGATTCTGGGCCGTCTTCATTGACGACAAGGTATTAATTACCGGAATTATATTATACTTAGCTACTTCTAACATTAATTAGGATATTTTTCTTCTCATGCCACTGCTTCTTTATTTTCTCAACCACTCTATTTAATAATTTAAGCTGTGTTCCATTTTCTCTGATATAATTTGAATATATTTTAGTTAAAATTTGCTATAGAGTAGAGATGTGAAAAGAGATGTTTCATGACAACCAATTTTGCTTATAATATACTTTTTTGATAAACTTTTTTCGTTGGAATAATTTTGCAAAGCACACAAAACAAGTACTGTTATCAAAAAAAAGCTTTTGTTAATGTTTGTCTTGTAATGTCAAACAATGATTTTTATTACTACGGGAGAGTTTGGTTTCTATTTGAAAAGGAGTGCTAAGTCTTTATAAAGGTAAGGCTAAGTTATTCTTTCGATTTTGGCAACCCAATTTTATTTTATTTTTAATTTGAAACAACTTTCGTCATTTTTGAAGCACATCAGGACCACTTTAAAAAAATGTATGGCAATATAAGTATTGATATTACGCTTTTGTACTACAAAATATACTTTTGAAGTGGTCTCGATGTGCTTCAAAATTGACGAAAGGTGTTTTAAAGCACAATTTATGAAATTAGGATACCAAAATCGAGCAGTAAAAATATTAACGTGCCAAAAATGTCCGAGTGTAAATGTCATTTGAATAATTTAGCCTAAAATTAATTTTGGTACAAGAGACAATGACCGAACATCAATCAGAAAGATTTTTCCAAATACGGAAATTTTTACACAGAATGACGAATTTTGTCGGATTTACGCAAAAAATGGATGAGTTTGAAAAATTACAAAGGAGAGGAAGGGACGACTTCAGTAATGGCGCCCAGAAAAAAAAAATTACGAGCCCTCCCAGCGACATCAGTGATCGCGTCCCATGATGAACCCTCCTTTGGTGGCGCCATCACTAATGTCGCCAAGTATGTGCCCCCCCCCACCCCCCCCCCCCCACCTCCCCCCCCCCCCCCCCCCCCCCCCCCCCCCCCCCACAACACCAACCCACCCAAAGCTACATCAGTAACGGCTCACTGAGCCTTCCTCCTTTCCATAGCAGGCAGTAGACTAATGATGCTGTGTGTGTGTGTGTGTGTGGGTGGGGGGTGGGCGGTGGGGGGGTGGGGGGGTGGGGAAGGGGGACAAACAAGATTTTGGGGATTTGGTTCCAAATAAACCCTATTGTTGAGAGTGGAGGAGCTTTAATCCCTTTTTCATAAATCCGACAAAATTCATCCGTGTAAAAAATTTCGTTCCAAATATTGTAATATATGCTATGGGGACACACTTTTTTTGACACGCTCCATAGTCACACTGATGTGATAATACATTATTGGATGTCAATAATTGACTTCCTTTTAAGATTTCTCTTGACATCCAATAATGTAATGCCACATTTGTGTAGCTATGGAGTGAAAGTGTGTCTCTATAGCATTATTGTTCCAAATAAACCAATTGAAAAGTAGACTTTCTTATTTCTACTCGTGTTCTGTCTCAGTTAAATTGGTTTATATTTAGGTTGGTGCTGTTAATTAGTACATAATCACCCATATCAAATTATACTACTAGTCTTGTAAGCCATGAAGCTAGACTGCTCTAATTAATTTAATTTACAGTGGACTCCTTCGCTGTTTGGGATCATAAAAGCAAGAACAGAAGAGGCCAAAAGAGAAGCAGCCGAAGGAGCCGCTGCAGTCCTGCAGATTCTAGAGGAGGGGTACACCAAACACTACGACGGAAAAGCCTTCTTCGGGGGAGAGAGCATCGGCTACGTTGACATCGCCCTCGGCTCCAGCTTGAGATGGATAGCGGTGGTCGAGGAAGTGTACAACGTGAAGCTCCTCGACGATGCCAAGACGCCTCGACTGCTCAAATGGGCGGAGCGGTTTTGGGCCGACGACGCCGTGAAGGCAGTGATCCCAGAGACCGGCAAGTTTGTGGAGTTCAGTAGAGTGGTCAAGGCTACGCTGGAGGCTGCTGAAGCTGCCAAATAATTCTTACAGCTACAGCTACTCTACTCTTTCATATGAAGAATAAGGTTTATTCGTGCATGTCATACCATGTGTGACGAAGAATAAGGTTTCGTAGTTCGTCCGTGTAGGAGTATGGAATTTTGTGTAATAAAAGTGGCAGACATTATCGTCAACAGTATGCCATATATGTATTCAAGTTCAATGGTGTTCGTATAGAATGACTAATTAAGAAGAATAAGAACTTTATTATGCTTTTACACTCTTGTTGGTTGGTCTTTTTCGTTTTTTTTTTTTTTCCAAATTGACTAGAAAAGAAATCCGCAATATCGATTGGTATCGGTGATTACTTTACGGTTATATAGGGTTGCTTTTGTTTTTATATTATGTACTTTCAGATGTTCCTTCTCTTCTACAAGGAACTCTCCGTGATGACCTTAATAAACTACACTGAAATGTTGCATGCAATTTTACTTTTAGAAATAGTAGTATATCATTGTGGATTATTGCTTATATTTCTGGATAACATATGCGGATGAAATAATTTCATGTGTTTTCTTTTGTGTGGAGGGTTAGAAATTCTGGTTTTACAATTTGCACTAATATTAAAAAAAAAACTTTACAGAAGCTGACAAAAATTTTCCTTTCCACCATTCCAGAAATCCGGCCAGAATGAATTCCTGGAATTCCATTTTGGTCTGTTTTCCTTTACTCTTGATGGTAACCTTCTACATATATTAATATATAATCTATATAAACTCAAATGCAAAATATTGCAAGTTGTTGTGGGAATTTTTGCACAAACAGTCGTACTATTTCAATAAAATGCCCAAACACCAAAATTTCAGGTCTTCAGGACTTGAATCTAATATAGCTGGTTATATCATCATGAAGTAGGAGCCAACAAAATTGTGATATGCACAATCACTTGTTTGCTGACCCATGTCTTGTGGCTAAGGATAGACAATTATGACACTTCTCTAATCACAGAAAATTCAAGTATGAATTTTTCCAAAGATTTTAGAAACATGTTATCTGTTGTTTACTTAGTACAGTCAAGTACCAAACTCGGTCTGAAATTACTTCATGTAACTGATGACATTGGTAACTTAAAAATTTTACTAAGAAAAAATTGCACAAGAATTCACACGTCCTAAAAATTAAGAGCACCATCATAGGCACCTAATCTGAAATAACTGGATCATTATTTCTTCTAACACTACTGAAGACTCAAACAATGTACACAAGTAAGGAAGGGGAAAAAAAGGTTTCCTGAGAAAATCACAATAATATCCTTATGTCCGGGTAAAAGATCTACATTACAACCTATAACTAGCACAAGTTAGATGTCAGGACAAGAGCCAGCTGATGGAACAAACAATACCTAGCTCCATTCAACATGCTCCCCTCGAGAGCTACAGCAACATAACCTTTTAATACCCAAATTTCGGGATATTCTTCACATGTTACCGTAATGACCTGCTCAAGATAACATAACTTCATATCAGCTAGGAATGAGAAGAATGCCTTGATATATAAGTGCCGGAATTATCAGGAGAGCTCTTGCTGAGTACCTTACCTAACAGTTCAGACCATATCATAGATGACGCCGGGCTGCCAAGTCACTAGCGTTCTTCTTGTCGACTCGGGCAGGTGAAGAGGAAGGACCGCAGGGGTATTCTGGTTTTTGCAGGAAGGTACTTGAAGTGGTGGTGGTGGTGGTGATGGGGACTTCTTGTCGACTCGGGCAGTTCAAATTTCTCGTGCAACTTGGACAGCATCGTCGTCTCAACTTCGGTTTGAAGCCTGCTAACATGATCTAGCCCTGCCTGTAGTTCATCTGAGACCTTGTTATTCTCCATTTGTATGTTCAGTAGCTCCCCCTGGAACTTTGCAGCCTGATATGGAGCAAATGGGAGCCTATCTTCCTGTAAACTTAATTTCTAGAGCCCCCGAGATCTCCTCCTGTACACTGTCGACCGAGGAAAATCTAGTCTGCAGCTCTCCTTGCAGCAGTCTGCTATGCTCTAACCACACTTGCGCGCATTTCAGTCTTTAATTCTCTCAACTGTCTCTCGACGTGTAGAGATTCCGGATCTGTTGTGTACCTGAAGAAGGACTGTTTCCATCCTCTGACTTTTCTTTTTCACTCTCTCAATTTCAGCTTGCAAATATTCAAAATCTGCCTGCAATTTCTGGATATTCTGGAAAGAGGTGTTGAATCTTAACCAGAATTCTAAATTCTCCTAAAGCAGCTTATCGATGTCCCTTTTAAATTTTTGACCGACGGAAAGTATCAAAGTAAAAATTTTGAATAGTTGATGGTATCAAACTTTAGTGTCTCAAATTGAAAATTGTGAATAGTTAAGCAAATTACAGTTTAGCCTTTAAAAAATATTTAAGGTCAACTCTGGACACCATAATACGAAAGCAATGACATCCCAAGTGTGCGTGGATAACAGTGTGAGGCAGCTTCCTCTTCGTTGATCTCCTTGAACTTGTCAAACTAATGTTTTTCAATTAGAACTTGCTTTACAATTAATATTATTAATAATATTTTCAATTGACACTTGTTCTACAAACAACACTTTTGAATTATTCTCCATTATATTAATTACTTGCCAACTACTCTCCCACTCCCACTTCTCTACATATAGAAACTGAATAAGAACTCACTTTCATAAACTCAGATACACATCGAGAGATAGAGAGGCAATGGCGGCAGTGATCAGTGCAGACGTGAAGCTGTTGGGACTATGGGCCAGCCCCTTCGTGATCAGAGCTCGGCTGGCGTTGGAAATGAGTGGCGTCGGCTACGAGTTCTTGGAAGAGACGTTCGGGAAGAAGAGCGAGCTCCTTCTCAAGTCGAACCCCGTGTACAAGAAGATGCCCGTGCTCATCCATGGCGGCAACTCCATATGCGAGTCCATGATCATAGTACAGTACATAGACGAGGTCTGGAACAACAGCACGAAACCATCCATCCTTCCGCTCGATCCTTACGAGCGCGCCTTGGCTCGATTCTGGGCCGTCTTCATTGACGACAAGGTATTAACTTACCGCAATTATATAATACTTAGCTACTTCTAAGTTCTAACATTCTTCTAAACTCTTAAAATTTAATTAGGATATTTTTCTTCTCATGCCACTGCTGCTTTATTTTCTCAACCACTACATTTTATTTAAGCTGTGTTCTATTTTCTATGATATAATTTGAATATATTTTAGTTAGAATTTGTTATAGCGTAGAGATGTGAACAGAGAGATGTTTCATGACAATCCATTTTGCTTATAATATACTTTCTGATAAACATTTTTCATTTTGGAATAATTTTGCAAAACACACAAAACCAATACTGTTATCAAAAAAAGCTTTTGTTGTTTGTGTTGTAAGGTCAAACAATGCTTTTTATTACTATACGAGAGTTTGGTTTCTATTTGAAACCGTGTCTAAATCTTTATAAAATTAAGGCTAAATTATTTTTCGATTTAGGCATAGCAATTTTATAAATTGTATTTTTTGAAACACATCTCGTCATTTTTTGAAACACATTGAGACCACTTTAAAAAAATATCTGGTAATACAAGTATTGAAATTATGCTTTTGTACTATAAGATATACTTTTAAAGTGGTCTCGATGTTCTTCAAAATTGACAAAATGTGTTTCAAAGAACAATTTATGAAATTGGAATACCAAAATCGAGCAGTAAAAACATTAATGTGCCAAAAATTCAGAGTGTGGATGTCATTAGAATAATTTAGCCTAAAATTAATTTTGGTACGAGAGAAGATGATTGAACGGCCATAAAAAATATCTTTCCAAATATTGTAATATATGATATGGGGACAAAAATGTTTTTGACACACTCCATAGCCACACTAATAAACACTGATGTGGTAATGCATTATTGGATGTCAATAATTGACTTCCTTTTAAGGTTTCTTTGATATTCAATAATGTACTGTCATATATGTGTAGCTATGGAGTAAAAGTGTCTCTCCGTAGCATTATTGTTCCAAATAAACCAAAAGTAGACTTTCTTATTCCTACTTGTGTTCCTTCTCAGTTAAATTGGTTTATATTTAGGTTGGTGTTGTAGAAGTAATTAGTCACCCATATCAAATTATACTACTAGTCTTGTAAGCCATGAATCTAGATCTGCTCTAATTAATTTAAATTACAGTGGACTCCTTCGCTGTTTGGCATCATAAGAGCAAGAACAGAAGAGGCCACAAGAGAAGCAGCCGAAGTAGCCGCTGCAGCCTTGCAGATTCTGGAGGAGGGGTACACCAAACACTACGACGGGAAGGCTTTCTTCGGAGGAGAGAGCGTCGGCTACGTCGACATCACTCTCGGCTCCAGCTTGAGATGGATAGCGGTGGTCGAGGAAGTGTGCAACGTGAAGCTCCTCGACGAGGCCAAGACACCTCGGCTGCTTAAATGGGCGGAGCGGTTTTTGGTCGACGACGCTGTGAAGGCGGTGATCCCAGAGACCGACAAGTTTGTGGAGTTCAGTAAGGTGGTCAAGGCTACGCTGGAGGCTGCTGAAGCTGCCAAATAATTCTTACAGCTACAACTACTCTTTCATATGAAGAATAAGGTTTATTCATGCATGTCATGCCATGTGTGACGAAGAATAAGGTTTCGTGGTTCGTCCACGTAGGAGTATGGGATTTTGTGTAATAAAAGTGGCAGACATTATCGTCAACAGTATGCCATATATGTATTCACGTTCAATGGTGTTCTATAGAATGACTAATTAAGAAGAAGAAGAAGAACAACTTTATTATGCTTTTACACTCTTGTTGGTTGGCCTTTTTCGTTGTTTTTTGTTTTTTTTTTTGTTTTTTTTTTTGTTGTCAAATTGACTAGAAAAGAAATCCGCAATATCGATTGGCATCGGTGATTACTTTACGGTTATATAGGGTTGCTTTTGTTTTTATATTATGTATTTTCAGATGTTCCTTCTCTTCTACAAGGAACTCTCCGTGATGACCTTAATAAACTACACTGAAATGTTGCATGCAATTTTACTTTTAGAAATAGTAGTATATATTGTGGAATATTGCTTATATTTCTGGATAACATATGCGGATGAAATAATTTCATTTGTTTTCTTTTGTGTGGAGGGTTAGAAATTCTGGTTTTACAATTTGCACTAATATTAAAAAAACAAATCTTTACAGAAGCTGACAAAAATTTTCCTTTCCACCATTCCAGAAATCCGGCCAGAATGAATTCCTGGAATTCCATTTTGGTCTGTTTTCCTTTACTCTTGATGGTAACCTTCTACATATATTAATATATAATCTATATTAACTCAAATGCAAAATATTGCAAGTTGTTGTGGGAAATTTTGCACAAACAGTCGTACTATTTCAATAAAATGCCCAAACACCAAAATTTCAGGTCTTCAGGACTTGAATCTAATATAGCTGGTTATATCATCATGAAGTAGGAGCCAACAAAATTGTTATATGCACAATCACTTGTTTGCTGACCATGTCTTGTGGCTAAGGATAGACAATTATGACACTTCTCTAATCGCAGAAAATTCAAGTATGAATTTTTCCAAAGATTTTAGAAACATGTTATCTGTTGTTTACTTCATGTAACTGATGACATTGGTAACTTAAAAAAATTTACTAAGAAAAAATTGCACAAGAATTCACACGTCCTAAAAATTAAGAGCACCATCATAGGCACCTAATCTGAAATAACTGGATCATTATTTCTTCTGACACTACTCAAGACTAAAACAAGGTATACAAATAAGGAAGGGAAAAAAAGGTTTCCTGAGAAAATCACAATAATATCCTTTATGTCCGGGTAAAAGATCTACATTACAACCTATAACTAGCACAAGTTACATGTCAGGACAATAGCCAGCTGATGGAACAAACAATACCTAGCTCCATTCAGCAAGATTCCTCAACAAGGATGCAATGCTGCTAACAACACTTCATGAATCATGAGGTGTGAGTGCAACTTACAAGCTCAACATGCTCCCCTAGAGAGCTGCAGCAACATTCACATGTTCCCGTAAAGACCTGCTCAAGATGACAAAAATCTATATATATATCAGCCAGGAATGAGAAGAATGCCTTAACAAGTGTCGGAAATTATCAGGAAAGCTCTTGCATGCTGAGTACATTACCTAACAGTTCAGGCCAAATCATAGATGACGCCGGGCTGCCAAGTCGCTAGCGTTCTTCTTGTGCATTGCTGGATGCACCCATGCAAATATAGATTGTCGCTTCTTAGGCTTGCCGGTGAAGAGGAAGGACCGCAGGGGTATTCTGGTTTTTGCAGGAAGGTACTTGAAGTGGTGGTGGTGATGGGGACTTCTTGTCGACTCGGGCAGTTCAAATTTCTCGTGCAACTTGGACAGCATTGTCGTCTCAACTTCGGTTTGAAGCCTGCTAACATGATCTAGCCCTGCCTGTAGTTCATCTGAGACCTTGTTATTCTCCATTTGTATGTTCAGTAGCTCCCCCTGGAACTTTGCAGCCTGATAAGGAGCAAATTGGAGCCTATCTTCCTGTAAACTTAATTCTAGCGCTCCGGAGATCTCCTCCTGTACACTGTCGACCGAGGAAAATCTAGTCTGCAGCTCTCCTTGCAGCAGTCTGCTATGCTCTAACCACACTTGCATTTCAGTCTTTAATTCTCTCAACTGTCTCTCGACGTGTAGAGATTCCGGATCTGTTGTGTACCCTGAAGAAGGACTATTTCCATCCTCTGACTTGTTCTTTTTCACTTTCTCAATTTCCGCTTGCAAATATTCAAAATCTGTCTGCAATTTCTGGATATTCTGGAAAGATGTGCTGAATCTTAACCAGAATTCTAAATTCTCCTCAAGCAGCTTATCAATGTCCCTTCTAAATTTTTCTTCGACAACTGAAGTGGTGGGTTGCCCATTGTAGTCTAATTGTTTGCTAGAGGCAGCTTCAGAGGAAACCTTTATTGATTTGGCCTTATTTAGACCTTCTGATGTTTCGTGCCTTCTGAAGATTGAACCCTCTTCAACTTTCCATAAACGAGCATATGCATTCTCATCAATCTTTGACTGCAAGGATCTCAAGTTTTGCTGCAGTAACTGAATCTCCTCATCTTTTTTGACATTGGCACTCTCCAATTCCTTTATCCGTTCCGTTGTCTCATTAAGATACTCCTGGTTTTTCTTCTCTGCTTCAGAAAGTCTTTTCTTTGCTTCTTTATAGTTCCGAAGGATCGATGTGTACTCGGCCAAAATAATCTTTTCCTTACCTTCAATTCCGTCTACCAACAACTGCAGCCAGTCAAGCGACACTTCTTGCTCTGCAACTTGAGTCCCGTCTTTTTTGCTTGGATGATCTGTATCATCTGCCCGTGATGAGCTGATTTCATCTTCTTGCTTCAGGATCTGGGATACTGAGTCAAGACCTAACGTTTCTTTTTCTTCAGTTCCTCTTTCATCACAGACTATTGCTGCTTCAATGTTTGGAAGAGATGTTTCAGGCTCTTGAGATGAGCCCGGCATAGCAACCTCATCATGTAGTTTAGGGGACATCACCTTCTCTGAAATATCACCAGTATTGGTCGATAATTCGGCAGAAAAATCATCAACCAAACTTTTTTCATTTGGTAGGCATCCTTCAAGATTACGAGTACTCAGCAATTCTTCTGCTTTTTTCAATCTTTCTCGCAAGCTATTTGAGTCATCAATTAGGGCTTTCTTCTCCGCTTCAAAGCCCTGCAGGTTCTTAAGAAGTGCCTCTGATTCCATTGTCATAGCCTTTATCTGTGCAGTCTGAGATGAAGCTGTCACTTCCAAACTGATAACTTTAGAGACGAGTTCATTGATTTTCTCTGCGAGTTCCACCACAGAAGTATCTGAACTGATCTCAATATTTTCCTGGACTTCTACATAAAGCGACTGCGGCTCAAGATTCTCTTGCATCTGACTAGAAACTTCTCCCTCCGTGTTTACATCGGCAGTACCCATCTCTTTATTTCCATTAGGAATATCTGAAGTCTTCTTGGAGTGAGCATCCTCTCCTTTGCAAGACACGATCTTCTCTTTAGCAATCTTGATTCTTTCTGATTCTATCCTTGCCTCTTCAATTGATCTCTTCTGCTGCTCCTGTACATTGTTTAGTGTATGTTCGCAATATTTAAGGGCTGTCACAGCCATTATGGTGCGTGCCTCATTATCGTCGATAACTTCACTTGCACTGAGTCCATCTTGCAAGAGTAAGCGTTCCTCCATCTCATTGATTCGTTTCTCAATGTCCCGGTACTTGGCCATTCCTTCCTCGTAAGAGCTTTTGATAAATTCCTTCTCCGTCTGAAGAACAAGGATCCCCTTCTGAAGCCTATCAACCTCGTCTTGAGCCTTCTCTTTACTAACCTGTGAATCTGCCCTCGCAACCCGTGATTTCTTCAAGGTTGGTTGATTTTCTTTTCTTTTGTTTGCTAAGCTGATATTTGGAGGGATATCATTAGTCGGTTTGTGAAATTTACTAGGATCAATGGAAGTCATTGCCTCTGGAAGATTATCGTCATCCTCATCTTGTGTGTCGAACTGTACTTGATCAGGGAAAGCAGTTGCTATGGTGTGGTTTGCCTTGTGCAATTCACCAGAAATGTGGTCGTATCTTTCGGCTAATGCTCTGTAGGCTTTGTATGTCTCTTCAACAAAGTTCACTAGCTCGGGTCTCTTCTTGAAATACATCTCTGCCTTCTTGGCAAAGGAATCGCCATCCTGTTCAATGATCTTGAGCATGGACTTCACTCGTTCCTCCATTTCTGTCATCGGAAAACTAGCATCTTAAGTTTGGTTGGTAAATAAATCCAAATAAAATCATACATCAACTAACAACACTAAGAACGGACATAAAAAAGTACATTAATTCAAAATTACAGCTAGTCTACAAGGGTGTACACTGAGCTGTATAAATTGATAAACTCTGGAAATCCATAAGTTGTTTACAATGAAAACAGTCACCACTAAACTGTATTTAACCTGAATCCAGATTAAATTCAATAAAATGTAGGGAGAAAAGGAAAAATATTCTAACAATAATCTAAAAAATAAGGAGGAATTGCTTTTATCTCAAAAGAGGTAAGGATTGATAGCCTCTAAGAAATTAGTCTGTATGGTTAACTCAGAAGAAGAGAGACGTCACTAGTAAAAGTTCTAATTATATCACAAAGTAAATTGTGAATGTAATATCTAAACAGTGTCCAAGGTAGTACCAATTTGAAGCATTTGCAGAACCTGTATAAAACATGCTAATGACTTAGTTTTAGGAAAATAAAGTTAATTTGGTTAGACGCGAGATTGTGCAAAAATATGGCATGGTGAATTATTTGAACAACACTCCTGACGTGTGTGGAATGCGGAAATTTGTAAAGTGATGTTCTGCCAAAGATGAGGATGGATCATAACTTTTGCTACTTTACCACTACCAGGAATATCATACATTATACGCCAATGATCAAAGTAGTTGAGAACTTGCAAGATGTATATTGCAAGGACACGGAAAAATGGTGTTCGTATCTGTATCATGCCCTCCATATTCATACAGTATAGGTAACTGTTGGGTTGTATGTCACATCCAAATGAGTGTTCAAGATTGCAAGTTTGTTAAAGATATAAAGGGAGTTGTATATAAAGTTTAGTACCACATCGGATTGAAAGTAGGAGGATGTGATAAAATATATATGAGAGTGGTTCTGGACGTAACAAGGTATTTCTCTTTTAAGTCATATGGGTAAAAAGTCCAATATCATGTATCATGGATCAACTCCAATTCGTATCTCACCATCATCCAACAAGTGGTATCAGAGTCCAAAGTTACAAGTCAAACTGAATTGAGCACTCTAGTTGCTTCGATACAGATTGTGTTGATACGTGCATGGTACGTATATTAGAATCAACTTGACTCCTAAGGTGGTATGATCCAGGAACCTAATAGTGATGCTGTTTGGTGAACGTGGAAGTGCAAGTTTGGTGACGATATAAAAGGAAGTTGTATACAAAGTATAGTCCCACATTTGGCTAGAAATTGGGATAATGAGGTATAGAACTATAGATATATGGGACTGATCCTCGACTTAACAAGGGATTTTCCTTTTAAGTCATATGGGTAATATCATACCTCATGGATCAAGAGTGGATGCAATAAAAAGAAATTACAAGCTGTGGGGTTATCTATCTACATTATTGGGTTTGCTTTTCCTATCTAATGGCAACTACTGGTGCTATAATTCTGGTAAGTACTTACTTGATCAATAGTGGCAAGGGGATCAATTCATCGTCATGATCCAACACATCTGGCTTAATTTTAAGCAAATGAAAACACATGCCCACCCCCGAACAATTAAGTGTCGGAGTGAATTGTTCGCATCTACCTATCAATCTCAGAAAATATTCTGCCACAATTTCCATATGTGATCCCATCTTACCTCTCTGCAGGGGTGAAAGTTGCAGCTATCACTAGCGAAGTAGCCTATCACCAACAGATCCAAATCCTATAGTAACAGATCTTTTTCCTCTTCGCGTCGTCGTGATCATCAACTGAAATTACGGATACTTACACACAGTGACACACGCGCTAGCTATCCGGTCCGGCGAAATCCAATTTGATCTGCCTCGGTCGATACCTATACCGGGGGGTTTGTGCGATTTCCAGTTGGTTCAATCAGAGTTAGCAGCTATAACTTGTAAGTCGGAATCAAGAGTCCCTGACCGGAACTCAACAGATATCAACAGAATTTTAAGCATAACCTTACTAATTCATGATGACATACACTGATGATATATATACATAGCAGTTCCATCAATAGCCAGGTTATTAACTTATTTTTCAGTTCTCATATATTGTACAAACACACATATAAATATATAGAGATAGAGGGAGAGAGAGGGAGGGAGAAGTGGCTAGCCTTGGAGATTGTTGTCGAGCCATTTGGACTGCTTGGTCCTGATGTGACTTGCCCACCACCACGAGTACGCGTGACTTGCCGCCCTCTGCAACATCTCCTCCTCCTCTTCTCCCTCTTCTTCAAGTTCTTGTTGAGTAGGGAGAGAGAGAGGAGAGTATAAAGTTTTTGATGGAGAATGATTTTCTTCTTCTTCTTTTTGTGTTATTTAGAGGAAGATGATGGCTATTTTATTTTTATTTTTGTTAATTGTGGGGAGATCGGTCATTTAAGAGGTTGGGATGGGATGGGATGGGATGGGATGCTCCCTGTGCTGTCAAAGTACACATTTAATGAGAGAGAGAGAGAGAGAGAGAGAGAGGGGGGGGGGGGGGGGGGGATGTGAAGTGCACGTTGCCATTGTTGGAAAAAAGAAATGGATTATTTACACTAACTACCCCTATGTTTTTTATTTATAACACGAGGTACTCCTGATTTAAACTATTTACACTAACTGTCCCTCCCTTTAGAAAACGTAGGGGTAGTTAGTGTTATAATTTTTTTATTTTTTCTTAAAGTAGGGGTACCCCGTGTAATAAACCAAAAAATATAGGGGTAGTTAGTATAAATAGTTTAAAAGTAGAGGTACCCCGTGCAGTGCACGTTGCCATTGTTGGAAAAAAGAAATGGGTTATTTACACTAACTACCCCTATGTTTTTGATTTATAACACGGGGTACCCCTGATTTAAACTATTTACACTAACTACCCTTCCCTTTAGAAAACGTAGGGGTAGTTAGTGTTATAATTTTTTTATTTTTCCTTAAAGTAGGGGTACCCCGTGTAATAAACCAAAAATATAGGGATAGTTAGTATAAATAGTTTAAAAGTAGGGGTACCCCGTGTTATAAATAAAAAACATAGGGGTAGTTGGTGTAAATAACCCAAAAGAAAAAGAAAAAAAAAGCAATGCATAATACTCTTGTGATCAACATTGACCCGGATTCCCTCTTTTCCACTTTCGGTTGTGGAACATCTTTGTCGGTGTGTAGTGTACGGGAGAATATGGCACTTCCAGATCCGGATCCCTGAATTCATTCTCCTTCCAAACCTCACTAGGGTGTAAACCAAGCCGGACAGATACGGATACTCCAATGTGTGTGTTCGGTCCGAAAATAAAAATGAGCTCGGACTGACAGATAGACACAGACAGCCCACTATTCGAGTTCGGATCGGACGGACACGGACAACTACTGAAGCCGGACAGACACGGACACTCCACTGTCTGTGTTCGGTCCGAAAATAAAAATGAGTTCGGACGGACAGACACAGACAGTCCACTGTTCGAGTTCGGGCCGGACGGACACGGACAACTACTATTCGTTAATTCAATCGGACAGTTAAATATATTACCAAAAATTGTTATTTTGTAAAAATATCCTGATAGTTGGTACAAAAAATCAAGTTGAAAGGAAATGCAATTGGAGGTTATAGAAGACAACAAACAATGGTAAAATGTTAACAAAAATCCAGTTTGGATAACCAAAAATTGATGCAAAATCAAAATGATATGCCATAATTGATGCAAAACCAAAATGAGTCTCTACTATCGAACGGTCTGCGGACAAATTCGGACCGGACATGGATATGACCATATCCGGGTCCGATTTTTAAACGGACAAAAAAAGAATGTCCGATTTATGTTTATTAGTTCAATCGGACGGCCTGCAATTGAACCATTTGTCGAACCGGACTCGTACGGACAACGGACTGCTTTGTCCATTTTACAGTCCTAAACGTCACACTAGGAACCTTCTATTGATTGGTCTATAGCGCCTTTAATGGTAAACTGATTTTGAAATTACATGGTTAAGTAAATTCGAAATTCTCAATGTTTAGGGTTCTAATATAGTCTCAACCTATTTATTAACTATACATTTGTTATATTTTTAGTCATTTATATCTTCATCCGAAATGACTAAAATATATCTTACATGAGAATGATCTTGTTTTCTCATCGACGGAAAATTTTGATGGATAATTTATGAAAATTTAAATTGTTATAAAGTCCTCAGATATCATAAACGATAATTTCTAAATTAATACTTATCCTTGCATCGATTGGATACAAAGCATTTTTTTGGCTCGGTAGTTGTTCGGATTTATCTGCACGATGTAAAAAAAAAATTTTAATGTGAGAAACCACGTTCTTATATGAGGATATTTTAGCCATTTCGGGTAAAAGATTTGATCACCTAAGAAAGGATGGATTTTTTATATGAGTTGTTCTCTCAAACAAATTATTCGTATATATGATTTACTAAAATAGAAAAAAATTACACGAATTTTCTGAATTTTACCCAAAAAAAATAGAAATAAAAATAAGGATCATAATATTTTAATTTATATTTTTTATAATACACTGAATGAAATGATCAGAACTGAAACCTCAATTTCCAAATTTCTCATTTGCCAAACGCATCCATATATCAATCCACGGAGCTTGAGAATCTTTCTCTTTGGCCTCGCGTGCCAGCTACATTTTAGTTGCCGACAACTGAAACCCAAACTGTCACGATTGCACGTTGCTAATGAGATGACAAATGTCTAACTCGGACTCATCACAACGAACATGCACACATAACAAATGCCTTACGTTCATAGGTTGTGACCTAGTGGTAGCAACGAAAGCTTCGACATAAAAGATGCATGATCGAATTTACCTTGATATTTGTCAAGCAGAAAAAAATGACACTTAAAAAAGAACTCCTTAGAGCATCTCCAACCGCACTGGATTACGCCAGTTTTAGCGGGGGAGGTGCTCCAACCGCACGGGAAAACCGAAAAAAATTTTGGGGGTTGCTACAGGAACTCGTCATATGTGGGGGGGGAGAAAATTTGTTGCCGGTCACTGGATAAGCATATGGCCCACCATTTTATCCCTTTTCAAACTAGATATTAAATTTAAAACATTGTTAAAATTGAAATTAAAATTAAACTAATCATGAAGGGATGTTGTAGATGATAAATATTTCTTAAATTATTTTAGTTTGATCAAAATAATTACAAATATTAGATTTATTTAAAGCTTTCAACAATGTTTTTCTAATAATAAATTTCTTATATTAAAATTAATTACGCAACTATTACTTATCATTGAATGTTTAATTTTTCAAAAAAATAATGTTAAAATGGATAAGTAAAAAGAAGTGTTGGGTTGGTTGCTCAAAAATTAAATCGGTATCTATTTGAATTTTGATAGTAACATGGATTTTCTCAATATCTCAAACAATAATTTTCATTAAAATGGAAATAATACATTACAAGAGCTGAGAAATACATTTCTTCATTGACATAACACATATGCATACAACAAGCATAAATTAATTTACAAAAAATACATTTATTCATTGCCAAGCATATGCCATAAGTGCTCAATCAGCCTGTTCCGAAGCTCAAAATGAGCCTCTCTGTCCTGAATATTCTTATATCGATCAAGGAATGATCGGAACCGGTCGTCCACATTGGTCTCAATATCTTCAGCTCCAGAAGGCCCATCGTGAGTGCCAATGTCTGCTTCCTCATCACGTTCATCTTCCACGGTCATGTTATGTAGTATCACACAAGCGGTCATGATGTCGTGTAGCACCCGTTTATCCCAAAAACGTGATGGTCCCTTAATGATAGCAAAGCGTGCCTGAAGCACTCCGAAAGCACGCTCCACATCTTTTCGATATCTTTCTTGCATTGTGGCAAAGTGCTGCTTCTTTCTACCCTGTGGTTGGGATATTGTTTGTACAAGGGTAGACCATTTGGGGTATATCCCATCGGCCAAATAGTAACCAATGTCATAATGTTTTCCTAAGATTGTATAATTAGCAGGAGGAGCTTTACCTTGTGCTAGTTCATCAAACAAATTTGACGATTGCAATACATTGATATCATTGTTAGATCCAGGTAATCCAAAATAAGCATGCCATATCCATAAGTCATACGAGGCTACGGCTTCAAGAATAATCGTTGGTCCTCCGTGACGTCCTGAGTAATGTCCCGCCCAAGCAGTTGGACAATTTTTCCACGCCCAGTGCATGCAGTCAAGACTTCCCAACATTCCAGGAAACCCTCGTTCTTCGCCTTTTCTTAGCAGTCTTGCAATGTCGTCTGGTGTAGGATGCCTCAAATATTCTTCGCCGAACACTTCTATGATTGCTCGACAAAACCTTTTCAAGCATTGGATTGTGGTTGACTCTCCAATCCTAATATATTCATCACTAATATCTGCAGCAGTTCCATAAGCTAACATGCGATGTGCCGCTGTTACTTTTTGTAAAGTTGATAATCCTAATTTACCTAAACCATCTTTTTTCTGCACAAAAAAATTATCATGCTCTTTGACGCCATTGACAATGCGAAGGAACAGATTCCTTCGACATCGGAACCTTCTGCGAAAAAAGGTTTCCCCATATGTAGGGTTCTCAGAAAAGTAATCTTGCCAAAGTCGAGAGTTACCTTCTTCTCTTTCACGATTTATTACCATATGTCCTGGAATCGATCCTCTACGTTTTGCAGCCCTTCTCTCTTGAAGCCTATGATTGTACATTTGCTTTAAGACTTCCTCCTCCTCCTCCATATCAGCTAATTCTTGCTCCCATTCTTGGAAGCAAAGATCGAGAGTTTCGCCATCGGAAGATGATGAAGAACTAGACCAATTGAGAAAGCTCATGTTTTAATGAAATATGTCAAGTGAGTGATATAGAACACAAAGACATCATACTCTTATAACTTAGGTAGCATTGGATTCTAAGCATTGGATTCTAAGCATTGGATGCCATCCAAATAGTAGCATCGGGTGGTGTACATGCATTGGTTTTCGTTTCATCATTGGGTGCCATCCAAATAGTAGCATCGGGTAGTGTAACAGCATTGGATGCCATCCAAATAGTAGCATCGGGTAGTGTAACAGCATTGGATGCCATTGGGTGGTGTACATGCATTGGATGCCATGGACATGTGGACCATATTGGATTCCCAACATTGGATTCTCTTGATAACATTCTTATAAATAGTACGATATTTACATTTGTATGACCACAACTCCTCTTACATTCTTCAGTTCATTTTTCATCTCCAATGGCTGCTATTCGAGGAAAGTCATTCAGCCAACAAGAGGACCAAGCATTGTGCGAGGCATGGCTTCAAATCTCTCAAGATCCAATACTCGGTACAAATCAAAAGAAGGATAAGATGTGGCAAAGAGTCGGGACGGCATTCAATGAAAAGATTGTTGGGAAAGAAGCGCGGAAACCTTTCCCCAAACCGGAGAGTACCTGCGAGAGGACCGAGCAAACAACGCACGAACCCAAAAACAAGCACACAAAAACAACCACGTAGACACAGAGAATTTTTGACGTGGAAACCCTTGCGGGAAAAACCACGGGACGATCGGAGTCCAACCCTGAGAAGCCTCCACTAATGGAATAGAAGAATTACACCCTCTACAAACTCCTTCCGATCCAAATCGGATCCCCACAACACTCAGAGACAAGAACAATGATCACAAGGCTACGAAGAACGAGAACGACGAGTAGAGATTACCCGAAACACGTTCTCCTTCGAAAACGACCTTCGATCCTCCGTTTTCTTCTCCGAAGTTGCAATGGCACTCTTGCCTCCTTCTCTCTCAAACTTGTGTTGTCCAATGCGATAATACGATAATGAATTAGGGTTGAGAAAACTCAATATATCTCCCTAATCCCGCAACCAACCTGGACCGTTGGATTAGATCCAATGATGAAAACTCATCCAAAAAATTGCTTCAACCCCCGACGACACAGAGTTCGGCCAGAACTCTGTGTGGGGCAACCAGCACCTACTGGCCAAACCCTGGAACGGCCAGACCGAGTTCGGCCCGAACTCGCCATGGGACCGAGTTCGGCCCGAACTCGGATCCCCTGCTTCCAGCAGCTCCAGCAGCAACAGCAGCAACTCCGTCGCCTACTTCCCGAGCTTCTCCGATATCGGACGGCGCTCGTCGCACTCCGGGGTCTTCTCCACATAGGTTGGGAACCCCACCCACTCCAACAAATCTCCCCCTTCACAACTATGGGGAGGACGTCGTCATCCCGACGACCTGCCTGCAGTACTCAAACTTCCCTCTTGGTAGAATCTTCGTGAACATATCAGCTCCGTTGTCATCTGTATGCACCTTCTCAAGCTCCGCGTCCTTCTTCTCAACCACATCCCGTATCCAATGATACCGGGTCTCGATGTGCTTGGACCGGCTATAAAACGTCTGATTTTTCACAAGATGGATAGCACTCTGACTGTCGCAAAGCAAAGTATACTGCTCTTGCTTCAGTCCCATTTCCTGCAACAGCTTCTTCATCCACAACAGCTCCTTGCAAGCCTCCGTCGCCGCAATGTACTCTGCCTCTGTCGTCGACAAGGCAACACACTTCTGCAACCGCGACTGCCACGATACTGCTCCTCCTGTAAACATCATCACGTAGCCCGAAGTCGATCGCCTCGTGTCTACATCTCCAGCCATATCAGCGTCGATATACCCAACCAGCTTCGGCTCGTCACCACCAAAGGAAAGTCTCCAACCAGCAGTGCCCTGAAGATATCGTAGAATCCACTTGACCGCACTCCAGTGTACCCTTCCAGGATTCGAAAGATACCTGCTAACCGTACCAACTGCATGAGCAATATCTGGCCTCGTACACACCATGGCATACATAAGGCTTCCCACAGCTGAAGCATATGGAACCCGCTCCATATCTTCCTTTTCGTCCTCGGTAGATGGACACTGCTCCTCAGTGAACTTAAAGTGAGCCGCGAGGGGGGAACTCACTTTCTTCGACCCGTCCATCCCGAAACGCTGAAGTACCCGGTGAATGTACTTCTTTTGGGACAAGTGTAGCAGCTTGGACTCTCTCTCTCGGCTGATCTCCATCCCAAGAATAGTCTTCGCTGCGCCCAAATCCTTCATAGAGAAGGCCGCGCCCAGTTTGCGCTTCAACTCCGCTATCCTAGTGGCATTCCGACCCACTAATAGCATATCATCAACATAGAGCAATAAGATGATAAAATCATCATCGGCAAAATACCTCACAAATGCACAATGGTCCGACGTCGTCCGTGCATAACCATGCTCCCCCATAAACGACTCGAACTTTCTGTACCACTGCCTCGGAGCCTGCTTCAGACCATACAAGCTCTTCCTCAACCGGCAGACCAAATGTGACTTGTCCTTCTCACAGAATCCCTCCGGCTGCTCCATGTACAACTCCTCCTCAAGATCACCGTGGAGGAACGCCGTCTTCACGTCCATCTGCTCGACCTCCAAGTCGAAACTGGCTGCTAATGCTAGCACCACCCGAATAGACGAATGCTTGACGACAGGCGAAAAGATTTCATCATAATCCACGCCTTTCCGCTGACCGTAGCCCTTGACTACCAGCCTCGCTTTGTATCGAGGGCGAGTAGCATCATCCGTCTGCTTCACTCTGAACACCCATCGATTCTTCAAAGCCTTCTTGCCCTTTGGCAACCGCACCAGATCATAAGTAGAATTGGTGTGCAAGGAACTCATCTCCTCCTGCATAGCCACCATCCACTCCTGCCTGTGTTCGTCTTCCATAGCCTCTGCGAAACTTTCGGGCTCTCCCCCGTCAGTCAGTAGCACATACTCATCCGGCGAGTATCTCGTAGATGGTCGACGATCCCTGTTGCTCCTTCTCAGTGGAGCCACTGGTGCTGGCTGTATACCGACAGCCTCCTCCCCTTCAGGAACTACCTCTCCGGCATGCTCATCCTCCTGAGGGACACCCTGACCACCATCAGCAGGCTGATGATCAAGGTTGGGAGCAACTCCATGTACCGGCTCCCCCATAACTGGATCCTCTGCGATGTCCTCTGGAAACTGCTCGAAGCGAAATGACTCTAACTCAGGCAATTCCTCAGCCTCAGAAGGCGTCTCGGAATCCTGAGTGTTGGTCATGGTCTGATCCTCGACGAACACCACGTCCCTGCTTCTGTAGAGCTTTCCTTCCACTGGGTCGTAGAGTCTATAGCCAAACTCATCCCGACCATAGCCGACAAAGACGCATCGCCTCGTCTTCGGCTCAAGTTTGGTCCTCTCGTCCTTCGGTACATGCACGAAGGCTTTACAACCAAACGCCCGCAGGTGATTGTATGACGGCTCTTTGCCGTACCATACTTTGTCAGGCACATCACCCTGCAAAGGAGCACTAGGAGACAAATTAATAATATAAGCAGCTGTGAGAAGAGCCTCACTCCAATAACTGCCCGGCAAATTTGCTTCTGACAGCAAATACCGCACCCTCTCCATCAGTGTCCTGTTCATGCGCTCCGCTACACCATTGAGCTGAGGTGTCTTTGGCGGAGTCTTCTGGTGTCGTATCCCTTGCTCTCTGCAATACGCATCAAAGGGACCGATGTATTCGCCGCCATTGTCGGACCGAACACACAACAATTTCTTGCCCGTCTCCCTTTCAACGGAGGCCTGAAACTCCTTGAAAGTAGGCAGCACCTGATCCTTGGTCTTTAAGGCATAGACCCAAACCTTCCTGGAACAGTCATCAATGAAAGTCACAAAGTAAGAAGCACCACCAAGAGATTTTACCTTCATAGGACCGCAGACATCCGAGTGAATCAACTCGAGCAACGCCGGCTTCCTCGAACTTGGGTGACTCTGGAAAGACACCCTACTTTGCTTCCCAGCCAAACAGTGCGTGCATTTCTCCAACTTTGTAGACTTGAGCCCCGGAATCACTTTCCTGTTCACCAAGTAGCTCATCCCCTTCTCGCTGATATGGCCGAGCCGCCTGTGTCACAACTCGGTAGACGCGTCACTGACTGCGTTCACCTCATGTGCCCCCTCTGCGCTCCCCTCCATATAGTAGAGACCGGACTTCTTGCTTCCTCTGGCAATCACCATCGAACCTCTGGAAAGCTTCCACTGACTATTCCCGAAGAGACTGAAGAATCCCTCGTCATCCAACCTTCCAACCGACACCAGGTTGAAACGGATATCAAGGACATGACGAACATCCTTGAGAACAAGAACCGCACCCGTCTTCGTTCTCAAATGCACATCTCCAATGGCAACCGCCTTCGACACATCTCCGTTGCCCATCTTCAACACGCCACAGTCGTCTGTCGTGTAAGTGGCAAACAGTGCCCTATTGTGAGATACATGTGCTGAAGCCCCTGAGTCCACCAGCCAAGAATTGTCATCGCAGGCGAGGTTAGTAATGACCTCATCACCTACGACGATCACATCGCCTCTATGTACCGAGGCCGCCGCTGTAGTGTTCTCTTCTTGCTTCCCCTTGTCGCCCTTCTTCTCCTTCTTCCAAGCGAAACAATTCCGCTTGATATGGCCCTTCTTACCGCAATGATAACACTCTGAGTCCTCGTACCGACCCTTGGACTTCCCCCTGCTCTTGTCTCTGCCACCACCTGGACCCCTGCTTTTGCCCCTTCCGCGGCTCTCTGAAACAAGTGCCTCTGAGTGGTGGGATGTGGATGAAGTGCCCTGAGAACGTCTCCGCATCTCTTCATTCAACACCCCGCTCTTGGCAAACTCCAGACTAACCACGCCCTCTGGAGCAGAAGCGATCATAGATACTCGTACGGTCTCCCACGAGTCTGGCAAGGTACACAGCAGCCACAGTCCCTGAACTTCGTCGTCGAACTTGACTCCCATAGAAGATAGCTGGTCAACCACGTCCTGGAAATCACTCAAGTGATCCGTAATAGACGCCCCATCCTTGTACCGCAGACCCATCATCGTTCGGATCAGGAACAACTTGTTTACCCCGGTCTTCTTCGCATACAAGGATTCCAGCTTATCCCACAACGTCTTCGCGTGCTCAATATTGGCAACGTGATTGTACACGTTCTCATCAACAAACTGCCGTATGTACCCACACACCTGTATGTGCTCGAACTTCCAGTCCTCCTCGGATTTATCACTGGGCCTCTCGGTTGCAAACACAGGTAGATGCAGCTTCTTGACAAATAGCAAATCCTTCATCTTGCTCCGCCAATAATGATAGTTTGTGCCATTAAGGTTCACCATGCGCACCGGCTTCGCGTCCATCTCTCCTCTCTGGTTCCTCTGTCAACTCCTGACACCCTTTGAACCCAAAGCTCTGATACCACTCTGTTGGGAAAGAAGCGCGGAAACCTTTCCCCAAACCGGAGAGTACCTGCGAGAGGACCGAGCAAACAACGCACGAACCCAAAAACAAGCACACAAAAACAACCACGCAGACACAGAGAATTTTTGACGTGGAAACCCTTGCGGGAAAAACCACGGGACGATCGGAGTCCAACCCTGAGAAGCCTCCACTAATGGAATAGAAGAATTACACCCTCTACAAACTCCTCCCGATCCAAATCGGATCCCCACAACACTCAGAGACAAGAACAATGATCACAAGGCTACGAAGAACGAGAACGACGAGTAGAGATTACCCGAAACACGATCTCCTTCGAAAACGACCTTCGATCCTCCGTCTTCTTCTCCGAAGTTGCAATGGCACTCTTGCCTCCTTCTCTCTCAAACTTGTGTTGTCCAATGCGATAATACGATAATGAATTAGGGTTGAGAAAACTCAATATATCTCCCTAATCCCGCAACCAACCTGGACCGTTGGATTAGATCCAATGATGAAAACTCATCCAAAAAATCGCTTCAGCCCCCGACGACACAGAGTTCGGCCAGAACTCTGTGTGGGGCAACCAGCACCTACTGGCCAAACCCTGGAACGGCCAGACCGAGTTCGGCCCGAACTCGCCATGGGACCGAGTTCGGCCCGAACTCGGATCCCCTGCTTCCAGCAGCTCCAGCAGCAACAGCAGCAACTCCGTCGCCTACTTCCCGAGCTTCTCCGATATCGGACGGCGCTCGTCGCACTCCGGGGTCTTCTCCACATAGGTTGGAAACCCCACCCACTCCAACAAAGATAGACGATGGAAGCAGAACAAACAGATCTCTGGAAAGTCGTATGGAATATATTAAGAAGTCTATAAACAAATTCCGAGGTTGCATACGACAAATCGAGCGACTAAATCAAAGTGGCTCTTCTGAATTGGATATAGTAAGTATTTAAATTCGAATTTGGTTTTCATTTTTCAATTTTATTTTATCTCTTTCTGACGCTTTGATCCTTATTTTGTTTAAACTATTTTGGTTAGTTTACGAAAGCTCTAACTATGTATGGAGAAACATGCGGGGAAAGGAAAGGATTTCAGCTTAATCATGTCTGGCCAATCCTCAAAGATGTTGAGAAATGGGCGGAACCAAAAGGTGCATGTTCAAATCAGGGGTTTTGTTCATCGGATGCGAACTCAGAGACCGCAATGGATGGCAACATAGGGAGTGAAAATTTTCCTACTATGGGTGATGACCAGTCTCCTACAAACATTTCAGCAAGTCGGCCTATCGGAAGAAAGCAGGAAAAGCTGAAAAGAAGGCAATCAATGGAGGGTAATTCAGAAGAGGATTATTCTTCTAACGTGCAGGAACTGAATGAGAAACGTGAGGTTAATAGGGAGAAAATGCAACAGATGATGATGATAAAACTTGAAAATGAAAAGATAAAATTAGAACTACGAGCTAAACAAGTGGAACTGCGAGCTAAACAAGTGGATCAACGTGATCGTGAAATAGCTCTTCAGCGTGATATTGAAGATAGAAAAATATTGAAGGTAGATTTGAGTAAGATTGTTGATCCAGAAGAACGCGCATATTATCAAAAGAAGAAACAAGAAATTGTTAACAGGAACGAATACAATGCTCATTCGAATGATTTGCAAGGATTTTCTCAGCTTCTTGGAGGAGCGAGAGGATTTTCACACTTTGCTGGAGGCTCCGGATATGTAGGAGGAAACTCATATGGAAATCCAGGTGGAGTTCATGACGGAGGCGACAATTTCGAATATTAACATATATGACGATTAAATTATCAGTATTTTGTTTTTCGGTATTTATGTATGTTTATCTTTGCTTATTAGAATGCTATGTTTGAATGTTATTTCCTTCGGGACGGGTTATATAGATCCCCATATGTTTTTATTATCTCAATTTGCATTTTACCTTTAATTTTAAAAAATTATTATTTTAATAATATAATAAAAATAGTAAATATTAGGCTTATTTTAAAGCGCTCGACGAGACCTTTGTAATTATAAAATTATTAAATTAAAATACTTTAAGTTACCATTAATAATAATGGAATGTTTAGTTTATCGTTAAATTAAATGGAAGATGGAGGGGGGAAATGGAGGGATGGGTTGGAGCTCCCTCCAATTTTCCACCCTCCATAATTGGAATATTCCCGGAATATTCCTCCCCATCCCTCCAAATTTGGAGGCATGGGTTGGAGATGCTCTTACAAATTTCGTTGTCAAATGTCAATAGCGGGACTCTCGTCCTCCATCCCAGCTAACATCAGTGTTTGGAGAGTCGGCATTTGTGATATTTATCAATTGACCATTTTTTTAAAATAAGTCTTTTGTTTACTTTATGCCAGATTTTTGTGATGGAACTTAAGTTGGATCTAGATATGGATGAAGATTTTTTGATCGAGAGTGTTCATTTTCTTTCCAAACAATCGAACGGAGTCCTTTTCTGTACACAAAATTTGACTTGTGTGAGATAGTGAGATCAAACAACTTTTTTCAAAAAAGTCCAACATATTCCGAACCCTTTTTCAATATTAGTGGGATATAACTCCTTTCTATATTCGTCACTTTTAGATACTGTTTGTGGAGGAAAAAAAAACTAAATGGAAGGGACAAATTGGAGAAAAATGGAAGAAAAATTAAAAGTCATGTTGTTTGGAAAGAAAAAAAAAAACGAGGGAGGAGAATTTGAGGAAAACAAAAACTATGTAGGTCTCACTAAAAAATATTCTTCCAAAAAATGGGAGAAAAAAAATGGAAAGATAGAGAGTATTTTGGAAAAAAAATTATCCCACTACCCCTTCAAAAATGTAATAATAAAGGAATATTTTAGCAAATGTTATAAACTAGAGAGAGAGCAACAAGAAAAAATAGAGAAGAAAGTTATGAGTATTTTCATTCATCCAATATGGCCTTTATATAAGCATACAATGGATTGCCAAAGGCCATGAGTTATGAAATCAAAGGACATGAGTTACATAAGTTATGGATGACTAAGAGTCATGGGACATCCATATTTACAACACTCCCCCTTGGATGTCCAATGTAATATGGGATATGTCTCGTTAAAACCTTACCAAGAAAAACCTAATGGGATAAAAACTTGGACGAAAGAAAAAGAGTACATATCACACAAAATGTGTAAGCGTGATAAACTGCCTCGTTAAAACCTTACCAAGAAAAATTCAATGGGATAAAAACTTGGTCGAAGGAAAAAGAGTACAGTTTGAGAATTAGTAATCACGCTCCCCCTGATGCTGGCAAAAGATTCTTTAGCTGACGCATCCCAATATTCTGAATCATCTTTCTGAATGTTGTGGTTGGTAATGCTTTAGTGAATAAATCTGCAAAATTCTTGCTTGATTGTATCTACCGAACGTCAATGTCACCATTCTTCTGTAGCTCGTGAGTGTAGAAAAATTTAGGTAATATATACTTCGTTCTGTCGCCTTTGATGTAGCCATTCCTGATTTGTGCAATACAAGCAGCATTGTCTTCAAACAATATTGTCCCAGTATTCTTTGTTGAAGATAACCCACATGATTCTCGGATATGATGAGTCATCGTTCTTAACCATATGCACTCTCAACTTACTTCATGCAAGGCTAGAATTTCTGAGTGATTAGAAGAAGTTGCTGTTAATGTTTGTTTCACTGAGCGACATGATATTGCAGCACCACCACAAGTAAACACATATCCACTCTGAGATATTCCTTTATGTGGGTCAGATAGATAACCAGCATCAGCATAAGCCATAACTTGTTATTCTAATTTTTTTGAGTAAAATAAGCCCATATCTGTTGTTCCACGAAGATAACGTAATATATGTTTAACACCATTCCAATGTCGTTTTGTTGGTGCTGAGCTATATCTTGCCAGTAAGTTTACTGAGAATGCTATATCAGGTCTTGTACAATTTGCAAGATACATCAAAGCTCCAATAGCACTGAGATATGGTACTTCTGGACCTAATAATTCTTCATTATCCTCTCGAGGACGGAATGGATCTTTCTTTACATCTAAAGATCGAACAACCATGGGGCTACTCAGTGGATGAGATTTATCCATATAAAATCTTTTCAAATTTTTTTTTACATAGGTAGATCGATGGATAAAAATTCCATTTAATAAATGCGCGATCTGCAAGCCGAGACAAAATTTTGTCTTTCCGATATTTTTTATCTCAAATTCTTTCATTAGATAGTTAGCAGTTTCTGTGAGCTCTTCAGAAGTTCCGACAAGATTTAAGTCATCAACATAAACTGCAATAATTGAGAATCCATTTTTAGATCTCTTGATGAAGACACATGGACAAATTGGATTGTTTATATATCCTTCTCTAACAAGGTACTCGCTAAGGCGATTATACCACATTCTTTCAGATTGTTTTAATCCGTATAGGGATCGTTGTAATTTGATTGAGTATAACCCGTGAGATCTTTGGTTATTTGCTTCAGGCAATTTGAATCCTTCTGGGATCTTCATATAAATGTCATTATCCAATGATCCATACAAATATGCGATAACAACATCCATAAGCCGCATATCAAGTTTTTCTGTGACTGCTAAGCTGATCAAATATCGTAATGTGATTGCATCGATCACAGAAAAATATGTTTCATCATAATTGACTCCAAGTCTCTGTGAAAAACCTTGTGCAACAAGTCGTGCCTTGTATCTCACAATTTTATTTTTCTCGTTTCGTTTTCTTACAAATACTCATTTGTATCCAATAGGTTTTATACCTTCAGGGGTTTGGACTACTAGTCCAAATACTTTACGATTTTCTAAGGATTTTAATTCAGCTTGTATCGCATCTTTCCATTTTGGCCAATCATTTCTATGTCGACATTGTTCAATAGATTTTGGTTCAGGATCCTCATTTACAATATCAAGTGCAACATTATAAGCAAAGATATTGTCTATAGTAATTTTCTTTCTATCACAGCTTTCCCTTGTACTCATATAATTCAAAGAGATCTCTTCTGAAATATGTTCATTATCATGTGCCTCTTCAGGAGTTACTTTAGACTGATCAGTCAAATTTTCTATAGCGCTTTCATGTTTCGAAACTATTTTCTCTTTGGGAGTAATAACTTGTACCTTTTTCTTTCGAGGGTTCTTATCTTTAGCGCCAACAGGGCGTCCACGTTTCATGCACGGTTTTAATGTGCCATCATGTTGTCCTTCAGGGATATCAATCCGTGCGGGTACATTTATAGCCGGTCATGAGATTTTGTCACTTTTTTAATATCAGTGAATGCATCTGGCAATTGATTTACAATATTTTGCAAATGGATAATCCTTTTCACTTCTTGCTCACATCTACTTGTGCGTGGATCAATAAAAGATGATATATTCCATGTAATTTCATGCCGTTCTACAGGAAGTGACATTTTATCTCCCCCTAACGGCGGGAAAACTGACTCATCAAAATGGCAATCAACAAACCTTGCCTTAAATAAATCGCCTGTCAGGGGCTCAATGTATTTTATTATAGATGGTGAGTCAAAAACAACGTAAATTCTAAGACGCCTTTATGGGCCCATCTTTGTTCTTTTAGGTGGAGAAATGGGGACATAAACTGCACAACCAAAAATTTTTAAGTGAGAGATATCAGGCTGCTGGCCAGAAACTATTTCCAATGGTGAATGATTATCAAATAAACTTGGTCGAATACGGACCAATGCAGCTGCATGTAGTATTGCATGTCCCCAAACAGAAGTGGGTAAACTTGACCTTAAAAGTAAATGTCTAGCAATCAATTGTAATCTTTTAATAAAAGACTCTGCAAGTCTATTTTGAGTATGGACATGTGCAACTGAATGTTCAACGTTAATCCCAATTGACATGCAATAGTCATTAAATGCTTGAGATGTATATTCACCGGCATTATCAAGACGAATTATCTTAATAGAATAATCAGGGAATTGAGCCCTTAACTTTATAATCTGAGCAAGAAGTTTGGCAAAAGCAACCGTTCTTGTTGACAATAAACATACATGTGACCATCTAGGTGATGCATCTATCAAGACCATAAAGTAACGAAATGGCCCACAAGGTGGGTCAATAGGTCCACAAATATCTCCTTGTATTCTTTGTAAGAACATAGGTGACTCAAGATTAACTTTCATCGGAGATGGTCTTATAATTAATTTTTCTTGTGAGCATGCAGCACACACACAATCACGAGGTAAAAGAATCTTTTGGTTCTTTAAAGGATGTCCTCGTGAGTTTCTAACTATTCGATGCATCATACTAGATCCAGGGTGGCCAAGCCGATCACGTCAAAGCATAAAAAGTTTTGGATCATTGAACTTCTGGTTCATCGCAGTGTTAGATTCTATGGCACTTATTTTTGCATAATACAATCTTGATAAAAAAACTGGGAGTTTTTCTTTCACATGCTTCTGGTATGAATCATTGGATGTAATGCATAGATATTCCATATTCCCCTCATTCATAGTCTCGATATGGAAACCATTGAGACGTACGTCTTTGAAACTTAGCAAATTTCTTTTTGACTTGCTTGAATACAAAGCATCTTTTACAAAAATATTTGTTCCATCCGTAATATAATATTTGCTCTTCCAGAGCCCTCAATTAATTTTGTAGTACCAGAAATTGTACTAATATTTGCTTTTGCCAAATTTAAGTTCGAAAAGTATTTTCGATCTCGAAGAATAGTGTACGTTGATCCACTGTCAACCAAACATATATCTCCACCGTTGGAGTTGTTCACAGCATCATTATTTTCCATATTTCTATAAACACAAATAAATTAAGTAAAAAATATTTAATTTATTGATAAAAATCAAAGGTTAAAACAAGCATAACAACGGATACTTAGAAACATGATAAAATGCCACTCTCCGTTCCCAGAATACGTATTCTAATATGTGTACTGCTCGAATGTATTTATTTAATATTTATCATATATTATTCTGTATTTAAATTCCTTTAATTTTATGCTAATTAATTTTCTGTATTTTACTTTCTGCTTTTATTCTCTGCTTTAGCTTGCTTTAGGTTCGGCCTAGGTTGGTTTATATTCGGGTTTATGATGGATCATCATGAACCGAACCCAATACCCCCATTTAAGCCCCATCCCCTTTCTTTCTCTTCATTACTTCTTCTCATTACTCTTCTTCTTCCTCATAACTCTCTCCACCTACCAAAACCTATAGGCAAGTACATCTTGCTCCACATGAGAACCCATAGTTTTATGGTTCATTTATCTCCCTCTCATGATCCTAAGAGAGTTTAGAACTTGGAATTTTTCATTTTGAAGTCTTATTTTTAGTAGATCTAGAAATTACTATTTTTCGGATTTCAGTGGTTTTGATCTGTCAAACTTCCTTATTTCCAAGTTTTGTTCATTCCAGATTGTTGAGGTTGTGTTATACGCCATTCTGACCCATGGGAATCCTATTTCTGGCTTGGAATGAAGATTTCATGGGAATTGGAGTTCAGGAGGAACTCTACGTACACGTTGTTACGTGTTAGCGTAATATTGAGTTTTATGCCCACGTTATACGTGTCCGCATAATATTGAGTTTTACGCCCACGTTATACGTGTCCGCATAATATTGACTTTTACGCTCACGTTGTTACGTGTTAGCGTAATATTGAGTTTTATGCCCACGTTATACGTGTCCGCGTAGTGCCGAGCTTTACGCCCCCGATCACTCGTGTCAGCGTAAAACTGTTTTACGCAAGTCTACTTGACTTGGCGTATTCTTTTTACGCGTACAGCGTTTCAGGCGTAAAACTTGACTCTTTACACGAGCAACTTTTACGCGTGGCTCGATCCTTTACGCATGCAATGTTTTACGCGCACAGTGTTTCCTGCGTAAAACTCTAATCTTTTTACGCGTACTCCTTGGCTCGGCGTAAAACGAGTTTTTACCGCAACTTGTTCCTTTATTTTGAGCGTACTTCCTTTACGCGTATCCATCCCTGCGTATACTTTGACCTTTACGCGCGCGAGTTTTACGCGTGACGTTACCTTTTACGCATATAAATTCATGCGTAAACCTGACTTTTACGCATACCCTGTTTTACGCGCGTATTTTGCCTTAGCGTAAAACTTTGGCGTAGACTAATCATAGTATAAACTAGCCTTGGCGTAATCCAACCTTGGTGTTCCTATTGCCCTATATTTTATTCACTTTATGTTGGCATAATAATTCTCCTCTTATATCCTTACGCCTTTTGGCATGAACTTGATATAATCATGATGTGTTAATATTTTTTTTAATATAGATTATAACGTGGAATGTACCATGTGTCGTGAATTGATTTATAGATACCCCGAATGACTGGAATTTAACCCTGAGAGTAGTAAACTCGACCATACTAAATAATAGTTGACTTTCATGCCTTGTTACGAATTGACATTTATTGTTATCTTGACTAATAATTGATCATGCGTTCCTAGTTGGAACTAAGAGACTGGCTAGTCGTCTTATTGAATTGAATGAATGAGACACGTTCATATTAACTATGAGCTATTGTAATCGACTGGCTGATCCGGAATATTGGCATACAGGCATGTGCAGGCTTCAATTTATTTATTTTTCTACAAAAAGCAGCATGTGTACTTTATGTTCAAGGCATGATTATTCCGTGGTTAGTTTTGATTGTTGCATTACGCTATGTAAGACCTACAACCTAACCGTACGGGTATCGTTGTAGAGTTGTGCATATCGTACCCCGTACAAAGGTACTCATTCTGAATGACCATGATCCATTGCATGGGATTTCACTCAACATAGAGACTATTAAGTTAAATAAAATAATGATTGCATGGAGAGAATGGATTTCCGAGTTCTTACATGGCAGCCCTCTTTGGGACTATTAAGTGCCCGACAGGCCGGCTGGTTCCCACAGATACTGTAAATCTGCCACACGGGCAGGGAGCGATATCTGCTTATATTATTTATTGTATATTGTATATTGATGACGGGCGTCCCGCTGGGACTCGTCTAATTCATGATTGGCACAATTGATTGATTGGATAGACTAGTCTTGCTTGCACATAGTAAGAACTGAGGAATCCTTATTGCATAATTCCAAGGTAACTTGGAACTCACAATAGCAAGCCGTAGTAGTTGCATGGCCGTTTAAATTAATTTGTTTGTGTACTGTACCTACTCTATTTACTAACTGAGATGATCAGAATATCAGGGCACGACGGGTCAACTTCTGTCCTTGTTTGGTTGAGAAGTTGGTTTGAAGTGTCGTGATGTTGTGTGAATCCCAGTAGCAAGCAGAGACCTATGTATTATATCCTTAACTCTTATCACTGGTTTTAATTCTCATGTCGTGCTTCCTTGTGGTACTTGTTATTAGAGGTCTAACCTCTCTGGTTTTGCATGGCCAGATTTAGAGCCGGTCCCCGAGGATTCAGCTTACTTCCACCTCCAAGATGGTCAATACTAGAAGAATGATCGCAGGAGGACTCGAGTGGGTTCCTTACTTCCTCGCTCGTTTTGTTACTTACTTTATACTTTACCGTTTGGCACCGACATGTTAGTCGGATTGTCTTGTATTTACTTTTACATAATTGTAACTAAGTCAGACTACAGCTGATAAACAATTGTGTATACTTGCTACATCATTTGGCGATGTTTTGTAAAGCCAGATATCAAAAACATTTTGACTGAGCGTTTTGGGACGCCTTACTGCTTTAGCTTGTATGTTCTCTATTACTTTTTTTTGTTGAATGATTGAGACAATAGATGTGAAGTGACCATAGTGAGACTTTCATGTAGTATGCACCCCCTAGTCTTTTAGACAGCATTGATCGTATTATACGGTATTTATCTACCCGTAATACGTAGCTGGCTGAGTCATTCCCCCGCTCTCCAGTATTCGGGTTCTGGGGCGTGACATAAAACAAACATAAAACTAGAACTAAATTGAAAAAGTTCAAATAATCTCAAATTCAACTTAGTCATTTTTGATAGTTTCGTTGCCATCATTAGCATCATCACCCCAAAACTTAATTCCTCCACTTGGCTTGTTTAAGTAATCTTCAAAACCCAAATGAGTGATCGAATTCCATTGGATCATTTTCATCTTCAAGAATGTTGCTGAAATTTGCAAAGTTGATCTCTTACTCTTTTCCTTTACTCTTGATAGATGTTTGGTACAGGTCAATTAGGTGCTTTGGTATACGACAGGTACGAGACCAATTCCCTTTTGCTCTTCACATCTGTAGCAAGCTTCTTCATAATTCTTCAGAAAATCAACTTTTACACCCTTTTTTTATCTTATTTTCTGCCATTTTTGTTCCACTTCAAGTGGTATGGCCCAACCTTCTTGTTGAAGGGTTGATGGTTAGGACCACCATGGTTTTGAATTTACCATGACTATAACCGCGACCATGACCGCGACCACAACCGCGACCGCGACCACGTCCTTGTCCATAGTTATTTGCATTCGTTTCAGGGAATGGTTGTGATCCAGTAGGGTGGGAGTTGTGGTTTCTCATTAGGAGCTCATTATTTTGTTCGGCAACAAGAAGACATGAGATCAATTGATAATATTTTTTAAATCCCTTTTCACGATACTGTTGCTGCAGGAGCATGTTCGTGGCATGGAAAGTAGTGAATGTCTTTTCCAACATGTCTTCTTCAGTAACATTATCTCCGCATAATCTCATTTTAGACACAATTTTGAACATTGCAGAGTTATATTCGTTTACCGATTTGAAGTCTTGCAACCTCAGGTGCATCCAATCATAGCGAGCTTTTGGGAGTATCATACTTTTTTGGTGATCATAACGTTCCTCTAAGTTTTTCCATAGAACGGCTGAGTCTTTCACTCCAAGGTATTCGGATTTCAGCCCTTCATGGAGGTGATGTCGAATGAAAATCATTGCTTTTGCTTTGTCTTGTTCGCTTGTCTCATTTTTTCTTTGATTGCATGTGCAAGGTTCTTTGCACTCAAATGAATTTCTGTCTCAAGAACCCAAGTTAGATAATTTCTTCCGAAAATATCAAGAGCAGCGAACTCAAGCTTGGTGATGTTTGTCATTGTCTGAAAAAAAATATTTATTTAGAATATAATACACATGCTCAAATCTACAGGTTTGAGTTCTATCAATTAGGCTTCAAGCCTAACATATTATATTTTGGCTTCAGGCCTTATATTCAATTTAGGTTTGTACCCGAACATTTTCTTTCAATTTTTTTTCATGAAACTTCAAGTTCATTTAAATACAAAGCTCTAAGATGTTTGCTATATTTCTGAAAAATAAATAGTACTTTAGAATATAGTACATATACTCAAATCTACAGGTTTGATCAATTAGGCTTCAGGCCTAACATATTCTATATTTTGGCTCAAGCCTTATATTCAATTTAGATTTTTAACCAAACATTTTGTTTCAAAATTATATATACAACAATATGAATTGGTACCTTGTAGAATTCAGACAGAATAATGGAAACAGTAAAATTATACAAATTAATTTAATCTAGTAATTCATAATAAGTGAAGAAAGATACTCGTTCACTGCAGACAAGTGAAAACATATATTCCCATAGAGGTATGGGATATTGGGTTCTGACATTTTATTCGACATAACTTAAAGAGAATAAATAAACATAAGTATTGAAAAAATCTTGGGTGATTTAGTTGTACATGGGCAAAAGTAGTACTGTTTGAAGAATCCAGATTTTTTTTTCTTTTTTTTGCGAGTTTGGATACAAGGAAAATGGAGTCTGATACATCTAGGCTCTGGCTATGTCTTCGAGTACATTCAAGTAATTTTGCTTCTAAAATTTTATAAAAAATTATTTGTGTTCCTGTATTGGAACGACTATATGCACATATCAAGAATGTAATCATATCCTTGCCTCAGTTGAGGATCGGAGTCTTCTGTCTAAATAGACACAGACTATTACATGGGGGAACCTTTGGTTTTGAATAATATTATCAGGTGTACATTCACTTAAAATCTTTAGAATGCCTCACTACCAGAATAAGTCATTTTAGCGACGCCTAAAGACGTCGCTAAAACGCCTAAAGACGTCGCTAAACCAGTTTAGCGACGTATTTAGCGACGTCTTCCTCTTATCGCGGAAACCTTAGTCGCTGTTTGGAAAGACATCGCTGATCGTCGCCAATACCGACGTTTATCGACACAATGATACGTCGGTAATATACCGACGTTTACCGTCGTTTCGTCGATGAAATAGCAACGTTTATGATGTCGCTATACGTCGGTATTCCCTGGGAAAATTACCGACGTTTTTGATGTCGCTATGCGTCGGTATATATTACCGACGTTTTGTGATGTCGCTATACGTCGGTATATCCTGGGAAAATGAGGTAAAATCCTAGGATATTTACCGACGTTTACCGACGCATACCGACGAAACTGACGTCGCTATACGTCGGTAGCCTGGCAATATATGCCAGTTTAGCGACGTCTACCGACGCAATGTGCCGTCGAAAAGCGTCAGTAAACGTCGGTAGACGTCGCTAAATTTGAAAAAATAATAATAAATAAATTGCAGTATGCAGTTTTCTCCACAGAATTATTTTCTTCCTGCAGTTTAATCTGAAACACAATACACAAGCGCATTTTATCCCTGGGTTCGTCGACCCCTTCAGTGGAACAACAATGCCGGTAAATTAACATCCAAATGAAACGAATAAAACCATAAAATAACCAAAGTCCACACAACATATATAAACCAATATCCAAATTATCATGGGTCTACACAACTAATTACCAATGTATCTATGCAACCAACAAACAAGTGTCACAAACAAATAAGTGTCACAAACAAATACAAAGAAAAACAAGTACTCAAACACTCAATACAAACAGTCCTAACTCGGACTACTGGAGATCTGGAGCAGGAGGGGGCGCGCCACGACGAAGGGCTAAGAAAAGCTCATAGTCCTCCTGTAAAATCGACACCGATGAAGGAGGTAGTGACGTCGGTGGAGACGGTGTCGATGAAGAAGGCAGTGGCGTCGGCGGAGTCGACGACGATGAAGGCGCACCCGGAGGACGATAACGCTCCAACGCTGCAAGTCGCTGGTGGTATGAATCCATGGTAGATAACATTCTATCACTGCTACCCGCCACCGAATCCTGTACCAATCTCAGCCTCTCGTCCATGGTCACCTGTGATGCCTGCAGATCTAATACGCTGCGCTCCGTCGACGCTCTAAGATCGGTGACGCTCCGCTCTGTCCGCTCGGTCACATGCCGGAGCTCCATAATGCTGCGGTCGAGCGCATCCAATCGTGCTATAAGCGCAGGCTCATCCGACTGGTGCTGAGACTGGTCCTGAATCCGTCATAGCAGCTCGTCCCGGAGAGACTCCATCATCTGGTAGACTCGGACAGACTCCTGGGACGGCTGTGGACCATGCACACTAGCGGGGATGCCCTAGAGGACTGGCTCGCAACTAGGGCGCCATAGGATCCCGTACCGTAGTACGTACCCCTACGGAGGCCACCAGCGGCGGTCATCCACAGCTCGTCCGCCGACGGAGCTTGAGTGGGCTGCGAGGAAGTACCAGCCTCTCCCGCAGTAGGTGCACTAGCAGTCGCCCGGTCCCGAAGCCTCTGATACTCGGCCTAGAAAGTATGGATAGTACTCTATGATTTCTAATTTCTAATTAATTACTTATTATTACTAACTACATGAATATTTATTTGCATGCATATTTACTAAGTTATATTAAAATTAACACGAAGTATTATAATTAACAAATAGTATTGTAATACTTACATAGGCAAGCTCGGCCCTCTCGTCAATAAGGTCTTCGTCCTTCCGATGGATGGCCAGGAAGACGGTCACCATGTCGGCGTTATCGACCTTCCTTACCTGTAATTAAATATATTATCTTAGTAATAATTTATCGGATTTGTATTAAAATAATATTTCTGAAAGAAAAATACATACCAGACGACGGAAATGTTCCGTCATCGGAATCGACCCACCGTACCACTTCAAGGCATGCTGCCTAGCCGCCTTGGCCTTCTCGAACTTTTTCTTGTACCTTGGCTCGTTGAATCGAGCCTTCATCGCATCCCACTGATCAGGGGTGATCCAACCTTGGATCGGCTTTCCGGCACGATCACGAGCCTTCTGATCATTGATAGCATCGCGGATCAGCTTAGCGGCGACAGCAGGAAACATCCCCTCGATCAGCTCAGCCCGGTGCGGTGGTCGAACGAGGGGGTTTGAAATTTTTGGGGAATGAGTGGGGGGAAAGAAATAAAGCTAGAACCCTATATTAAAAACATTAGCGACGTCACTAAAGACGTCGGTAAACATCGCTATTATTTGATATGAGCGACGTAAAATACTTACGTCGGTAAACGTCGCTATTACTAGTCAAATTAGCGACGTTCACCGACTTATCAGCAACGTTATTTTTTTAACTTAAAAGACGTCGTAGTAACGTCGTTGATCATCGCTGATAGCGACGATCAGCGACGTTTTATTTATGCGTCGCTAGTTCCCTTAATGGTAGCGACGTTTTCAATAAACGTCGCTAATTTCGTCGGAAATATGACTTATTTTGGTAGTGCCTATACAATTAGGAAAAAAAACATGATAATAAGCTTTTCTATTCAAGTGGTATTCATATTGACAATTTTGTTATGTTGGAAACTCATCAAATTTTTTCAATAAAATTATGAATCAAAAGAAAGATAGAAATTAGACTTACAATTTTCTTGAGCAAAATTGTGCTGATAACGTGTTATAAACTAGAGAGAGATCAACAAGAGAAAATGGAGAAGAAAGTTGTGTGTATTTTTATTCATCCAATATGGCCTTTATATAGGCTTACAATGGATTACCAAAGGCCATGAGTTATGAAATCAAAGGACATGAGTTACATAAGTTATGGATGACTAAGAGTCATGGGACATCCATATTTACAACAGCAAATACCTATATTATAAATGTTGAAGCTATCATATACCCCCACTATTTGTTTTAACTAGCAAATGACGGGTAAATTACATTTAAACCCTCCCTAGATTTGCCTTGTTTGCAAAATAAGATCTTTTAAAAAACTTAAGCAGTTTGCACCTCCCGAAAAACCTGTTTTGTTTAGAATGGCCCTTATTCGTTAAATGGCCGTTAAGACTTAAAAAAAAAAAATTAGAAACTACCTAAACTACCCCCCACCCTTTTCTACCAGCCCCTCCCTTCCCTACCCCCCTCCCCCCTGCCGGCGACCTGACCCCGACCCGCCCCCCCTCCGTCGGCGACCCCGACCCCCCCCCCCCCGCCCCTCCTCCTTCCGCCGACGACCCACCCGTCGACCCCCTCCCCTCCCCCTCCTCCCTCTGCCGGCGACCCGCCCCCTCCCCCCTCACCCCCTCCTCCCTCCGCCGGTCATCGTCAACCACCCCCCCTCCTCCCTCCGTCGGCGACCCGTCCCCCTCCCCCCTCCTCCCTCCGTCGGTCATCCCCGACCCCCCTCCTCCCTCCGTCGGCGACCCGTCCCCCTCCCCCCCTCCTCCGTCGGCCATCACCGACCCCCCCCCGACTCGCCTCCACCACCGAAGAAAGAGGGTGGGAAGAGGGTGTAGTGCCCCGTCCCGCTCAGTCAATCGGAGGAATCGAAACACCGATGGCGTTCGAACTTAGCCCTACAACGGCGACTCGAAGACATCGCTCAGGTAGGGTAGTTTCGGTGAACTTGCTTCATCTTAGTCTTCACATAATAAATTGCATGTTTTCAACTCGCACAAGTAGGCTTGATAATAAAAGAGACGAATCCACATAGCTAAAGGGAATAATTCCGACGGTTCGAATTAAGTTAGAATATGGAAAGGTCCAACGGTCGGCTTTGAGTTGGTGCACGGCGTGCCTTGAAAATGACACTCGGCCCTTCGTCCCGTGGCTTGGAAGAAAGAAAAGTTGGTCTTCGCCACAAGCTAAGAGTTAGCCAAATTCATAGGCGTCGCCCGCATAACTGCTTCATAAAGCATGTACGGTCTCTTCGCCCAAGGCGTGGCATAGCCTCTGCTCGTCGACGGGTTAAGTTGTATTGCACGGCTTGTGGCATAAGTCTAGGCACCCCAAATAACTTGGTTGTTCAAAGTCGAATGCGAGCACGGCACGTTCCCACGACGCAAGACTTGACACAGCCTTTGCTCGTCAAGTTGTTGCAAAGTAAGTTAGGCAAGTTATGTTAAGCTATCAGGAGTAGTAGCAAGCACGGTCCTACAAGTTTTACGGCTGGGTATAGCCACGAAGTCCTACGGTCTCAAAGCTAGTTATATGGAGTGTGTGTTGGACGATAGTGTCGCACGGAATACAAGTCGGTTTAAGGCACGAGCCATAGTGGTTTCAAAGTGAGTTATGGAAAAAAGGGGGGCTATCAAATAGTCATTCATAAGTTGAGTAAATAGGATATTTCATCAAGGGAGAAGGCTCGCGACCGTGGATCGTCGAGGGATCTCAGGGATAGAAGTCTTGATCTTGGTTTAAAAGAGAGGGTAACATTGAAAAGAAGGATGACTGTGTGAGACGTCAGTTTGAGTCGAGTCTTGCATGGTCATGGACAACTTGTCGACAAGGGCGATGTTTCCTCGAACGGCAACCCTGGGCCATGGGACCGACTCGGCCTAGGAGGAAACATGGTATAGTCGTGCATAAGGTTTTAGCACGGGTTAAAACGGGGGCTTGCAATGGAGCTAGCTACTTGCGTTGAAAGGACCCCGATTTAACCAAGCTATACGTCGCAGGATAGCTTGTGATGCTAGTGGCCAAGTTCATATAAATGTCGACAAAATAGCGGCTATCTGCGTGTATGCCTTTGGATTGAGTCGATTTGAATGTGTGTACAGCTAGAACATAAAAGTTTGGGCCTAAGATTTGGTTTCAACATAGGCGCCGTGCTTCGGCACGAGATGTGGCGTTAAGTCATAAGTTGTTGGATAGAGTCGCATAAGTTGGCTTGAGTCGTTGGAGTTTAAGTCAGGAAACCGCCGTATGGCAAAGTTGGTTGAGTGACACTAAGTTCACAAGTCTCGATTGGGTCAGTTGGTGACCAAGGTAGCAAGGGCCACGAGGCAGCGATATGGTTTAGTCTCACTGAAATGCGAGGCACGGCCTCAATATGGTTTTGTAGCACAGTCACATGGAAATGGAGTCTCATCGCGTAGTTGCGTCTCTGATTTTAAGCCGTAAGGCAAACACGACTTGATAGGTTAACGTTGTCGGTACGAGAAGAGTCTAAAGGCAGGATATATGTTAATGTTGTTGTTGCAAGCACGAGATGGTCTAGTGACACAAAGTAGGCCAAGGCGTCGGTCCTAAAAAATTGATCCTAAGGCAAGACTAGTAAGACAATCATAAAAGGGACTATGTTGCTGTCACGACCCGCACCCGCTTTTTGGATGCAAGCACGTGAGCAAGCCAGCTACGCATCAAGCGGACTCCAGCCTGACTCGAATACGTAAACGCTGTCAAGGCTAGGGTATACTGCCAAATCATGGCAATTTAATCTATATCTCAAATCCACAATAAGTGTACGAAACATGAATGAACACTATGGGTCGTGGTCTGCAGCCCACTAGCATAAATGTCTGATAAGACTCCAAGGAATATAACAAGAGTCTATAAACTGAATCAATAAATAGGATATCTCATGATAATGAAAGAAAAGCACGAAAGGATAACAATGTAATATTACTAACACATACTTGAGACATGTATCACAATCATCTACCATCCCGCTCTGCCACTAACTCCATGCAATCGCTAAACCTGAAGAGATCAGCAGGTCCTCAGAGGATATAGCAAGATACATATAAACATGCCTATCTAGCAGTTTAATCATGCATGATAATATATAAATAGGATATAACAAGGAACGACACTTAACATGGCAAGAGACTACGACCAAACTGCTAACAAGTGACTAACAACAAGTGGCTACTGACTGGTGACTATGAACTGGAATACAAGAACAACTATACGTAACTGAACTGCTGAATGAACAAGCGAACACGAGATCAATGGAATACCAAACCCTCGCCCCGAGTGGACTCGCAGGTTTAAACTAATCACTAACCCTCATCCCGAGTGTGGACTCTCTGGTTAGTAGTAACCCTCGTCCCGAGTGTGGAATCTCTGGTTAGTTCACGGCAAGGCACCCTCATCCCGAGTGTGGACTCTCTGGTACAAGTATAACATCCTCGTCCCGAGTGTGGACTCTCTGATGTAAACACCTTCGTCCCGAGTGGACTATCTGGTGCAAGTCAAGTCAACACCCTTGTCCTGAGTGGACTCTCTGATGCAAGTATAAGTCAACATCCCCGTCCCGAGTGGACTCTCTGATGCAAGTATAAGTTAACATCCTCGTCCCGATACTACAACAAATAGGGCATACAATAGCAGTTTATCTATAGCATTCAAGCCTCCCCGCTATAGAATCTCATCATCAATAGCGTTCATTCCGCAGTACTATTAAAAGAGCGTACAATAGCAGTTTATCTATAGCATTCGAGCCTCTATGCTATTATAATATCATTATCCATAGCGTTTATTATGAAGTGCTATTAAAAGTTCATACAATAGCAGTTTATCTATAGCGTTTATGCCTCCCTGCTATTTTGCTGTTAACAGAACTTTATATAGCGTGTTATGAACGCTGTTAAAGGTATAGTTTTTTTTGGACGCTGCTTATGTTGTAAAAAAAAATCCAACACCCGGACCCGCTCAAATTTTTGGGTTTCGTTCGAAAAAATTTCAATCCACTCAATGAACCCCCTCTCCCCTTTCTTTCATATTCATCATTTTTTTAACTTCCAACTCCCAAACCCTAACCCTTCTTCTCTTCTCTCCATCCTTATCTCCCACATACGAGAGAACCCAAAATCCCTCCTCCTCTTCATTCTCCTCCTCATCTTCTTCCCTTCCACAAAGAGAACAACCTAAGAAGAAGAAGAAGAAGGTGGAGCAGCAATGGTGCCGACCGGAGTCGACAACCGCTGCAGTCGTGCCCCCCCTTGCGTGTACATTTTTCCTTCCCTCCTCCAGAGCCTCTTCGATTGGCACTCGGTAAGCCCAAATCGCCCCCAAATTTGTAATCTCTACACTCGTTTTGTTTATTTTCTCTCACAAACCCTAATGGAAACCTAGATATAAACTACGGTTTCTAGAGCTTGTCCGTGTCGTTGTCCATAAAGGACTTCCAAAACTTGAGATGGAGACAACAAAGCGGAGGAGGAGTAGGTTCGGGTTCTAGTGGACCATTTGTGGACATGGAAGGAGCATCTTGCTGACCGTGGGGGAGTTGGGACGGACGAAGACAACAACAAAGGACCCCTGACTCCGGATCCTCCATATCCTCAACGAGCGTTTACGGATTCAAAGTGAGTTGCTCAGTGTGCTAATAAATGTTTTTTAAAATGTCTCAACCCAAATCCAGGGCAAAAACTCAGGCTCTTGGCCACCCCGAATAAAGGGAGAAGACCACCAAAACTAGCATTGGTACCCATGGAATCGTCCGGCTCACTGCTAGCAGACGTACCGCCTGCTGCAGGAGGTGGTTGTTGTCAGGATCCAAGGGGCCTTCAGAGCCTATTTAGTCAGACTCCTCTCTCTCTACAAAATATACATATACATACCATTTGATATTTATTTTTACATTTTTTTTCTTCTTCTTTTTTCCTCTATCTGGAGATAAATTTAGTTATGTGTCACACTGGTTTGCTTGAAGGCCGACTATTAGCAGATTAGTAGAGTAGGAACCTCATGCCTTGAGTATAATAAATGTTGTTTCCAACATGTTTGAGAGACTTATATGATACTAATAACTTTATATGTTATTGTCATTTCAAGGTGCAAGAAAAATGATGCTTGAATAATGGGGTTAATGGTTCATTAAGAAGACACTTATCCATCACAACATTCTAATTAGCCATGCTTGTTTTGGGGCATTTTATTTCCTAATTGTTCAACATTTTTGGTCCATATAATACAGAGGATAATGTAGACTTTTCTCATATTAATTGCAAGAATATTCATTAGCTTATTCAATTATATGCACAATTGTTATAGTTTGCCACTAGGACCCAACTATGGGATTTGGCCTAGTTTGCTTTGTTAGTTCCACAGGCTTTAGAGGCAGCAGAAAACAAGAATATATAATTTTCTAAGTGATAATGTATATTTTGACATGGATAGATTGATATTTAAATATAATAATGAGTAATGTGCAAAATTTTATGTGGATTGTTATGATGATGTGGTTCTTGTCATCTAAATTATGCATGTAATTAGTTCTTATTTGAATGATTTCTTTAGGCATGAAACTCCACAAGTTGAAGTCCATGGTGCACATGAAAATAGTGTATGGGATCTTGCCTGGCACCCTATTGGTTATTTGCTTTGCAGGTATGAAGTTCCTTAGATGACTTACTCAGTTGTCAGTTATTATTAATGAGTAGATACTCATTTTTTCAAGTTTTTCTGCTTTTGTTTTGATTTGAAATGTCATATTGTCATAATAAACTTCTTTTGAGTTTTGATGTGCAATCACACTTCTTAGTGCCATTATCGTAAGTTCAAATTTAGTGTACATCAACGCATATATCAGAGGTAGAGGTATACAACAATATGATCTAAAGGTAGTAACTGAAATGCATGATAGATGACCAAATTGATGATTGATGCAGAAGTACTAGGGAACAAAGATAGCTTTTGGACATTACAAATACTATGTAGTTGCAGTAATTAACTAGTAAGAGTAGAATTGAAGAAATAAGGGAACATAAATCTACCAAATCATAAGATGTCAAACAAATAATAGAGGTATCCTAGGTACAGTTACTTACACTATCCCCCCTCCCCCCACACAAATCGTGCGCTCGAACCCTTTTTCTTAGTCTTCCTTTCTATATAAATTTTATATTTGCAAAAATAAACTTGAGACAAATGATCCAAAATAATCTATGTTAGATTTTAAAGAATGCTAGATATAATTTAATTTTCTTAGTACACCAACTATAATTAATAATAGTTCATACAATTTCTGTACCAACTCTTGCATGGAAATAGTCAATTTGGAGAGGATGTTTTTTGGGCATGGAACATCTGATGAGTAGGTAATTCCACACTGAAATTTGTATGTTTATGGAGTACTCTCAGATATCACTATCCATAGGTAGACTAGTATACATTATAGGATAGGTCTCATTTTAGAGTGGTAAAATGACTTTTATGTCTTAAACAGACTACTCCCTAGAGACAAATTGTTGATCTAGGAATGAATATGCAACTAGTTCTTTGGAGTAACTGTACAAACAATAAAGATCTATCAGTATGATATTGTGATGTATTAGACAGAACCTAGTATCAAATGTCAATTGGCATGTCAGCCAACATGTCTTTTCCAACACCAATGCAACACTAGCAGAAATTACTACCCAAATGTAGACTGGTATACATTATAGGATAGTTCTTATTTCAGAGTGGAACAGAAAAGGTTGGAACAAAAAAGAGAGGAATTAACTACCTGAAAATTTCCAGGTAGATGTTTCTAATTCAAATTTCAAGCTTTCAGTAATTTACTGATTTCTAGGTGACATGATTGTTGAAAGGCAACTTGTTTATATAACTCTACTAGAAAAGTCGAATTGTTATAGGTGGGTTTATGTGCAGTGGCCCATGTTTCTAATACACAGATTAACTTTTCCATTTTCTAATTCATATAAATTGAAACCAGTGAAATAGCAATTATATATAGCATTATACCTATACTCTTGGCAATAATCTGGTTAACGTATTGGGTCGGTTGGCCCATTTATTAGCAAATTCGGTTCAACTTTAACTTTATCGAGTCAAGCCATCAACAGGATTGTGAAGAAATAGTGTTGTTTAGCTTACCAAGTGTGTAAGAATATAGGTTTTAGTGATTTTGTTGATGCCCAATTGAAGGGGAAATGGTAATGGTTTTAGAAGGTTCTCTCACTAGACATGCCTCCAATACCTGAAGCTTATCAAATGATGGCAAATCAAAATGGTGACCAAGACTTCGCATAGTTGAGGTAACTTTGTGATTTTGGAACTGATTTACCATAAGCATTATCTTTTACCTATTCATTAGATTAGTGTTGTTCTCATAGTTGTTGCTTGGGGTATTTTAACATCTCGACAGCTATCATAAAATCTAGCTATGGTCAACCATGAGATGATGGCAATTTTGCTTTGTAACTGCATGTTCAGCGCTGTTCGTCAATTAAGAAAATATTATAATATTCCCACTGATAGTTAGTGAATTGAACGTGAAACCTTTGAGGGGACTGAACCCCAAATGAATTGAACTTAAAATGATTCATGAAACCTTTGAGGGGACTGAACCTTTGAGGTAATACATGTTTATCTAGTTTCAATATTATTCATGTGTTCATATTCATTTGTTTCCTAGTGGTGTTTTGCTTCTGTGGTTTATCTTTGTTTGACTACTATAAAATGATACATAGATATCTCCATTTTCATGTGCAATGATGAATAATTTATGTTTTTATATCAGTCTCATTGTTGTCTTTGTTGTCCTTTGATGTTCAGAAAATGATAGCTCCGAAAGGGGAGATGCTATTGTTATGAACCTCCATCATATACATCAGAGTAGATGTTAGTGTGGCATCTTGTGTCGGATGTCGGATTAGATCACCCTGGTGTCGTTCCCATTAGTACCGCTCAGGTATTAAAGAAGACTTCAAGTTACCTTAAAATTTTACGTCTTCAAAACCTACTTGATCTTATTTATAATATGTTAATTGTTTGCAATATTTTATTCTGTTGAAGGGAGAAGAGATGAAGAAGACAATTGGAGCTCCTGCCTACATCGAATGCAGTTCAAAGACACAACAGGTATAATGTTCTCTTCATTCAATCTCACTACATATAGTGTTGTACTAGGTTGCACCAACGTTCCTCTTTAAAGTCGTATTCGAGTCCGATATGTATCAGCATGATACTTTCTCACATGCGTGTCAATAGATGCTTGGTTCAGAGGTCTATAGATATGACTTTACATGGATTTGGAACAAACAAACTTGTTTCAAACATAAATGAGACATAAAATGTAAGAAACCAAAAATCTCTTTATAGTAGGTCTATTCTAGTGCTTTGGAGCTTTCTGTCTATACAAAAACAAGTATAGAGCATTGCAATTCAAAAGGTTAGCTTACTCTATCTCATAGTTCGTAGAGTTGAAGGTCGGGGTCCATTTGAGTAACCTGAATAGGTTGCTCTCAATTGCTGTATTATAACTGCATTACTGGTAGTCTGAGGCTGATGTCTCTCCAATTATTCCTTGTGATATTATCCATCGAACTCTACTTTATGGAGGCATTTTTCTCTACCCTGCAGATAACAAAAATCCAGAGGACAAATCTCAATTGCAACCTATATGCATTTATTGCTTCTTATGACTGATCTCTTATTATGGCTATGGTACTTGCACTTAATATTCTCTTTTATGTTGGAAGAGTATACGAGAGAGTGCCAGGTCTTAATAGTTGAGATTGTATTTAGTGACTATTTAATCAGCTTATCAGGATACATGATCCTGTGTCGATTTATTTTTTTATATAATAATGTGTTTTCTTTTCAATTTTGTGTAGGTTGGCGGATAAATTTTTGATGGTTTTGGATATCTAGAAGGAAAGAGGCGATCGAGCTGCATTTTGGCCTACAGACATTTTTATTATTATTTTGGACTACTAGGCGTACAATAACTTTTTGTACATCTTGAATGTTTTAATGACAACTACTTTTTGTACATCTTGAATATTTTAATAAAAAATGTTCATATTTTGGCAAACTTTTTCTATATTTTGATTGATCGAAATGGAAGTTGCGATTGAAATTGTTGAAATCAAAATTGCAATTCAGCATGAATTTTTATGGTTAATTGTATGTGATACAGAACAGGTTATTCAGATATGAAATTATGTAGCAGATTTATAGCAGGTTATTCAGATATGAAATTATGTAGCAGATTTGCAGCATTCATAATATGCTATCATTCATTAATAATTCTTGAATGTTATAAACCATCTACAGCATTCATGAACGCTATAATCCATCTACATCATTGACGAACGCTATAAAGGATCCACAGCATTCACAAACGCTATAAACAATCCACAGCATTCACGAACGCTATAATCCATCTACAGCATTCAAGAACGCTATAAAGCATTCACAGCATTCACAAACGCTATAAACCATGCACAATATTCACGAACGCTATAATCCATCTACAACATTCAAGAACGCTATAATGTTATAGCGTTCACATATTATAGCGGAGGCAATTATAGCGGACGAAATACGCTATAGAAGGCTTTTTATAGCGTTCTGTGCATGCTATTGTAGGCCATATTTGTTGTAGTACGAGTGGACTCTCTGATGCAAACAGATCAAGACAAACACCCTCGTCCCGAGTGGACCCTCTGGTGCCAAGGAAATAAACACCCTTGTCCCGAGTGTGGACTCTCTGGTACAATGGATCAACCCTCGTCCCGAGTGTGGACTCTCTGGTTGTATAAAACGATAATCAAGGGTATAGCAGTTCATTACACGTACTCATTCTATGACACGACTCAAGCAAGATACTGGCGAGAAACTCCAAATGTGAACCACAAGGTCAAACATGAACACAGCAATATGCAATAAAAACGACAAAAAATAATACGAAAAGCACATGTCCATAAACAATCAAAACTGGGAAATAAAATACAACGCATATAAATAAAACTGTAGAGGGAGGTAAGGTATACTTGCCTGTGGTCCTTGCACAAACCGTAGTCATAAGTCGAGGATGAGAGGATGCCGATCTAGGAGCTATCAACCTATAACACATATCGCACCATGAACCGTGCACGAAAACTATAAATCAATTCTAATGTTCTAGTTCTAAATTCATAGAATAGTGGCTAATTGGGTTACTAATCTAATAATAATTAATTATAGAATAATTTACTTAAAAACCTAATTTAACCTAATAATAATCTGAATATAATCTAAACATGCAAGTTTGGCCATCAAAGTCGTGTTTTCCAATTTTGGAAACCATGGCACGCAAATCGAGATGTATCATTGGCTATCTAGTCAAACGATGTGAACTCTAGATTTTGAAAGTGCAACTTGGTAGATTTCAGTGCCACGAGTGCGCTAGAATCGACCGTGCCACAAAATCACGCTTTGGTCAAAAGATATCGCCGTTATGGCTAATCGTGACCAAAACGGTGATCAACCGATCAATTCTGAGTTCAACAGAATAACTAAAATACTAGATGAACGAATTAATTTCTGGAAAAAATATATGTCGTAGAGCTCTGTGTTATCTTTTCGAAACTTTAAACGGTTCATGATTTCGATTTCTGGTTCTCCCAGAATCTCGAAAACACCAAAATGTGTCAAGTTTCGGACAACCGACACTCTACGAATTTTCCAAAAATTTAGGGATAATATATACAAAAATAAATTATATATTCAGAAAGTTTATCTCGAGACAAATCTAATAAAAAAACGGCACGCTAAAATCACTTTGGAGTTGACGACAATCGTCTCGGGAAGTCGAGATCTCTACTAGAACTCTCTCTCAAAAAGGCGGCTAAAATTTAATTAGGGTTTCGAATATAATAATATATATATAGGATAGAGAGAGGCGGTTCAGCCTGGGCGCCGATAGGTGGGCCCCCCCGGGTGAATTACTGGTAATTAATTATTTTAATCCAGAAAATTATTTAAAAATTATTTTAAGTCCAAATAAATCAAAATAAATTGCAGATAAATTCAGATAAATTCTAGAAAATTCTAGAAAATATTTCTAAGTGTCTAGAATCTAAATAAAATATTTTAACAAAAAATATCATCATGTGACCTCACAGTAAATTCCCAAAGCCTATAAAATATAATTTCTATAGGTTTTAATTATATAAAAATTCCCAAAAATTCTAAAAAAATCCAAAAAATTCTAAAAAATTCTAGAAAATATTTCTAACCTCCTAGAACCTAAATAAAAATAACTTGTCTCAAAATAGTCCCAAATGACCATATAGTAATTCATGAAAGTCAATAAAATAAATATATCTTTAATAAATGTCTAAAAATCATAGGAAAATATAATATAGCTATAGCATGCTTATAAACCCTATCTATAGATCATGTGACCACAAGACAAGATGGTCATAACTCACCTCTGGACTTAGTCACAACTCCTATGATCATAGAAAAATTATGTAAACTAATCAAATAAAAAATAAAAAATATATCACAAAATTTTGGGAAGAGGAGTTACAGTTGCACAAAGTAATCAAATGCGTTAGTTTTGTATGGGTGGGCGAGGAGCTCATTCCACCAGTACAGTTGAGTACTGACATCCACATAGTTTTCATGTGCAGGCACAGGTAGAAGCTCATGGCGCGGAGCTCGCTTGGATGCCTCGAGGTACGGAGTTCCTTGGCGATTCGAAGCATGCGGCCGCATGGATTCAAGACTTATACGGGACATAATGTATGGATATCGCCTTCCGAAGCATCCGCTGGCTCAAGACATGTATTGAGAGATGAGAGAGAGCTGAGTGACTTGTAATGTGAGAAGAGTGAGCTTGAGTGACTTGTAATCTTGGCTTAACCTTTGTTTCAATATTAATAAAGATCATCTTTGAGTAACTTGCGTTTCGTTCTAATTTTCGCTGCTATTATTCAATGTCTCTGTATGGGACTTCTGTGCGACGACCCCGTCGCAGTCGCTGAAATCGATCGTTATGGAACTCGCCTTACACGAGCGCAATCTAGACTCGTGCGGAATCACGCCGTAGCAAGGACGATCGCTCCTACGGGAGCGGGGCGTGACATAATGATATCAGAGCACGGCTTTACATCCTTGGACTATCGATTGAATTCTTTAACTCCGTTGTTTTCGCAAACTCTGAAGTGTTGCTTCCATAAAGTTGATATCATTGGTACGCTCTTTCTCAATTGTCCCATGGGATGTCCATACAATAAGTTATCTATTTTACAAAATATAGGAGAACAGTTTTTGACAAAATAAAAATATGGTTTGCGTAAGCATGGTTGGCTAAGTCGGGCTGGACATATACACCAAGGATTGTGTCGACCTTAGCAAAGTCGAGTACGGGATTCGTAATATTTCGAACCAGAATGAGTCGAACTCGATTGAGTAAAGTGAGATGACTATCGATAGGGGTGCTATCGAGCGACGATAACGTCGGTGCGATATAGATGAGCGTGCTTGGAATTAGAGGAATGGTTCGAACGGGATTCGAAGAAATAGATTGTGAATCGAATGATAAGTTAAGGATTTGTTGAATGACTTCATCCCTGAGTGGTGTATGCGATAGCCTTAGGAATGTCGATCGATCGATTGAGGATGCGGGGTGTCGGTGAGTCTATCAGCAAGCGTCGCGTTATGCAAAGCCTTAGATTGAGTGTCGTTGAACAAGTAATAGTCTTAAAGATTTGGATGAGTTTATTCGAACAACTTAGAATTGACGCACACGGAACGTGCACGGGATTGAGATTGTACGAGTATGAAACATGAAGATGATTGAGTAGGTAAAATCAAATCGAGGAAAAGGTTAGGGTGTGCGAACGGATGACTTGTTCGAGGAAATTGATACGGATCGTATGCAAAAAGTTAGCACGATAGGAAGATAGCATGCATAAAAGTTAAATTTTGAAGTTACGCAATGACTCTAAGGATTGGATTGAATGTTGCTCGATGATTTGAGTTAGCAAGGAATGATGCGAATTGAGAAAATACGTTGGTCGATGACTTAAAATAGACGGATGAAGAATACGTGAATTTGGATTTGAGGAAATTGATGTTGTGAATGATTCGAGGGATAATAATTGAACTTGAATTTGAATGTCGAGGAGATTATCCAGTCAGAAGATAGCATCATTCGCATGGCTCAGAATTGGTTGCAAAGGAAGATCGTCAGGTTACGCATATCGTCGATGGTATTGAGGCGTATCAAAGATCGATATGCGATAACTCGGGGGTACTCTGACTCGTCGAATGACGATCGTACAAGTGTTATTGTTCGGTTGGATGCTATACTTAGGATTTTGATTGAGATGAATGTTGGATGAAAATGATTGTGTCTTGATGATTGCGTTGATAACCACAACGTCGACGATCTTGTCTTGCACGAGCGTAACTCTAGCCTCGCACATGCGTCGCGTCGGATTTAGGGTGATCATTCAGCATGAGCGCTGACATGGTGATTCATGTCGCAGAAACGATCATGACTCAAAAAATCAGGACGTGGCAATTTGGATTGCTTCGACTTGTTGGTTGATACGAAGGTGGATTCGAGGATTAGTCGGACTTGAGATTGACAATTGAATAATACTTGAGGATTGAGTAGATCCAATCCACGCATCGAAAATGAACTAGTCTAGACGCAAACAAGAGTTACGTCCCGATGAGGATGATTATCCCACGGGAGCGTGCATGGTAATTTATGCCCATCATGGATAATCTAAATCGCGTGAGATCGGGACGCAACATGTTGTTAAGCTAGACGACCTCATGATCGAATACGTGAATTGGGATGAATGACTTAGGAAATATGAAATGTGAATTATGGTTTAGTGGTGAATTATGTCGTAGCGTGCTTGACTTGGAAGGATTGATAGGCGGAGCATGTCGAACGTGTTCGAAGAGATAGACTATATGAAATGGCTTGATGAATGAGTAATTTTGATATGTCAAGGAGTTGGTTGAGACATGAGTTATCGTAGGATGGCTTTGCTGAATGACTCAGACCCCGTGCGATGAATGTCGGGATGTGAGTAGGAAATCTATGCTCGATGTTTAGAAATCGGAGTGATGCGAGCTTGGGTAGAAAACCCCGTACTATCAACTTAGTTTGACCTTAGAATGGGGTCAGTGTTGATATCGTTGTTTGGGAACTATGATTCCAATACTGACAGATTGACATAGCCTAGCGATTAGGCAGACGTCCCGGTGCGGAGTGATAGGAATTGTGGAGGCACTACTCGTGAGTCTCGGTTGACATACATGTATATCAAGGACGCTTGAATATATGCACGATCCAGCTCGAGTGGTGATGACAGAATTCGCTATCACGAGACTTGGCCGAAATACATATATTTTGGGGACGCCTAAAATATGTGCACGATCCAACTAAGTAATAAGTTGAATTCAAGTGAGACTTGGAGAATGGAAATGTGTCGAGGATTTTGAAATCGTATTGAAGGAGAGATCGATAGTAGCATGAGCATGGCTCGGATTTGTGAAATGCATAGGAGAAATGTGTGCGAGAGTCGAATGAGTAAGTACTCAGTTAGTTTTGAGGACGAAACTTTTTCTGAGTGGTGTATGATGTAGTTCCCCGTCCCGCTCAGTCAATCGGAGGAATCGAAACACCGACGGCGTTCGGACTTAGCCCTACAATGGCGACTCGAAGACATCGCTCAGGTAGGGTAGTTTCGGTGAACTGGCCTTATCTTAGCCTTCACATAATAAATCGCATATTTTTAACTCGCACAAGTAGCCTTGATAATAAAAAAGACGAATCCACATAGCTAAAGGGAATAATCCCGACGGGTCGAATTGAGTTAGAATATGGAAAGTTCCAACGGTCGGCTTAGAGTTGGTGCACGACGTGCTTTGAAAATGACACTCGGTCCTTTGTCCCGTGGCTTGGGAGAAGGAAAATTTGGTCTTCGCCACAAGCTAAGAGTTAGCCAAATTCATAGGCGTCGTCCGCATAACTTTTTCATAAAGCATGCACGGTCTCTTCGCCCAAGGCGTGGCATAGCCTCTACTCGCCGATGGGTTAAGTTGTATTTCACGGCGTATGGCATAAGTGTAGACACCCCAAATAACTTGGTTTTTCAAAGTCGAACGCGTGCACGGCACGTTCCCACGACGCAAGGCTTGACACAGCCTTTGCTCGTCAAGTTGTTGCAAAGTAAGTTAGGCAAGTTATGTTAAGCTATCAGGAGTAGTAACAAGCACGGTCCTACGAGTTTTACGGCTGGGTATAGCCACGAAGTCCTACGATGTAGCATCCACTTTTTCATAGAAAGGGTATTTTAGTCATTTTAGCCATTTTGGCCATTTTGGGATTTTCTAGATACTTTGACTTGTATTGTGCTAGCAACTAGTTTAACCTTAGTGGACATTGTATAGAATCCTAACCATGTCTTAGAATTTTTTTTTTACTTATTAGAATTCATTTAGGGCTTGGATCCAATTTAGAAGGCTTTTAATTGATTTTTAAGCCTTTTGCATGTAAGCCTTTTTAGCCTTTTTAGACTTGGGCCTTATTCTTACTTAAGATAGAGTTGGCCCAAGTGAAACCTTAACCCTAGAGACCCCCATCCTGGCCGCCCACAGCAGTACACCCTCCCCTCTCTTTTCATTTGTGAAGTTTAGCTTCCACAAGTGAACCCTAGTAGATCTCCTCCTCCAAAAATCCCATTTTCTTCATCCGGAGTCCGTTTCTCCCCAAACGAACTCTGCTGCACTCGTCTAGAAGAGGAGGATATGCTGGAGCATTGCTAATGAGGAGTCAAAGGCAATTTCTTGAGGGAAATCGACCGACACGACAACCGAGGGACTCCGTTTATTGAGTTTTCGACACTCAATAGGTAAACCCTTTTCTACCATAGTTATTCTAGAATTTTTTTTTGCATCCATATAGGTACCCTAGACTTGTCCATAAAGTTTGGTTGGATTTTGACTTCGTTTGATAGCGGTATCGGACACGTGTCGGTCCTTTACGGCACGTGTTCGACGAAATGCCGCTTAGGATATAAAGTTGATGTTTTTTGATTCTGTCTTCATGGATGTTTAGATAATATCATTCTTAGAAACTTTTGTGAAGACAGATTTGAAATTGATGACTTTTCAGCGGCGTTTCGGGCATCGGACGCACGTGCACAGATCCCGTGCACGAGGCCGTGCATGCCCTGCCGTCAGCGTGTTGTATCTCGATGCACAGACCTTATTTTCATCTAAAATTTCTTGATCATGTGGGGGCAACCTCTGCCCCCATGCTCCTAAAATTTCACGGCTTCTCGTTGAGCGAGCGCGGAGAAATCCGACGTGCATCGTTCAGCCGCACTGTGCACTCGGGCAGATTTTTGTCGCTGAAACGGACTTCATACGCGCTCTCGACGCAACGAGGACCCATTCCAGGACCTGGAACGTGTTGACCTATACCTAGACTACCCGAGGGACCAACCCCGAGTCATAGCGTGGCCCGACGAGCGAGCCACGGAGGCCGAACTGCGCGCACGAGGGCACGCACGGGCGCGCGCGAGCGCAGCAGGCTGCGCGTGTGTGCGGGGCAGCGTGCATCGCCTCGGCACGCTGTGTCACCATGTTGCCATGTCCTAGACCTAACCCAGGACCCCCTAGCTATGTGCACGAGCATGGGGCTTTTCTTTGTGTGTGCGGCGCTTAATCGAGCGAGAACGCACGCATATATGCACGTTGACACGCGGTATCGGATCTTCCGATACGCGTTCTGTGGACACGACACGGACACGATTTCGGATCCCGGAGTACCTGAGTGCATCACGTAGGTTGAGACCAACGTGTATGCCGAGTTTCGCGGGTTCATTTTGTGTATATCTCATTTTGTGTCGTCGTGTGAAAAATGGGTTTTCCTTTAAATGCAAATTTGAGTTTGAATATGATATTTTGTTTTCCATGAATTTAACTTATAAAATCTGGGTTTTTAGTATGTATATGAGATTTTGGACTTGTGAGAACCAACTCTTGGATTTATTTCATATTTTTCTATCAATTATGAGCATATGTGCTTTTCTTTGTAGCTATGTATATATGTAATTATATATATATATAGTAAGACTCCGTTAAAGCCCATTGCAAGCATATATGTTGAGAATGGGTCATGGTGAATTAATTCCAGATTTTGATTCATTAGAACTATTTCAAACCATGTGTCATTTCTTCCAAATGAGCATATGTATGGATATATACATAGTTTTCCTATTTTGTTTATATGTATATAAGAGTATATTAAAATGAGGCATACCATGGTTGAGTTTTGATGGTTTTAATCTCAGTTTTGAATCACTTCAGTAACCTACATGTATCACACACACACACAACCATTTGTTAGAAATAAGAGTAGGCTTGTGTTGTGAATACATGTGTATATATATATATACCTATATGTGTATAGTTAGTATGCTTGAGAACCCATCTTAGATTAGATCATAGTTGTGGTTGTAACCATAGGAGTCCTAGGACAGATTTGGTTTATCATTTTGAGCCTAGTTTAGTCGAATTGGCCGACAAGTTGACCAAGTTGACAAAAGTCAACTTTGGGTCAAACTTGATCCAAATCGACTCAAACGAACTCCGAATGACCTAGAATTTTGTGTATGACCTAAAAATTAGTAGACAGACTAGTTGACCAATGTTTGACCAGGTTTGACCAGCGTTGACAAGGTTTGACCAGAGTTGGCCAAGGGTTGACTTTGACCAAAAGGGACCTAGAAGCATGTAGTCTTGCATTGTAGCTATTTTTTTTGATATTTTAGACTTAGTTGTGACATGTGTATACTTTAAATAGGTTTATATTGCCCCAGTTTAGCTACACTTCATCTTCAGCAGTTCAGTTTGCCAGGCGAGTACATTCTCTGATCTTTTCATACTTGTTTGGATATGTTCTCTTGTTATAGACTAGTATACTTGATGCTGACACGATGTTCACACGGATTAGTACCCTATGGATCTTTTCATGCGATGTTATCCCCTCGGATACATCGAGTATATCATGTTCATGTACTTTATCGTGTTCATCGACATGTACTTCGTGTATTCATATTTATCCATGTACACTCATATGTTATTCATGTACACTCATGACCATATGAGCTCCATGTATAAAGTAGTTGTTATCCATGTACAATAATATATCATGTCTTGATCCTTGTGTATTGATTGGGGGCAGGAAGAGTGTAGTTGGTTATGTTATTATTATCCCAAGTAGGTATCCATGTACAACTCCATAGTTTATCCATGTGCAACCCAACCTGTTTACATAACCAATTTTATGCTCTAAATCATGTAGATAGTTACATTTCTCTATTTATCATAGTCTTATCTAGTCTTGATATTCTATCTCTTATTGATTTTCTTTACAGCGTTTCATGTATAAGTTTCTATAGCTTGCTTTATATGTCCAACCCTGATATGAACTGTTGTGAGAGATATGTGCTCGTTCCGTCCTGATTGGGCATGTTAAAAATTTTACAGGTGATGATGAAGAGTTCTGCCCTACTTAATATGGCATTGGCTTAGATAAAACTGGTGACGTGGACCCTCAGGAGGATCTAGCAGTCGTTGAGGACTTGCCCATAGTCTAGCTGAGACTTAGTATTTTATTGTCTTTATTTGAGACATTATGAGTTGTACTTGAGATTTGTTCTGGTGGTTTACACCTAGACTTTTATTAATATCTGTGACTCTCTTGAGATTTATTCTTCTAATCCATCTTAGTTGTTGTGATTGAGTTACTTATTATTTTACTCTCCATTCGGAGCATATTTTAGACTGTATTAAATATTGTGACTCATGATAGCGTTCTACCGCCGACACTGCGGCGTAGGCTAGGCGTACTTCACTTCTCGTGCCCTTTCACTGGGTGCGGGTCGTGACACATTTTTAGTGGTGGCCCATGCAGGTCCAATCACAACTAGTGTGATTTCGTAGTGGTACTCGAACTAGAGTATCATTACAGCCTGCAGTAGGATATAAGATATAAGTTAAGGTACTCAATCACGTTAGAAAAACTCTTATCAAATTCTTGCTGTTAATTGTCTCCTTTGAAAACAACTGTCCTCCTTTGATGATTTTGCTTCTTTTTTAGTAATTGATTTCTTGTTTGATCTGTCTTCAGGATGGTGGAGACACAATCGTAGCGCTCTGGTCTTAGGGATACTACTAAGGGGTCTGCTACTTCTCGTCTGACTCAGCAGGACCCAGGGACCACAGTGCCTCTTGTTCTAGCTCAGGTGGGCCCGTCTGAAACTTTTGGGGGTGCTCCTCCACCAGTTTCGAGGACTACCCCAGTAGTTCAGGGGGTGCTACCACCACCGGCCCAGGGGACAGTTGATGTGGCGCAGTGTTTCGCCTTCATGCATCAGATGATGGAGATGCAGCGACACCAGGCAGAGGACATGAGGCAGGGCATTGATAATGCCCACCAGTTAGCGATGGTGGCAGTGGAGAAGGTGGCTGCCCAACCCCAAGAAGGGCAGATCCAGCCATACCAGCCGAGGACTCCAGGTATTCAGGATTTCCAAAAGATGAGGCCGCGAGACTTCAAGGGTACGGAGGGTATCCTTTACGCGAACGACTGGATCGAGCACATAGAGGAGATTTTCCGTCTCGCAGAGATACCGACTAGACTCCAGGTGGAAGCAGCGGGCAGCATGATGCAGGACCTTGCCCGCACTTGGTACCAGACCGACCCCAGGGTTGGTACTACGGGGTAAACTTGGGAGGATTTTAAGAAGCTTTTCAAGGAGAAGTTCTTCCCCGACACTGTACTTGGCGCGTTGGAGACGCAGGTTGAAAACCTGGTTCAGGGGAACTAGACAGTAAAGGAGTACGCCGGGGAGTTCTGTCGCCTGGGCAGATTTGTGAAGGGCCTTAGCAAGACAGCGAAGGCTAGGAGATTCAGGAAGGGCTTGGTTAAGGAAGTCAAGTCCTTAACCAAGAGCAACAGGAATGCTACATTTGAGGAGATTTTGATGGAAGCCATGGCAGCAGAGGATGATCTGGAGCTGAAGCAGAAGCACGAGGTCGTGATTCACATGCAGCCGGTGGTAGTGGAGGACCGGCCAAGAAGCCCCATTTTCAGCAGTAATATCATCAGAGGCCTTCCCACCAGCAGGCACAGCAGAGACAGGATCAGCAGGCACCGAGATAGCAGCAGGCCACCATTTGTAACTTCTGCAAGAAGCCAAGACATAGGTAGAATGAGTGCAGGAAGAGGCTAGGCAAGTGCCTACTCTGCAGTTCATCGGAGCATCAGTTGAGGGAGTGTCCTGAGGTTTTCGGGCGTAAAGAACAGGGAGCAGAAACCAAGGCTCCAGTGGAACAGCAGAGGGGACCATTGCCAACTCAGCAGCAGAAGTTTGTCCAGCACCAGCAGCAGACTAGAGGAGGCCAGCAGGGGCGAGCTTTCGCCATGGCAACAGAGGATACCGAGGTAGTAGGTGATCTGATAGCAGGTTCTGTTCTTATCGACTCTTTTTCCGCATTCGCATTATTTGATTCAGGTGCTTCCTATAGCTTTGTGTCTGTATCATTTGCCATTAGACACCAGCTTTCTTCTGAACCTTTGTCTAGGACTTGCAAGATCACGACTGGGAGTGGTATTATCCTCGTCCGTGATGTTGCAAGGATCGGAGAGTAGTTTTGGGAGACCGAGAATTGGATGTGAGTCTGCTCGTAATGCCATTACCGAACTACAATATTGTACTCGGTATGGATTGGTTGAGCAGGCACCATGCCAGTATAGATTGTTACGGTGGTAGAGTTATTTTCAGCATGCCAGGAGAGCCAGAGTTCGAGTTCACCCGGCGGAAGTCAGAGCAGAGCAGCAGAGTTTTCTGCGGAGTTTCAGCAGAGGAGCAGAGCGTGCCACATCCACTGATAGCTGAGTTTATAGATGTGTTTTCGGAGGAGTTGCCAGGATTGCCTCTGGACAGGGATGTGGAGTTCTCTATAGACTTGGTACCTGGCGCAGAGCCGATATCTCAGCATGTCTATAGAGTGAACAACAGTGAGCTTGTGGAGTTGAAGAAGCAGGTGGATGAGTTGCAGGACAAGGGCTTCATCCGATCGAGTTCTTCACCGTGGGGTGCGCCAGTACTCTTTGTACCGAAGAAGGATGGGTCGGTATGGATGTGTATCGACTACAGGACACTCAATAGCCTCACGATCAAGAATAAGTACGCGCTGCCGATGTCACGCCCCAGAACCAGAATACTGGAGAGCGGGGGCAGACATAGCCAGCTACGTATATTGAAATAGAATACATCTCAACTATACGGTCACGGCTGTCTAGATATGAGGGTTTACTACAAGCCAGCAGTCTCTTAAGGTCAAGCCTATTGTCTCAATCTCAAGCAATTAACAGAGTTACAAGATATTAGAGCATCAAATATATATATAAGGCGTCCCAAATATTACATATTGGATGATCATGAAGCTAGTCGTACAAAATGATAGGACTAGCAAGAGTTCAGTCATACATGATCAACCCTAGGATTTGTTAATCATGTTTACAGCCCGTAGGCAGACAGTAAGTAAATGTGCATCGAGCTAACAGGTGCTCGTCGGCTAAACGCCTCAAAAGAATAAATTTACATATAAGTGGGTGAAACAAAAAGGAAAACCCACTCTTGGCTCGGGTTCCGTCTAGTTGTCACCATTGGGCTGGAAGCTTGGTAGATCCTCGGGAGCTGCTCCGAAATCTGGCCACACAAAACCAGCTGGATCAAACCCCAGAAAGAGCAAGTGCCACAAAGGAGGCCACAAATAAGAACAAAAGCCAACATATCAGAATATAAGAATAAAAGAAGTACAAGTAGTAAAGTACACAGGGCGATAAATGACTAGGGACGTGAAACCATTCCGGGAGCCAGGTTATAATCCTTAAACCAGACAAGGACCGGGGTTGTAACCCTTCGCCTGAATAGCTCACTGTCTCTACTCATTTATCGTTAAGATAAGTAAAACAAACATGCTCAGGAGATAGCAGGTACTGGAGCTAGACAAGACTTAGACAAGGTTGGATACCATCCATTCGCAATCGGCCAAACAAATACTACGGCTTACTACTTTAACTAACTAGGGTTATCACAAACCTAATTACTAACAAGATACAAGTGAGAATTCCAGTCCCAAGCCCTGCAGACTATCCAGTTATCCTTCCGCGGGTTGAGAGTTATAGGTGGGTACATTGTCCGGGAGACAAATGTACCCTTATGTGACTTAGAGGGTGCAACACATGACAGTGTACTGGAAATGTGCTCTACTCGTCGGCAAGCTACAAGTCCATTAAAGCGCCCAGATAATGAGATTGCCTGTGACTGGGAATTCTCCATGTTCTAGTTTGATCTAATCATTAGCCTAATCCAATTTAGCGCGAGTCCCTGGCCGTGGTACCCAGGAAGTCACATCCTAGACATGATGCGAGACAAGACAAGTGGATTGTACAAGCAAGCAAGCAGGAACACCCACGGTGTCAAGTTGATTATACGAATCAAGTTACAAGTTACAAGTCAAGTCAAGTCAGGAGTGCGCCGCCACGGGCCACTATCAAGTTATCAAGATAATTCATGTCAGGGTACTGTCAGGAGTGCGCCACTACGGGTCACTGTCATGTCAGGTTGGTCATATCAGGAGTGCACCACTACGGGTCACTGTCGTGTTATGCTAGTTCCTTGTCATGCCATGCCATGTACAATAGTCATTCCAAACATATTAAGTAAAATCAAGTTCATGTCAAAAGGCGTAAGGATATAAAATGGGCATAAAATATCTAATAAAATACTAATATAAATAGGACTATAGAAGAGCCAAGATCAAGAAATAAACAAATTCATCATAGACAAGTAGGTTGTGCATGGTATGTACTGCGCAGGGTGCCAAGTGCGCAGGTGTCAATTGCGCAGGGTGAGCTGCGCAGGGTGAGCAGCGCAGTAGATGGATTGCGCTGGATCAGGTTGCGCAGGAATGGATGGCGCAGGGTCAGATTGCGCATGAGGTGGATTGCGCAGAGGTCGGCTTGCGCAAGGGTAGATTGCGCATGGATGGCTTGCGCATGGCTGGCTTGCGCCAGCGCAATCCAGCGCAGCGCAAAGCACTGGCTGAGGTCATGCGCAATCGGCCCTGCGCTAAAGAGCACAGGCCGGGGGTGCGCAACCGGCCATGCGCTAAAGAGCGCAAGGCAGAGGGATGTTCTTCCTGGCCGAGAGCAGGTCCAAGAACACCAAGAACTTCAATTCTTCATAACTTTGTCAAATCAAAACCAAATCTAGATTTTCAAAGTTCTAACTTGAGTAAAATCGAATTCTCTTCCACATAGAAGCATCAAAACAAGCAAAAATCAAAGTTTAATAGATCAAAACCAAGGATTTTCGAAAATGGTTAAAACCTAGATCTAGAAGAATGAAAGCTCCAAATCACAAAATGTCAAGTTCTAAAGTTGTTCTCCATGGCCTAATCTAGTTAATGGACAAATAAAAGTGGTACTTATTTGATGGCAAGGTGCACTTGCCTATGGGTTGGGGAGTTGTGTGGAAGAAGGAAGAAGAAGAAGTTGAAAGAAATTAATGAAGTTATGGAGGAGAGAGAAGAAGTTGGTGGGTTTTAATGTGGGTGGTTGTGATGGAATGGAGGTGGAGAATAGGCTAAGGTGTTCCACTCATGATGAACCAAACCAAATCAAACCTACTCCACAAAATAAAACCAAGCCATGGTCCAAAACCCATTTACGAGAACCCGAATCCACAAGTCGAGAAAATAAAATACGTGCCAAAAATCAAATTACGAGTACAAATACGAAATACAGGAAATGGGGGTGACAACTCTACCCACCTTCAAAGAATTCCGTCCTCGGAATTTAATCAAGGAGCTAGAGATTGCCACGACAAGCTATACTAAGCACAGACAAGCTACACTAAGCAGTTCAATCATACAATACAAGCAAGGAAGGGAAAGCTTAAGGCACAAGGAAGACATTATACCTTACGAGTCAAACAGGTAGGGATATCGCGATCGGATGTCGTCCTCACGCTCCCACGTTGACGCACCTAGAGAGTGATGACCCCAAGCAACACGGACTAAGTTAATAGTCTTGTTCTTGAGCGTCTTTTCTCTCCGGTCCAATATAGACACGGGCCTCTCCTCATACGAAAGGTTGGTACCAACAACCAATTCCGAATGATCTAGGATATGGCTCGGGTCCGGGATGTACCGTCTTAATTGGGATACATGGAATACATTATGTACCTCACTTAGCGACGGCGGAAGAGCGAGACGATAGGACACATCACCTACTCGCTCTAGAATATCGAACGGCCCTATATACCTAGGACTAAGCTTTCCCCGTACGCCAAAACGAATGACGCCGCGGGTAGACGAGATCCTAAGGAATACATGGTCGCCGACGGCAAATTCTAAGGGACGCCGATGAGCATCGGCCCAATGGCGCTGGCGATCCTGAGCAACTCGGAGGTAATCTCTGACTTTCCTAACCACTTCAACCGTCTGAGAAATCAGTTCTGGACCGAGCATCTGCCTCTCTCCGACATCGTCCCATGCTAACGGGGATCTGCACTTCCTGCCATACAGAGCCTCGAAGGGTGCCATCTGGATACTGGCCTGGAAACTATTGTTGTACGAGAATTCCACCAGGTATAGGTGATCCTCCCACGAGCCACCGAAGTCAAGGGTACACGACCGCAACATATCTTCGAGGGTTTGTATAGTGCGCTCCGATTGTCCATCTGTCTGTGGATGATACGCTGAGCTGAACTTGAGACGAGTCCCCAAACTTTAATGAAGACTGCGCCAGAAGTGCGATATGAATCTCGTATCCCTGTCTGATACTATGCTGACTGGCACTCCGTGAAGTCGGACGATCTGCTTGAGATACATTTCTGCTAGCTGCGCCGTCGACTGTCCAACTCTAAATGGAAGAAAGTGTGCCACCTTAGTAAGCCTGTCCACAATGACCCAAATAGCATCTCTGCCTGCCGGAGATCTGGGTAACCCAGTCATGAAATCCATGGTAAGGTGCTCCCATTTCCATTCTGGGATCGGTAAAGGTTGAAGAAGTCCAGCTGGCCTCTGATGTTCAGCCTTGACCTGTTGGCAAACCAAACATCGAGAGACATACCGGGCTATCTCTCTCTTCATACCATTCCACCAAAAGTGTTGACGAATATCTCTGTACATCTTCGTGCTGTCTGGGTGGATGGAATACTGCAAACTGTGAGCCTCTGCCATGACTTTCTGTCTGATATCTCCACTGGGTACACAAAGACGCATGCCGTATCGATGTGTACCATCCTCATGAATACATAACTCTGGCCTTCTCCCTGCCTCGCACTCTGCTCTGAGCCGCTGAATCTTGGAATCTGTTAACTGTGCTGTCCGGATCCTCTCAACTATGGTGGACTGAATCTGTAGGCTGGCCATCAAGGCCATATTGGAAGGGAGGACAACTTCTATACCCATCTTCTGAAGATCTGCCAATAGCTCTGGTTGCGCCGTCAGGAAATAAACTCCGGCTCAACGCATCTGCTACAACGTTGGCCTTTCCTGGATGATACTGCAAATCCACATCGTAGTCCACCAGTAGCTCGAGCCATCTTCTCTGCCGCATATTAAGATCCTTCTGGGTGAAAACATACTTCAGGCTCTTATGATCAGTAAATATCTCTACTCTGTCTCCGTACAAGTAGTGTCTCCACAACTTAAGTGCAAACACTACTGCTGCTAGCTCCTAGTCGTGGGTCGGGTAATTCTTCTCATGATCATAGAGTTGACGTGACGCATAAGCAATTACCTTCCCATGCTGCATCAAAACACATCCCAATCCTCTGCCTGAAGCGTCGCAATAAACTGTGAATCCTCCGGTCCTATCTGGAAGGGTGAGAATGGGAGCCGTTATCAAACCTCGCTTCAACTTCTCAAATGATTCCTGACATTCTGCTGTCCAAACGAACGGCACATCCTTGCGGGTCAACTGGGTCATCGGCGCTGAAATCCTTGCAAAATCAGAGACGAACCGCCGGTAGTAGCTGGCCAATCCAAAAAAGTTGCAAACTTCTGCCACTGAGCTGGGTACTGGCCATGCCTCGATAGCCACAATCTTCTGGGGATCCACTTCTACTCCTCCTCTGGTAATGATGTGACCCAAGTAAGAAATTCGATCGAGCCAGAACTCGTATTTACTGAACTTGGCGTACAACTGGTGCTCTCTGAGAATCTGGAGGACAACTCTGAGATGCTGCTCGTGCTCTGCTTCACTCTTGCTGTAGACCAGGATGTCATCAAGGAACACTATCACAAACTGATCCAAGTAAGGCATGAAAATACGGTTCATGAGGTCCATGAACACTGCCGGCGCATTGGTCGCTCCAAAGGGCATAACTAGAAACTTCCAGTGCCCGTACCTAGATCTGAACACCGTCTTCGGGATGTCCTGCTCTCTGACTCTGATCTGGTGGTATCCTGACCGTAAGTCTATCTTCGAAAAAACTGAAGCCCCCTTGAGTTGATCAAACAAGTCATCTATCCTCGGGAGAGGGTATCTGTTCTTGATTGTCACTGAGTTCAAGGTACGATAATCAACACATAGTCTGGACGTACCATCCTTCTTTTTCACAAGAAGCATCGGGGCTCCCCAAGGCGATCCACTTGCACGAATGAATCCCTTGGTCCTGAGTTCTTCAATCATCTTGTACAAAATCTCCAACTCTGAAGGCGCCATTCTGTAGACTCGCTCTGATACTGGTGCTGTCCCGGGAATCATGTCAATGGTGAACTCGATCTCCCGTTCTGGTGGCATCCCTGGAAGTTCCTCTGGGAAGACATCTGGAAACTCTTCAACTATCCGGGACAACTGCACTGCTGCTACTGCCATCCGCAATACTGGAGGAGATGGCTCTACTGTGCCTCTGGAAAATGAAAACTCTGGCTCTCCGGGAATACTAAAGACAACTCTGCCAATATGGCAGTCTATCCTAGCATAATGGTTCCTCAACCAATTCATGCCTAGGACTACATCATAGTCTGCCATAGGGAACTCTATGAGCCTAGCGGGGAACTTTCTACCGCTAACTACGATCCGACACGAGGAAAACACTCGATCTACACCCACAAGACCATTACCAGTAAGTATATTGAGCCTCACTAATAATGACTCGGGCTCCAATCCTATCCGTGTCACGAATCGTGCAGACATGAATGAATGCGATGCACCAGAATCAAATAATACAGATGCTGGAAAGGTGTTGACAAGAATAGTACCTGCCACTACCTCACCTGGTGCAACTTCTTCTTCCATGGTCATCATCATAGCCTGACCTCTAGCTGCGGGTCCTCTCTGCTAGAAACCCCTCTGTCGGTTCTGTGCTGGAGCCTGGGTGAACTGCTGCTGGTTCTGCTGCTGAAAGGCCTGGGTGTCACCCCCAGTTTTTCAAATTAGGGGTATTTTTGTCATTTTCAAGTTTAATAATATTTTAGGAATTTTATTTGATTTTATATGATTTTTAGGAATTTATTTGAGTCGGTTTGAATTTTATCCAATTCGGACCCAATTTGGAGACCCGGGTAGCCTGGACCCTAGTGGGACCCCCATACTAGCTGGGCTTAGCCCATGTACCATCATAAATAGGCTAGAAATTATTAACCTAATTTTCATGACTTAATTAGTCATTTTAGAGGCTTAATTAGTCGTTTAGAAACAAACCGAATCAAACCGAACCAACCCGAATTGGATTTGAACCCAAACTAAGCTTATTGGGTTTGGGGCTATTGGATCCCAACCCAATAACCCCCCCCCCCCCCCCCCCCCAAGTGGCCGGCCACATAAACCCCCCCCCCCTGTCTTCTCCACCTAGCACTCTCTCTCTTTCTCACATTTCTTTTCTCTCCAAGTTCTCTCTCCAAACTCCTTTAGGTTTGTCATCAATACTCCATTTATTACTCCTTTTCAATTAAGTTCTTTACATTAAGTGTAGAGAATTCAATTCTCTACACTTTGCCCCCACTATTTGTAGGTTTCTCTCTAGAATTTAGTTAGTGTTAATTTAGGATTTTTATATGGTAATGGTATATATATATATATATATATATATATGTATATATATATATATATATATATATATATATATATATATATATATATATATGTGTATGTATATATATGTGTATGTATAGATATATATATGTAGGATGTTATATGTATGTATGTATTTGTGTGTGTGTGTGTGTGTAGAGAGTAGTGGGAAGAGGATGAGAGTGGTGGTGTGGTTGTGAGTGGTGGTGTGGTTGTGAGTGTGGTTGTGTGTGTGGTTGGGTGTGGTTGTGAATATATATATAGGTATATGTGTATTTGTATATATATATATATATATATATATGTATGTATATATAATATGTATACGTGTGTGTGTGTATATATGTAGAGGTGTATGTGTGTATATATATAGATGGGAGGAGAGGATATGATATATGGTTATATATATATAGAAATAGATAGATAGATATATATATATATATATATATATATATATATATATATATATATATATATATATATATATATATATATATATATATATATATAGAAGAGAGGAGAGGAGGGAATGAAGTAGGAGGAGTAGTAGGAGAAGAGGGAAGAGAGCAAAGCAGCAGCAGCAGCCAGCATTGGCAGCAGCAGCAGCAGCCAGCATTGGCAGCAGCAGTAGCAGGTGCAGCAGCAGCTGCAGTAGCAGCTAGCAGTAGCAACAGCAGGAGGAGCTGCTTTGGCAGCTCCTGCCCCCCCCCCCCCATTTCACCCCCTATACACCCATAAACCCCCCTAGTACCTAGGTATATATAGGTATATATGTAGGTAGATATATATGTATATATATGTATGTATAGATAGATAAATGGATAGTTAGATAGGAGAAGTTTAGAAAAGTTAGAATAGGAAGTAGAGAAGAAATAGAGAAGAGGGGAACTAGAGAAGTTAGGAAATTTAAGAAGAGTAGGAAGGAGGAGTAAGAAGGAGAATTAGAGAAGAAGAAGATTAGAGAAGTTGAGAGAAGAAGAAGTAGAATTAGAGAAGTTTAGAGGAGAATTAGAATGAGACTAAAAGAGGAGATTTTGGTAGAAATCGAGTTAGAGGGCGAAATTGAGCCCGGAGCATCGGATCGCGATGAAACTTGACATGGGCCTAGGTTACGTGATTTAGATTTTGCGGGTAAGCTCCCGGATGGAAATCGGGGTCATACGGCGCCGGTATCGCGCCGTGTCAGTGCGTATCTCAAAATATTCAAGATTTCTGCAACGGGCCGTAAGGTGGACTAGACGTCCACTTTATCTAGGTATTATGGTAGATAATGAACCTATAGGATAGTACCCTACTACCCTAGGAAGATCGGGTCATAATAACTAGCGTAGGTAGGCTATCTAGATTATCGCCAAGGGTAGAATTTTACCCTTAAAAAGGGTAAAATAGGGAATTGGCCCACGGCCAAGATTTGAGTTTCCAAGTTCAAGATGGACTTGGATATGGGTTGTATAGGTTGGTAATGAGTAGGATTAGCTGTCTAAACCTAGTTTTGACCCCGGTTGACCACGGTTGACTTTTTAGGCCAAAAGTCAACTATGGGTCAACACTTTATCCAATTTGGTCCCAAATTCCATCTAACTTGGACAGTTGACCAAAAGTCAACTGTTAGTCACCAGTGACCTAGAGTTGACCTAGGGTTGACCACAGTTGACCACGGTTGACCAGAGTTGACCAGTTGACCAAAAAGTCAACCGTTGACTCAAATTGACCTAGATTGATTCCGTTTGACTTGCATTGACCCAGTATGACCCAGATAGATTAAAATGACTTAGGTTGACCTCGTATAGTCTAGTTTGACGTGACTTGACCTAGAATGACCTAATAGGATTTAAATTGATTTGACTTTATTTCCTAGATTGAGTATTGATACGTCTTGTTCTCTATAGGTCCTCGAGATGCTGCATTTGCTCCGGTTGACATATCATACCATATTACAGGCGAGTACATTCTCTGACACTTTTCCAATTTATAATGATCATTATGATTCATGTAATTAGTGTGGATATGCTTGTTCTCGACACATTGGTCACACGGATTGGTATTCATGGATCCCGATATGAGATGTTATTCCTCGTTATCTTGGTATATCTTGTGCAAGCCCCCTTGTAGTTCTTGTACAGTATATGGACACCGATTCTCGAGAAGACTTGCTCCCTTCTCGTAGAATTCCGTGTCATAACGTGTCTTGCTTGGATCCACTCTACCAGTCGGGGACGGGGAGTACTAGTGTAGATGTGTGGTCATTATCCACCTTGTTTATTCTTGTAGACCTTGAATGCTACCAATCCTACACTCCACGTGGGATTGGCTGATCATAACCTTGTGCAGACCTAATCCGGCCACATATTGTAGCTAGTACTCACACACCTAGAGATATGATTCTTGATTCTTGTACATGCCATGATCAGTTTACTTGCCTTGTTCTAGCTCTAGTTTTACAGCTTACCTTGCCATGATACTCGCATGTACATTCCATGATTTTCTTGTATATACTCTCTATTTACTGTCTTATAGCTTTTGTCATATCTTGTGAACTGTTGTTAGTAGATTGTACTCGTTCCATCCTGACAGGATATGTTGAAAATATTACAGATGCAGACGAGGGAGACTATTCTACCTACTACGGTCCGGATGACGTAGTGGGCCTAGACCTGGAGACCTTGGTCCAGCAGGGCTTAGCTCCATCTGATGAGACCCTACCTATTACTTAGTTAGAGTAGGTCTTTTATACTGGACTTTGTCTCCAGCTACTTTTGAGTCTGTTATTACTATGGACTGTATTAGAGACTTGGACTGTATATATTTATTGTGTTGGACTTGACAGGTTATATATATTATTTTATCGTCTTATTGTCTTTTCATTTTAGTCTTTACTTTGTTATCTTAGAGTCGTGATTGAGTACTCATATATATATTCATTGCTTGTCCTCCGTTCGGAGTTGACCATATTCTCGACAGATTTTGTTATATATATAAACTGTTTAGAAGTAGAGAAATCCACAGCGTTCCACGCCGATTTTTCGGTGAGGGCTGGGCGTTGTCGCGTCACGTGCCCTTTTAGCGGGTGCGGGTCGTGACACGTTTTAGTGGTGGCCCACGCAGGTCCTGAAGTCGTAATTAGTGCGATGTCGTAGTGGCACTCGACTTAGAGTGCTATTACGAGCCTGCGGTACGTATCTAAGATAGAATAGTAAGCTAGGAGTGCTCAATCACAGTAGGATCTCTCATTGCTTATCTTGCTTACCGTCTTTGATATTGATTTACTGCATTCTAGCTGTCCTCCTTTGATATTGCCTTCATGTGCCATATTGATATCTTTTTTTCAATTTGTCTCCAGGATAGTTATGACTCATTCTCCTGGCGAGGAGCACGGGGAGACGGAGAGGTCAGCCACCTCTGGCGGACAGGCTCCGGTCACTTCCCCGGCTGATGGGACTTCTGTTGGGGCTCTCGGAGGTACTCCTCCAGCTACCTCGATGACCGTCCCTGGGGCCATTGCGGGTGCTCTTCCCGTAGTGCCAGGGGCTACAGCGGGAGCTGCCGGGGGTATTCTTCCTCCTCAGCAGGGGACTCCTCAGGTGATGATGGGAGCTATTCCTCTATTGCCTCCTCTGCCCACAGATATGGGGCAAATGCTAGCGTTCTTCCGCCAGGTGCTTGAGTCCCAGCGGGCTCAGCACGAGGCTCAGCACGAGGCTCAGTTGAGGCGGACAGAGGTCATACGCTAGGGCATGGAGGATGCGCACAGATTGGCTATGGCGGCAGTAGAGCGTCAGGCTCCACAGAGGGAGGTTCAGCAGTAGCAGCCGAAGATCGGGGATATCCAGGCTTTCAAGAAGCTTGGTCCGAGGGATTTTAAGGGGACTGAGGGCATTATCTATGCTGATGACTGGCTCGAGGATACCGAGCGCCAGATGGGGGCCTGCCGCCTGGCAGCCGACCTGAGGGTCGAGGCGGTTGGGTTGCAGTTGTTAGATATTGCCCGGACATGGTTCCAGAATGAGCCGGCTCTTGCAGGAGAGGGCCATACTTGGGCGGAGTTCAGGGCCCTGTTCAGAGAGAAGTTCTTTTCCCCTACGGACAAGATTGGCCTGGTGCGGCAGTTCCAGAACCTGCAGCAGGGCAGCATGACCGTAGAGGAGTATGCGGCGGAGTTCGGCCGGCTGAGCCGATACGCCGAGTACATGGTGAGTGACCCGGTAATCCGAGCGGAGCGCTTCAGGGAGGGATTGGCATGGGATATCAAGATCCTGATCCCTTCTTTCTACGTGACATATGCGGAGGTTTACGCAGAGGCTCGGAAGGTAGAGAGGGAGTTGGGCTTGAAGCCGAAGAGGGATCGAGATGTGTTTTCTGGGGCCAGTAGCAGTGCAGGGCCTGCTAAGCGCCCTCAGCTTCAGCATCAGTGTTCCAGCATCACCAGCCGCAGGTGCAGGCCAGAGCACCGGTCCAGCAGCAGGTGCAGCACACTCAGCAGAGGTAGGCACAGCATGGGCCTCCTTGCGGCTACTGCAAGAAGCCCGGTCACATCTGGGAGGTCTGCCGGAAGAGGCTGGGCTTGTGCCTCTATTGCGGGGAGGCTGGACATCAGTTGAGAGATTGTCCTACGAACCATCGCCGTGCAGCTCAAGGAGCACAGGGTAGGCCACCTATGGCACCGCATCACGCCCTCCACCAGCAGCGGGATATACCCCGCCAGGACAGGGTTTTTGCGATGGCAGTTGAGGATCCTGCACGCATTGGACTAGGAGGTAGGATCTTGCCCTTTCTTTTTACCTGTTCTTTTCGTCCATTGATTGATGATTGCTTTCTTAGTACCTTTAGTTTGCATATGTGATGATCATGCTAGATTAAATAGGAAACCCCAATGAAGACTGCAATAACACGATACTGTAGAGATATAAAACCATGCATGTGCTCTGACTTCCTGGGTTACATGTTATATAACTTAGGATAAAAATTTAGTAGACCTTGATTGTGGGGTGCTTGACCTAGAGAAGAGTACGACCGTTTGAATTTCGAGGACAAAATTTTTTAAGGTGGGTAGATTTGTCACCCCCAGTTTTTCAAATTAGGGGTATTTTTGTCATTTTCAAGTTTAATAATATTTTAGGAATTTTATTTGATTTTATATGATTTTTAGGAATTTATTTGAGTCGGTTTGAATTTTATCCAATTCGGACCCAATTTGGAGACCCGGGTAGCCTGGACCCTAGTGGGACCCCCATACTAGCTGGGCTTAGCCCATGTACCATCATAAATAGGCTAAAAATTATTAACCTAATTTCCATGACTTAATTAGTCATTTTAGAGGCTTAATTAGTCGTTTAGAAACAAACCGAATCAAACCGAACCAACCCGAATTGGATTTGAACCCAAACTAAGCTTATTGGGTTTGGGGCTATTGGATCCCAACCCAATAACCCCCCCCCCCCCAAGTGGCCGGCCACATAAACCCCCCCCCCCCCCTTGTCTTCTCCACCTAGCACTCTCTCTCTTTCTCACATTTCTTTTCTCTCCAAGTTCTCTCTCCAAACTCCTTTAGGTTTGTCATCAATACTCCATTTATTACTCCTTTTCAATTAAGTTCTTTACATTAAGTGTAGAGAATTCAATTCTCTACACTTTGCCCCCACTATTTGTAGGTTTCTCTCTAGAATTTAGTTAGTGTTAATTTAGGATTTTTATATGGTAATGGTATATATATATATGTATATATATATATATATATATATATATATATATATATATATATATATATATATATATATACATATATATATATATATATATATATATGTGTATGTATAGATATATATATGTAGGATGTTATATGTATGTATGTATTTGTGTGTGTGTGTGTGTAGAGAGTAGTGGGAAGAGGATGAGAGTGGTGGTGTGGTTGTGAGTGGTGGTGTGGTTGTGAGTGTGGTTGTGTGTGTGGTTGGGTGTGGTTGTGAATATATATATATAGGTATATGTGTATTTGTATATATATATATATATGTATGTATATATAATATGTATACGTGTGTGTGTATATATGTAGAGGTGTATGTGTGTATATATATAGATGGGAGGAGAGGATATGATATATGGTTATATATATATAGAAATAGATAGATAGATATATATATATATAGGTATATATATATATATATATATATATATATATATATATATATATAAATATATATTTTTTTTTTTTTTTTTTTATATATATATATATATATATATATATATATATATATATATATATATATATAGAAGAGAGGAGAGGAGGGAATGAAGTAGGAGGAGTAGTAGGAGAAGAGGGAAGAGAGCAAAGCAGCAGCAGCAGCCAGCATTGGCAGCAGCAGCAGCAGCCAGCATTGGCAGCAGCAGTAGCAGGTGCAGCAGCAGCTGCAGTAGCAGCTAGCAGTAGCAACAGCAGGAGGAGCTGCTTTGGCAGCTCCTGCCCCCCCCCCCCCATTTCACCCCCTATACACCCATAAACCCCCCTAGTACCTAGGTATATATAGGTATATATGTAGGTAGATATATATGTATATATATGTATGTATAGATAGATAAATGGATAGTTAGATAGGAGAAGTTTAGAAAAGTTAGAATAGAAAGTAGAGAAGAAATAGAGAAGAGGGGAACTAGAGAAGTTAGGAAATTTAAGAAGAGTAGGAAGGAGGAGTAAGAAGGAGAATTAGAGAAGAAGAAGATTAGAGAAGTTGAGAGAAGAAGAAGTAGAATTAGAGAAGTTTAGAGGAGAATTAGAATGAGACTAAAAGAGGGGATTTTGGTAGAAATCGAGTTAGAGGGCGAAATTGAGCCCGGAGCATCGGATCGCGATGAAACTTGACATGGGCCTAGGTTACATGATTTAGATTTTGCGGGTAAGCTCCCGGATGGAAATCGGGGTCATACGGCGCCGGTATCGTGCCGTGTCAGTGCGTATCTCGAAATATTCAAGATTTCTACAACGGGCCGTAAGGTGGACTAGACGTCCACTTTATCTAGGTATTATGGTAGATAACGAACCTATAGGATAGTACCCTACTACCCTAGGAAGATCGGGTCAAAATAACTAGCGTAGGTAGGCTATCTAGATTATCGCCAAGGGTAAAATTTTACCCTTAAAAAGGGTAAAATAGGGAATTGGCCCACGGCCAAGATTTGAGTTTCCAAGTCCAAGATGGACTTGGATATGGGTTGTATAGGTTGGTAATGAGTAGGATTAGCTGTCTAAACCTAGTTTTGACCCCGGTTGACCACGGTTGACTTTTTAGGCCAAAAGTCAACTATGGGTCAACACTTTACCCAATTTGGTCCCAAATTCCATCTAACTTGGACAGTTGACCAAAAGTCAACTGTTAGTCACCAGTGACCTAGAGTTGACCTAGGGTTGACCACAGTTGACCACGGTTGACCAGAGTTGACCGGTTGACCAAAAAGTCAACCGTTGACTCAAATTGACCTAGATTGATTCCGTTTGACTTGCATTGACCCAGTATGATCCAGATAGACCTAAAATGACTTAGGTTGACCTCGTATAGTCTAGTTTGACGTGACTTGACCTAGAATGACCTAATAGGATTTAAATTGATTTGACTTTATTTCCTAGATTGAGTATTGATACGTCTTGTTCTCTATAGGTCCTCGAGACGCTGCATTTGCTCCGGTTGACATATCATACCATATTACAGGCGAGTACATTCTCTGACACTTTTCCAATTTATAATGATCGTTATGATTCATGTAATTAGTGTGGATATGCTTGTTTTCGACACATTGGTCACACGGATTGGTATTCATGGATCCCGACATGAGATGTTATTCCTCGTTATCTTGGTATATCTTGTGCAAGCCCCCTTGTAGTTCTTGTGCAGTATATGGACACCGATTCTTGAGAAGACTTGCTCCCTTCTCGTAGAATCCCGTGTCATAACGTGTCTTGCTTGGATCCACTCTACCAGTCGGGGACGGGGAGTACTAGTGTAGATGTGTGGTCATTATCCACCTTGTTTATTCTTGTAGACCTTGAATGCTACCAATTCTACACTCCACGTGGGATTGGCTGATCATAACCTTGTGCAGACCCAATCCGGCCACATATTGTAGCTAGTACTCACACACCTAGAGATATGATTCTTGATTCTTGTACATGCCATGATCAGTTTACTTGTCTTGTTCTAGCTCTAGTTTTACAGCTTACCTTGCCATGATACTCGTATGTACATTCCATGATTTTCTTGTATATACTCTCTATTTACTGTCTTATAGCTTTTGTCATATCTTGTGAACTGTTGTTAGTAGATTGTACTCGTTCCATCCTGACAGGATATGTTGAAAATATTACAGATGCAGACGAGGGAGACTATTCTACCTACTACGGTCCGGATGACGTAGTGGGCCTAGACCTGGAGACCTTGGTCCAGCAGGGCTTAGCTCCACCTGACGAGACCCTACCTATTACTTAGTTAGAGTAGGTCTTTTATACTGGACTTTGTCTCCAGCTACTTTTGAGTCTGTTATTACTATGGACTGTATTAGAGACTTGGACTGTATATATTCATTGTGTTGGACTTGACAGGTTATATATATTATTTTATCGTCTTATTGTCTTTTTATTTCAGTCTTTACTTTGTTATCTTAGAGTCGTGATTGAGTACTCATATATATATTCATTGCTTGTCCTCCGTTCGGAGTTGACCATATTCTCGACAGGTTTTGTTATATATATAAACTGTTTAGAAGTAGAGAAATCCACAGCGTTCCACGCCGATTTTTCGGTGAGGGCTGGGCGTTGTCGCATCATGTGCCCTTTTAGCGGGTGCGGGTCGTGACACTGGGCCTGGGGCAACAATGGCCTCGGGTACTGCTGTTGCTGCTGCTGCTGGACTGGAACTGGGGCTGGTCCTCTCACCGAAGAACTAAAAAGGTTGGATGATGATGGACCTCCCCTATTCGGGCAGGTCCCTATCTGGTGGTCTGCTCCTCCACAAGCCAGGCACAATCTCTGTGCCCTACGACACTCTGCCACTACATGGCCCGGCTTCCCGCAATACGAACATCCCACCGCGGAAGACTGCTTCTGCTTCTGCTGCTGCGGATACGTCGGGGTTGAATGCTGAACCGACGTCACTGAGGCCGCCCGCCTCGGAGTTCCAATGGTTATACCCCTAGCTGCCGGGACTAGAGCTGAAGATTGGTGCATCTGGTTGTGGGACCGCTTCCTGCCTCCGGTCCTGTCCACAATTCTCCGGGAGGTATACTCATGCCTCCTTGCTGCCTTCAACACTGCATCGAACGTCTGGTGCTCGAACTGCTCCACCGCCAATAATATCTCTAAGTGCAGTCCTTGCTGGAACCGCTGAGCCCTATCGAACTCGGTCGCCACCAAGGTAGGGGCAAACCTACTGAGTCTAGAAAACTCAGATGCATAGCCATCGACCGTCCTGTCTTCTTGCTTCAAGTTGGTGAATCTGGTCTGCAGGTCGTACCGTGCCACCGCATCGAAGTACTTTGTCTGGAACCTCTCTCTGAACGTCGCCCAAGTGACTGGTGCTGCTAATCCCATGGCCTGAGCTGCCCACCAATCGTGAGCCAAGTCTAACAACTGTAGGCGTACCACCGCCACCTTCTCATTCTCAGGTGTCCTAGCTGCTTCTAGAACCACCTCGGTATCCTGAAGCCAAGCGTCCGCGGCAATCGCATCTTCACTGCCGTCAAAGAAGGGAGGGTTCAAGCGCTTGAAACTGTTGGCCGTCTGATTCCCTTGGGGACCTCCTCGGTTTAGTGCATCATGAACTTCCTGGTGCAAGGCGTCGCCTCGACGATCTTGGGATGCAAGCAGTTCTCTGATAAGCCCTACCAAAGGTCCCTCATCCTGTCTAGCTGGTTGAACGGGCGGAGCTGCCTGAACTGGAGGTTCTGAGCCTCCGGGAAACATAACTCGGGAGGCTACTCCAGAGTGCTGAGCTTGATCTTCCTTGCGCTGGGGTGCTTGTCGAGCTTCCTCTGGCTGGTTGGCAGGTCCGGGAGTAATGTCGCTGAAGAAGACGGCATAGGGAACAATAAGAAAAGGACCAGGACAGATCAATGATACAAGCAATGTGATCAGGTCGAGATTCTCAGAGATTTGAAGATACGAGCAGAGATCAAGGACGAATATTGATTGAGACATCTATTCGGTAAACCCTCACATTTCTTGAATGCCAAGACCTGCATGGGCCACCACTTAAACCATGTCACGCCCTAGAACCAGAATATTGGAGAGCGGGGGCAGACATAGCCAGCTACATATATTGAAATAGAATACATCTCAACTATACGGTCACGGCTGTCTAGATATGAGGGTTTACTACAAGCCAGCAGTCTCTTAAGGTCAAGCCTATTGTCTCAATCTCAAGCAATTAACAGAGTTACAAGATATTAGAGCATCAAATATATATATATAAGGCGTCCCAAATATTACATATTGGATGATCATGAAGCTAGTCGTACAAAATGATAGGACTAGCAAGAGTTCAGTCATACATGATCAACCCTAGGATTTGTTAATCATGTTTACAGCCCGTAGGCAGACAGTAAGTAAATGTGCATCGAGCTAACAGGTGCTCGTCGGCTAAACGCCTCAAAAGAATAAATTTACATATAAGTGGGTGAAACAAAAAGGAAAACCCACTCTTGGCCCGGGTTCCGTCTAGTTGTCACCATTGGGCTGGAAGCTTGGTAGATCCTCGGGAGCTGCTCCGAAATCTGGCCACACAAAACCAGCTGGATCAAACCCCAGAAAGAGCAAGTGCCACAAAGGAGGCCACAAATAAGAACAAAAGCCAGCATATCAGAATATAAGAATAAAAGAAGTACAAGTAGTAAAGTACACAGGGCGATAAACGACTAGGGACGTGGAACCATTCCGGGAGCCAGGTTACAATCCTTAAACCAGACAAGAACCGGGGTTGTAACCCTTCGCCTGAATAGCTCACTGTCTCTACTCATTTATCGTTAAGATAAGTAAAACAAACATGCTCAGGAGATAGCAGGTACTGGAGCTAGACAAGACTTAGACAAGGCTGGATACCATCCATTCGCAATCGGCCAAACAAATACTATGGCTTACTACTTTAACTAACTAGGGTTATCACAAACCTAATTACTAACAAGATGCAAGTGAGAATTCCAGTCCCAAGCCCTGCAGACTATCCAGTTATCCTTCCGCGGGTTGAGAGTTATAGGTGGGTACATTGCCCGGAAGACAAATGTACCCTTAGGTGACTTAGAGGGTGCAACACATGACAGTGTGCTAGAAATGTGCTCTACTCGTCGGCAAGCTACAAGTCCATTAAAGCGCCCAGATAACGAGATTGCCTGTGACTGGGAATTCTCCATGTTCTAGTTTGATCTAATCATTAGCCTAATCCAATTTAGCGCGAGTCCCTGGCCGTGGTACCCAGGAAGTCACGTCCTAGACATGATGCGAGACAAGACAAGTGGATTGTACAAACAAGCAAGCAGGAACACCCACGGTGTCAAGTTGATTATACGAGTCAAGTTACAAGTTACAAGTCAAGTCAAGTCAGGAGTGCGCCGCCACGGGCCACTATCAAGTTATCAAGATAATTCATGTCAGGGTACTGTCAGGAGTGCGCCACTACGGGTCACTGTCATGTCAGGTTGGTCATGTCAGGAGTGCACCACTACGGGTCACTGTCGTGTTATGCTAGTTCCTTGTCATGCCATGCCATGTACAATAGTCATTCCAAACATATTAAGTAAAATCAAGTTCATGTCAAAAGGCGTAAGGATATAAAATGAGCGTAAAATATCTAATAAAATACTAATATAAATAGGACTATAGAAGAGCCAAGATCAAGAAATAAACAAATTCATCATAGACAAGTAGGTTGTGCAGGATATGTACTGCGCAGGGTGCCAAGTGCGCAGGTGTCAATTGCGCAGGGTGAGCTGCGCAGGGTACCAACTGCGCAGGGTGAGCAGCGCAGTAGATGGATTGCGCTGGATCAGGTTGCGCAGGAATGGATGGCGCAGGGTCAGATTGCGCATGAGGTGGATTGCGCAGAGGTCGGCTTGTGCAAGGGTGGATTGCGCATGGATGGCTTGCGCATGGCTGGCTTGCGCCAGCACAATCCAGCGCAGCACAAAGCACTGGCTGAGGTCATGCGCAATCGGCCCTGCGCTAAAGAGCACAGGCCGGGGGTGCGCAATCGGCCATGCGCTAAAGAGCGCAAGGCAGAGGGATGTTCTTCCTGGCCGAGAGCAGGTCCAAGAACACCAAGAACTTCAATTCTTCATAACTTTGTCAAATCAAAACCAAATCTAGATTTTCAAAGTTCTAACTTGAGCAAAATCGAATTCTCTTCCACATGGAAGCATCAAAACAAGCAAAAATCAAAGTTTAATAGATCAAAACCAAGGATTTTCGAAAATGGTTAAAACCTAGATCTAGAAGAATGAAAGCTCCAAATCATAAAATGTCAAGTTCTAAAGTTGTTCTCCATGGCCTAATCTAGTTAATGGACAAATAAAAGTGGTACTTATTTGATGGCAAGGTGCACTTGCCTATGGGTTGGGGAGTTGTGTGGAAGAAGGAAGAAGAAGAAGTTGAAAGAAATTAATGGAGTTATGGAGGAGAGAGAAAAAGTTGGTGGGTTTTAATGAGGGTGGTTGTGATGGAATGGAGGTGGAGAATAGGCTAAGGTGTTCCACTCATGATGAACCAAACCAAATCAAACCTACTCCACAAAATAAAACCAAGCCATGGTCCAAAACCCATTTACGAGAACCCGAATCCACAAGTCGAAAAAATAAAATACGTGCCAAAAATCAAATTACGAGTACAAATACGAAATACAGGAAATGGGAGTGACAGCCGAGGATCGATGACCTGTTCGATCAGCTGAGCGAAGGTATTTTCCAAAATTGATCTGAGGTCAGGCTATCATTAGGTGAAGGTGAAGAAGGAGGATATTTCAAAGACAACTTTCAGGACTCGGTATGGCCAGTTTGAGTTCATGGTAATGTCGTTTGGGTTAACTAACGCCCCGACGGTGTTTATGAACTTGATGAACAAGGTGTTTCACCAGTACTTGGACAAGTTCGTGGTAGTGTTCATCGATGACATTTTGGTGTATTCGAAGACCCCGGAGGAGCATGAGGAGCATTTGAGAGTGGTTCTGGAGACTCTCAGGAAGGCGCAGCTTTACGGCAAGCTCTCGAAGTGTGAGTTCTTCTTGGATCGAGTTGATTTCCTAGGCCATGTTGTGACCGGAGATGGAATCTAAGTCGATCCGAAGAAGATCAGAGCAGTTAAGGTGTGGACAGCACCGAGTTCAGTCGCAGAGATCAGGAGCTTTCTGGGATTGGCAGGATACTACAGGAGGTTTGTTCAGGATTTTTTCCGGATTGCAGAGCCATTGACTAGGCTGACCCAGAAGGACGCAAAGTTTGTCTGGTCAGAGGAGTGTCAGGTTGCTTTTAATAAGCTGAAGAAGCGACTGACGACAGCCCCGATTTTGACATTGCCATCAGGATCAGGCGGGTTCACTATCTACAGTGACGCCTCGGGGAAGGATTTGGGTTGTGTCTTGCAGCAGCATGGGAAAGTGATTGCCTATGTATCCAGGCAGTTACGTCCACATGAGAAGAACTACCCTACCCATGATTTGGAGTTGGCGGCAGTTATCTTTGCTCTAAAGCTGTGGAAGCACTATCTATACGGAAAGCGAGTGGAGATCTTCACAGACCACAAGAGCTTGAAGTATGTGTTTACACAGAAAAAGCTCAACATGAGACAGCGCAGATGGTTGGAGTTGATAAAGGACTTAGACATTTCATTGCAGTACCATCCAGGGAAGTCCAACGTGGTTGCCGATACCTTGAGTAGGTATTCGGTAGCTATGTGTTTGACGATGGATCGTCACTTATTAGCAGATTTGGAGAGCTTGGGGATCGAAGTAATCGTGCCAGGAGTTCAGATACAGATGTGGGGCCTTCAGATTCAGTCAGACTTGATGGAGAGGATCAAGCCAGCTCAGTTCGATGATGTTACTTTGCGGTGTATCCGAGAGCAGGTTCGAGCAGGATTGGCGGATGAAGAGTTCGTCATTGCAGAGGACGGCACCTTGAGGCACGGTTCCAGACTGTGTGTGCCTAGCGAAGAGCTTCGGAAGCAGGTCATGCAGGAGGCTCATCGCTCTCAGTACACTATGCATCCAGGTGCCAACAAGATGTATAGAGATTTGAAAGAGCATGTATGGTGGTATGGGATGATGTCACGCCCCAGAACTAGAATACTGGCACTACACCAAAAGGTCCTTTTGGAACGCTAAAACTCCATTCCAAATAATTTTAGGCACACCTATATTCCGTGCCTATTTATGGGCTGCCAGATTTGTTGGAACGGAATAAAGACGTTCCAGTAAACATTTATTGGAACGCTTTTATGGTGTTCCAATATTGGAACACCGATAAAGCGTTCCACAAAAGAGTTCCAACAAAACATTCCAAATTACTTTTTCTCCACTTATTAGAACGGCTAAAAAGAGTTCCAATGTTGGAACATTAGAAACGTGTTCCTAAGAAAAGCATCCCAGAATACTTTTTGCTCCAAATTTTGGAACACCTAAAAAGTGTTCCAGTTTTTACTATATATATATATATATATATATATATATATATATATATATATATATATATGACTGCCCACATCATTTGAAATTGCACACGTGTAGCTTGAAATAATAGATAGCTAGCATAAGTACTATGACTTACAAAACCTTTAGCGTTCCAAGGAATTTTATAAAAAAGAATAATAACTGACACAATCTTGTGAATTTAAAAATGTAGAACTCACAAAAATATAAAATGAAGGTAAACAAACTTTCATAGTACAAGTGCGTAGAGAATAGATAATGTTAAAGCTACATACACAAAGTAGCCAAATGTCTTACATAAACATTTTAAGTATAATACAAGTTGTCTACCACACCAAAAAATAATTTGAATATATTTGCCATGCACACTCCAATTAACGTTATAAATCCAACAAAAGTAGTTAAATTGAACATCATAATAAATAAATGTGCCAGCAGTTGATCTTGTTGTATCTTCTAATGGGACGAGCATGAGGATTATTGGAGCTTTGGAAATCCAAAATGAGTCTGACTGTTGTCTCTAGATCAACCAACTACATCGACCTTTATATCCATAGTTAGAACCCAGCGACTAATTGGCACCTTTTTCGCATATATGGCCCACCCAATGTCAGCAACAGAAAAACCTTCTAGCATAAAATACATGTGTTATCGTCATCTCTACACCAACCATGGCTATGTATTGCAGATTGCAACTCAATCCTGAAAGCAGAGGAAAAGCAAGAAGATAATTCCTTCAACGATCAAATTCATAAATTTTTTATAGAATGGTTCAACTACTCTGGAGCTATTGACCTGGGACATGTTGGTCCTGGCTTCACATGGTCAAACAAGTGAAGCCAACCTTGTGAAAGAATTTCCTTTGCAGATATTTAAACTGAAAAAGAAATTAGTCACTTCATGCAATAGAAGCACTTCTATATCTAATAATAGAAGGTAATGCCAACCTTGTGAAAGTATGAAATGTTAGTTGCCCCTGGTCCAGCTACAAGTAGTCCTCCTTGTTGCCTGAAATGACATGATAACACATTCATTCATATGATGTTTAGAGAATAATCTAAATACTAAAAAAATGTTAGCAAATAGGAAATTTCAGAAACATTTGTTTTTAGATAGCAAATTTATGAGATCATGTGAAGCATAAATTTGTTTTGTCTCTGTTTTGTCATTTCCTACAAGAGTCTTATATGATCAAGAGAAAAACATTTTATCAATTAACCAGGAGATAAAGGGTCCTGTAAATGACCTATATGTGAACCAAGACGACACAATTGATTAGAAGAACAAATATGCTAAGACTTTACAAAAACATACAGATAAAAGGATTTGTAGAAGCAGTACACAGGCCTATAAACTATTTACATGCATTGTTCTAAATGGTACTTCTCCCTCTCGAAAAATAAAAATGCTAACCTTGGAAGAGAAGTGCCAAAATCACTTATCATTCACTCTTCTAGGTTATGGTCATACCAACAACCTAAAAACCTAATTTCACTCGTCATTGCTAGTCCAATACCTAGTGGTCCATCATGGTTTGTGTCAGCATATGACAACTGCCTGCTATTTTACTATTCACACCACATTAAGTACATTAAAATATGTTAAGGATTAAAATCAAGACAAGAAGTCTGAAGTATTTCACAAATGACTATGAAATATAAACTTAACATACAGACATTTTATTAATTTGGACCCAATCAATATACACATTGACCATCTTAAATTGCTTGTTACTGATTTTTCAAGCACTCAAATCGAGTTTATTGGCTTCTAGGCCCACTGGGGCCTCAAGATTCAAAGAACAAGAAATAGGGCTTCCTTATAAAATTGTATCCTCCTGCCAATCAAAGGATCAGCAGAACGAATAAATTCCACTAAGTTGTACTAGAAACTAATATAACGAAGAGGCCAACCAGAGAAATAAACAGCAGGAGCCGTGCTCATCATCAATCTATAAAAATATCATTTGGAACACACAAAAAAGAAATGTTCAGATGCTGGCACCAGCAGGAAGTACTGATAAGCAGATGAATGCTGACACCAAGGAGATCAACACCTCATGATTCAGGAGTCTACAGTCTATCGATATATTCTGGTCTTGGTGAACAGGTCCAGTTTATAATCTAAAGAAACTCTAATTCTTTAATTTATTATTCTGACCATACACATAAGCGTTGGAATTCTCAACTTAGCAGACATAGTCAAGGTAAGAGTATGCTTGTAGCTAAGGTTCTAGGAGCCTGATCCAAAAGGGTCTCAGAGGTCATAACTAGGGTTGGTTAAAGAGACCTTGGCCATATGATTAAAGATAAATATTACGGATCTATGGGATGTAGACTGTAGAGTATGAGGAGCACACCAATTTCTCCAACGCTCATGTCAAGGAAAAAGCTTCATTTAGGAAGGTCATCATAATGATAATAGAGAAGTAAAAGCTGCCAATAGGACATCAATAATCGGGCAAATTCCCAGCTATGCAACAGTAGGCTAAGAAAACCTAGAAAACAGTTGGAAGATGAGGAAACCTAGTCTAGTGGTCATAAAGTTAAGGCTCATGCAACGAAGGAGGCAACCTCCAAGCTTTCAAAGACAGGAAAACAATAGAATGACAAGGTTTATGGTCAGGGATTTTATATATCATTCATTCTAAGGCACAATGTAAACAATATACTGATATAGGCTCACTTAATGCCTACATGTCTTCAGATGAGATATTCAATGAATACAAATAAATTGAGCTTCCAAAATGAATGATGGATAAGGTACTATAAGGCAAACTTCTAGTTTAAATTCTTGTTTGGTACGCTACTTATGATCTAAGAATAATCATATTAGAGAATGATCGTCCAAAGACTCCTAGTTCTTACTTTAATTTTTATATCCTATATTATATTTTTCAAATTTCTCATCTCTTGGCCCTTGATATGAGTTGCGAGAACTCACTATTCCGCTTCTCTAATTGCAAGAAAACATCATGTACTTAGTAATTTCAGATAAAATAGGGACATCCATTTGAAATTAACATTCATAAATTGAAGACCTATGGAATTATAATCTTTAAGGAACAATAATGGAAAAAAATATTGTGTCATAGATTGAACTTACCAACCACCTTTCGTCATTGTGTTCCTTTTGGATGAAAGCTCCCAATCTTGTCTGTATCCTTCCATATATGACTGTATGATTCTCATACCAGCCTAAGAAGTCAAAGAGCAACGCAAACAAGTTGTAAAAACTGCCACAAAAGGTTGATCCACAAGTTAATTGAAGGATAATAACACTCAGTTGCTATGTCAGAAGTTTACTAAACCTACTGATGGAGTGAATGTGGTTAATACTCCATAAGCAAAATCAAGTGCATCATATGATGAATGGGTAGGATCTGCATAAATTTCTGCATCAAAAACAAACAACGGCATTACAATATAAAATCAAAGTGCAAGAAGCATATAACCAAAAAGATCACAAACTGAAATAAAAGTAAACTTACATTAACAGTTAATAAAATAAAAAAATATTTTCCTACACCTGTAAGTTATTTGATTGTTCTAGAATCAAGAAGCTTTTCAAGTACCCAGAGGACTTTTGATCTTTTCACAGTTAATACTATCAACAATATGGGAGTAATGAATTGTTGCACCACAGACTATGTAGATATTTTGATAGATCACAATCCATCTCCTGTTTCATGTTTCTCTTAGAAAGCTTTGAGGAAAATCCAATTTTTCATCTCCTCTAATAGCAAAAAGTGCATGCTTGTTTTCTTCAAGCACGTAAATGTTTTCACTTGTAAATGGTAGTCTACTATGTGAAGGTAAGTACCCATTTGTCCATTTTTACATACCACATGGTTGAGGAACCCATCAAGCTTTCTTTTGTATATATATGTAGGGTAAAACAAAAACTTGGACAATAGGTTAATTACCTCAGCTTGTTCATATATTATAATAATTATCACATGCGACAATTTTAGATGGCAACCATTCAGGTAGCATACCTCCTTTGAATTTGGTTTGCTCAAAAAATGTCTTTGCCTGCACGAGAATAGTCAGTGATTAGAATTAATTTCTATAACTAGTTAATAAAACCGACAAAGTTATAATAAGACATAAACTTCACACAAATGCATACAAAAAATGTCTTGTTATCTATGCCAAAAGTAAGAAGCACCATAAGCTAAGCTCTAATGAGTAGTAGATGATATTTATCTACTATGGCCTGAATAGGACTTCCAGAGTGCAGTGTAGGTTAAAATTTTCCAGAAGCAACACTATCGAGGCAAGATACAATTTCTTATGAACTGGTCATTTGTATGCATTATTATTGGTCACCGCTACCAACTTACCAAGCAACAAGAATCTAGTGCTACATACTTAATACTTGATGATAATTGGCGATGTTTATGATCCCCCTTCTTGATCCATAATCTTAAATCTAAATAAACAACAACAAAGCAAAGAGCCAAGAACAAAACAATCACAAATCTATACAATGTTATAAAAGAAAATTCATCAAGTGCGAAGGGAAAATGTACTGTCCCGTCCCGCTCAGTCAATCGGAGGAATCGAAACACCGACGGCGTTCTGACTTAGCCATGCAACGGCTGCTCGAAGACATCGCTCGGTCAAGGCGACCGCTCGCTCAGGTGGGGTAGTTTCGGTGAACTCGCCTCATCTTAGCCTTCACATAATAAATCGCATGTTTTCAATTTGCACAAGTAGGCTTGATAATAAAAGAGACGAATCAACATAGATAAGGAAATAATTCCAACGGATCGAATTGAGTTAGAATATGGAAAGGTCCAACGGTCAGTTTAGAGTTGGTGCACGGCGTGCTTTGAAAATGACACTCGGTCCTTTATCTCGTGGCTTCGGAGAAAAAAAAGTTGGTCTTCGACACAAACTATAAATTAGCCTAAGTCATAGGCGTCAGATTTGGTTTCAACGTAGGCGACATGCTTCGGCACGAGATATAGCGTCAAGTCTTAAGTTGTCGGTATATAAGTTGCATAAGTTGGATTTGAGTCATCTTGAGTTTAAGTCAGGAAATACCGCAAGGCAAAGTCGGTCGAGTGACACTTAGCCCACAAGTCTGTATAATGGCTCATGAACTTTAATAAGCTGTGACAATATGGGTATGGTTGCTTCTGGCCAACAACCTGTCATACGAATCTGTTTAATTCTTTTGTGGAGCTTTATCATGTCCGAGTCCTGCTCCATGATCATCCCTGTCCCATGAGAAAACTCTTGGAAGATGATAAGGTAGGGGTATACATTCTTAATGCTCTTGGTAGTTTGAATTGTTGACACAGCTACCTCTAGATTGTTGGAGATGGTACTCGAGAGTCTTATAAGCTGTACATGTTCGTTTGCATCATTTGGTATATGAGGCATCTGTACATGAAATCTGCAGTTGCAATGTACAGCAGCAAACCCAGGTAAGATGGCTAGGTATGCATCAGTTTTGTGCCAACCAGTTGTACAAGTAGCTGTGGAAATTTTCTAGTTGCAGTATAGATAATGGGCAACAGTTGGGGACCAGTCAAGTGCTGGGTTCGACAAGTAGGAAGGAATGAGTGTATCAGTTCTGTGTATTCAAGTTTCGGGTACATGTTAAAGAAATTAGAATGTTAGTATCTGTGTGTAGTCTTTGTAAACAGGTACAGATGGGAGACATACATGTAAATGTAGGTAATCAAGTATCAGATATCTAACCCATTAGGTAGGAGAACCAAACAGAGGATAGAAGAGTGAATGTAGGTACATGAGGTATGCACATATAGGGATACCCATGGGTTTCAGTCCTAAAATAAGAGAAATGGCATGTATATATATATGGGTCTTGGTATGGTTTCAATTACCTTTAACTTCTACTCGTGTGTTAGGGACTAGAATGGGAGTAATAGAGTAGCAGTTTGATGATTGATATCAGATCGATTTTTGGTACCATATTCAATTCTAATAGCAGATCAGACCCTATAAGTGTTAGAGTTGGTGTTGATGTATCATGACATCATAGGCTCTGCCTACAACAGAGGGATATTCACTCAGTCGAGTAATGGAGAGCCAATAATAGGCATCTTAGGGACCTGTCCAAATAGAACGTTACAGATGACCAGTTGTAATAGGAGGACAGCTTGGTACTGTCACTACCCATTAGAATAACTAGAATGACCTAGGTAGCAGACTCACCTAACAGTTTAATGTAAATAAATTTACCTTTCGGTTGGCCAAATTTGTATGAAACAAATTTATCCCCCTTCTTTCGTAGTTTTTGCTTTAGAGGCCACTCTAATGGGATTCCTACTGACGTTAGAATCATGAAGATGAGCATTCCCTTGAGTTCAAGATGCAGATGTTGCTCTAATCCTCAACATGAAACTAGTGCCTACTTATTCGTCCATAGTACATAATTTAGTTGAATTCTGGGGATGTCACTGTCATCCCTTGTCTCTAATTGGCTTCCAAATTTCCAAAGCATTTGTGCATAGTGGAATAGCAATGCATGGAGATGGATCCTATAGAAAATAAAGAAAATAGAAGATAAACCTCGTCCAAGGTGCCGGTTCATTATCACAGCAGACGAACAGATATCTGCAAACCTTGAAACCCTGAAACAATAAGCAAAAGATACATTATGTAAATATGTGCATCAATTTGAAATTTTAGTACATGCAATAAATTTGTGCACGTAAATGATGAGCATACTTGAACCCCAACTTTACGCCCCTCCAGGTTGAGCACCTTCACCCACGGGCTTGTCGGACAGGTCAAGCTCGACGCCGAGCACCTGGGTGAAGTCCCAGTTGTCGTCGGAGAGCATCAAGACCTCATCGCCGACCTTGAGGTCCTCCTTCCAGGCTTTCATGATGAAGGAGTCATAGACGGAGATGCAGGCGATGACGTCGATGCCTCTAGCACGGAGCTCGAAGGAGCTCTGGACGAAGTCAGGAAGGTGCTTCTGGGAGCAGGTGGGGGTGAAGGTCCCTGGGACGGCGAAGATGGCCTTCTTTCCGGTGGTAAGGTCATAGACGGTGAGGGTCTGGAGCTCGTCAGAGGGGTCGAGGTAGGAGAGGGTGGCCTCGGGGAGCTTGTCTCCAACGGAGATGGTGGCGGCGGGTTTGTATTGGCGACGGATGGGGAGGGAGGAGTGACGGAGACCGAAGGGGAGTTGGGTTCGGAAGAACAAACGGACGGTGGAGGAGAAGGAGACGACGGCAGCGACGGGGTTGAGGAGCTTAGCTGCGGCGTGTGATGCCAATTTTAGGGTTTCTTTCCTTCTTTTGGCAGAGAGAGAAAGATGAGAGATTGCAAGGATTGTAAAGGGAAAAAAAAGTAGTGGATGGCTATGCGTGCCAGATTAGAGAAAAAGGAAGTGACACTTTGTAAAGGTCACGTGGGAGCACGTGAATTAAAATTACAACATTTGGAACGATTTTGGAATATTTTTTTTGTGTTCCAGAATAAATAATTTTTACTAAAATTAAAAAGAAAATATTTGGAACTATTCTTTTAGTTTGGCACGCTTGTTTTCTGTTCCAACAACTAGGCACACTAAATAGGCGTTCCAGATTGAAATACGTCTAGTGTTCCTAATTGGCTATTTTGGTGTAATGTGGAGAGCGGAGGATAGACACAGCCAGCTACGTACATTGAAGTGAATCTCACCTCGCAATACGGTTACGGCTGTCTAGATGCATGAGGGTTTACTACAAGCCATTAGTCTCTTAAGGTCAATAACAAGCCTAGTGTCTCAATATCAAGCAACAAGTAGATATAACAAGATGGTAGATCATCAGACATACAAGGTAAGGCGTCCCATACATTACATATTCAGATGATCATGAAGCTAGTCATACAAAATACGAAGACTAGCAAGAGTTTAAGTCATACATGATCAACCCTAGGATTTGTCAATCATGTTACAGCCCGTAGGCAGACAGTAAGTAAAGTTGCAACGAGCTAACACTTGCTCGGCGGCTAAACGCCTCAAAGAATATTTGTACAATGGAGTGGGAGAGCAAAATAAAAATCCACTCGTTGCCGGGATTCCTTCTAGTGTTCACCATCTGGCAGGAAAGTTGGGAGATCCTCCGTAGCTGCTCCGAAATCTGGCCATACAAAACCAGCTGGGTCAGACCCCAGAAAGAGCAAGTGCCACAAAGGGGGCTTCATTTAAGAACTAAAACCAGCATGTCAGCACATAAAGTCATAGGTGAAATAACATAAGACATGAGTTAAAGAAAACAGGATGATAAACGATAAGATAACTAGAGGACTATTCCGGTAACCAAGTTACAACCCGTAAACCAAACAAGGACCGGGGTTGTAATCCTTCACCTGAACAGAACTTAGCCTCGAACCAATTATCGATAAAGTAAAGCATAAACAAGCATGTCCGGAGATATCCATGCACCGAATCTGGGTAAGACTAGACAAGATAGGACTCCATCCATCATTCACGGCCAAGCAAAGAGTACGGCTTGATACTTAACTAACTAGGGTTATCACAAGCTTAGTTACTAGCAAGATGCAATGAGGTACGCCTACGGCCATAAGCCCTGCAGACTATCCAGGTTATCCAGACGCAAGGTTCAAGATTAGAGTTATCATGTCTTGTTAGGTGACTTGGATGCAACATATGACAGTGTGCATAGTAATCGTTTCATGTAGTGCCCCACATAGCAGTGAGCTGGAAATGTGCCATACTCGTCAGTAGGCTACAAGTCCATCAAGGAAGGCGCCCAGATAACGGGATTGCTTGTAGCCGGAATACCTCTCTATATGCTCAACGTGATCAATCTAGTCATTAACCTAGTCAGATTCAGTATAAATCCCTGACCGTGGTAACCAGGGATACATGTCCTAGACATGATGCGAGACAAGACTGGTTGCTTATACAAGCATATTCAATACAATCACCCACGGTGTCAAGAATTCACTTAGCATGTCAGGTTAGCTGTCGTAACAGCGTATCAAGGTTATCATGTCAAGGTTACTTGTCAAGGGTGCACCACGGCGAGTCACCATCATGTCATGTTACTTATCAAGATTACTTATCAAGACAAGGGTGCGTCACAACGGACCATCATCAAGAATTATTATGTCAATTTACTTGTCAAGAGTGCACCACGACGGGTCACTATCAAGAGTTATCCTGTAAGGTCATAATGCCATTTCGTGTTTATGCAAGTGCACCACAACGGGTCACTGATCATGCAATTCCATCACTAAGCCGTATTCAGATTAATATTCATAAATAATGTCATGATCACATCGGGTTCATGTCGAGTTTATATCAAAAAGGCGTAAGGATATAAAATGGGTGCAAAAATCCTAAAAAGGGGGATATGGGGACATAATGCGCCCAAAGGGGAGGAGCAAGGGGTACTATGGCCAACAAGTGGCATTAGCCAAGTTGCGCCAGGGTAACAGGTTGTGCCAAGGCAAGTAGGGTCAAGTCCAGTTGCGCCTGAACGTCAGGTTGCGCCTAGGCACTAGGGGTGCCAATCACTAAAATGTACAAGGTCGGGTCAAGTTGCGCCAGGAAGAGTCAGGCCAAGTCATTTTACGCCAGGCACTAGACTGCGCGAGGCTAGGTTACGCCTGAGTCAGACTGCGCACGAGGTCAGACTGCGCACGAGTCAGACTGCGCACGAGTTCAGACTGCGCACGAGTCAGACTGCGCACGAGTCAGACTGCGCACGAGTCAGACTGCACACGAGTTCAGACTGCACACGAGTCAGACTACGCACGAGTTCAGACTGTGCACGAGTCAGACTGCGCACGAGTCAGACTGCGCACGAGTTCAGACTGCGCACGAGTCAGACTGCGCACGAGTCAGACTGCGCATGAGACTGCGCACGAGTTCAGACTGCGTACGAGTTCAGACTGCGCATGAGTCAGACTGCGCACGAGTTCAGACTGCGCATGAGTTAGACTGCGCACGAGTCAGACTGCGCACGAGTTCAGACTGCGCACGAGTCAAACTGCGCACGAGTCAGACTGCACACGAGTTCAGACTGAGCACGAGTTCAGACTGCGCTGCGCTAAAGAGCGTGCACAACTCAGTGGTGCAAGCTAAAAAGCTCGTGCACACTGCTCACTGTCTTCTCCAAATCAGCAAGAACTCCATGGTTGAACCCAAAGCTTGAAAAATCCATAACTTAGTCAAAATAAGTCTAAATCCAACTTTCAAATGGTCAAAATTGGGTAGAATGAAATTCTTTTCAACATGGAACCATCAAAATTTGAAAACAAAGAAGTTTGATAGATCAAAACCACCAAAATCCAAAAATGACCAATTTCTAGATCTACAAGAATCAAAGCCTCAAAATAGAAAATGACAAGTTCTAATGTGTCTTAGAAACATGAGGAGAAACTAATGGAACAATAAAAATGGGTTCTCTTATAGAAGCAAGTTGCACTTGCCTAAGGGGTGTTCTTGGTTGGTGGTGGGCTTAATGGAGAAGGAAGGAGTAAATGAGAAAGTGGAGGAGAGAGAAAAGTTAGGTAGGTTATAAAGGGGGATGGTGGTGGGTTTAACATGATGAACCAAAGAATAAACCAAGCCAACCCAAAATAAACCAAGTTAAACCATTACATGCCATGATGAACCTAATCATGATTAAACTGAAATTAGCTAGCCAGGTAGGAAAATAAAATACATGTCAGAATTTCGTATACGTATACTAAAAATACGTAGAACGAAAAACGGGGGTGACAGATGAAGCGGGAGGTAGCACGCTTCGTAGCCAGGTGTCTAGTCTGTCAGTAGGTTAAGGCAGAGAGGCAGAGGCCAGGAGGACTGTTGCAGCCATTGCCCATTCCGGAGTGGAAGTGGGAGCACATCACGATGGATTTTGTTTCTGGATTGCCGCGCTCACCAGGAGGAAAAGACACGGTTTGGGTCATCGTGGACAGGTTGACCAAATCGGCCCACTTTTTGCCATTCAAAGTGGGGACGTCTACTGAGCAGCTAGCAGAGTTGTATATGCGGTAGATTGTCAGGATACATGGAGTTTCGGTGAGCATTGTCTCGGATCGGGATAGTCGCTTTACTTTCTATTTTTTGGCGGAGTCTGCAGACTAGTTTGGGCACTTTGCTCAAATTCAGTACTGCATACCACCCTCAGACGGACGGACAGTTGGAGAGGACTATTCAGACTCTTGAGGACATGCTGCAGACTTGTGTACTAGATTTTGGAGGATCATGGGAGGATCACCTGCACTTGGTGGAGTTTGCATACAACAACAGTTACCAAGCCAGCATTGGTATGTCACCATTCGAGGCGTTGTACGGGCGTAGATGTCGTACTCCCTTGTCTTGGGATGATGTTGGAGAGCGAGCTTTATTGGGACCTGAGATGGTTGTTGACGTAGCTGAGAAGGTAAAGCTCATCAGGGATCGACTTCGCGTGGCGCAGGACAGATAGTGGCATTAGGCCGACAGCCACCGGAGACCTTTGCAGTTTGAGGTATAGCTTAGACTTAGGATTAGAATTTTGTTGTTTGTGATTTTTGTTGATTATGTGATTGTTTTTAGTTTATTGAGACCATGCTTGTGCTAGGTTGGAGATATGGTATTCTTGAGGATTTCACCGACTCGAGGCACTATTCATTTCGGTGGAGGAGGGAAGCTTAGCTCACGCTACGTCGGACCTTTCGTTATTAGCGGAAGGGTCGGTGACGTGTCATACAGACTGGACCTGCCCCCTTCCTTAGCGGGAGTCCATAATGTATTTCACGTATCACAGTTGAGACGGTATGTGACAGATCCTAGCCATGTACTGGACCATTTCGAGATTGAGGTGGGCCCTACTCTCAGTTATCCAGAGCAGCCCGTAGAGATTCTAGATCGACGGGAGAAGGTATTGCAAAACCAGTCGATACCCTTAGTTTGCGTAGCTTGGAGGCATCACTCTCCAGAAGAGTCCACCTGGAAGAGAGAGGATGAGATGTACGAACGATACCCCTATCTTTTTCAGTCTTGAGGTATGATTTTATCCTTTCTTAATCATGCAGTTTGTCTTTAATTTTGAGGACAAAATTATTTTAAGGGGGGTGGACTTGTAGCATCCACTTTTTCATAGAAAGGGTATTTTAGTCATTTTAGCCATTTTGGCCATTTTATAATTTTCTAGATACTTTGACTTGTGTTCTGCTAACAACTGGTTTAACCTTAGTAGACATTGTATAGGAGCCTAACCATATCTTAGAAATTATTTTTTTTACTTATTAGAATTTATTTAGGGCTTGGATCCAATTTAGAAGGCTTTTAATTGATTTTTAAGCCTTTTGCATGTAAGCCTTTTTAGCCTTTTTGACTTGGACCTTATTATTACTTAAGAGAGAGTTGGCCCAAGTGAAACTCTAACCCTAGAGACCCCCATCCTAGCCGCCCACAGCAGTACACCCTCCCCTCTCTTTTCATTTGTGAAGTTTAGCCTCCACAATTGAACCCTAGTAGATCTTCTCCTCCAAAAATCCCATTTTCTTCATCCGGAGTCCGTTTCTCCCCAAATGAACTCCATTGCACTCGTCTAGAAGAGGAGGATCTGCAGGAGCATTGCTAACGAGGAGGCGGAGGTAATTTCTTGAGGGGAATCGACCGACACGACAACCGAGGGACTCCGTTTATTGAGTTTTCGACACTCAATAGGTAAACCCTTTTCTACCATAGTTATTCTGGAATTTCTTTCATTTTTGCATCCATGTAGGTGCCCTAGACTTGCCCATAAAGTTTGGTTGGATTTTGACTTCGTTTGATAGCGGTATCGGACACGTGTCGGTCCTTTACGGCACGTGTTCGACGAAATGTCGCTTAGGATAGAAAGTTGTTGTTTTTCGATTCTGTCTTCATGGTTGTTTATATAATATCATTATTAGAAACTTTTGTGAAGACAGATTTGAAATCGATGACTTTTCAGCGGCGTTTCGGGCATCGGACGCACGTGCACGGATCCCGTGCATGAGGCCATGCATGCCCTGCCGTCAGCGTGTTGTATCTCGATGCACAGACCTAATTTTCACCTGAAATTTCTTGAGCATGTGGGAGCAACCTCTGCCCCCATGCTCCTAAAATTTTACGGCTTCTCGTTGAGCGAGCGCGGAGAAATCCGACGTGCATCGTTCAGCCGCACTGTGCACTCGGGCTAATTTTTGTCGCTGAAACGGACTTCGTACGCGCTCTTGACGTGACGAGGACCCATTCCAGGACTTGGAATGCGTCGACCTATACCTAGACTACCCGAGGGACCAACCCCGAGTCGTGGCGTGGCCCGACGAGCGAGCCACGAAGGCCGAACCGTGCGCACGAGGGCACGCGCGGGCGCGCGCGCGCGTAGCAGGCTGCGCATGTGTGCGGGGCTGCGTGCGTCGCCTCGGCATGACATGTCATCGTGTTTTCATGTCCTAGACCTACCCCAGGACCCCCTTCTACGTACACGAGCACAGGACTTTTCGTTGTGTGTGCGGCGCTCAATCGAGCGAGAACGCACGCATACGTGCACGTTGACACGCGGTATCGGATTTTCCGATACGCGTTCTGTGGACACGACACGGACACGATTTTGGACCCAAGAGTACCCGAGCGCATCACGTAGTTTGAGACCAACGTCTATGCCGAGTTTCGTGGGTTCATTTTGTGTATATCTCATTTTGGGTCGTTGTGTGAAAAATAGGTTTTTTCTTTAAATGCAAATTTGAGTTTGAATATGATATTTTGTTTTCCAAGAATTTAACTTATAAAATCTGGGTTTTTAGTATGTATATGAGGTTTTGGACTTGTGAGAACCAACTCTTGAATTTATTTCATATTTTCTATCAATTATGAGCATATGTGCTTTTCTTTGTAGCTATGTATATATGTAATTATATATATATATATATATATATATATATATATATATATATATATATTTTTTTTTTTTTTTTTAATATATATATATATATATATATATATATATATATATATATATATATATATATATATATATATATATAATCTGGGTTTTTAGTATGTATATGAGGTTTTGGACTTGTAAGAACCAACTCTTGAATTTATTTCATATTTTCTATCAATTATGAGCATATGTGCTTTTCTTTGTAGCTATGTATATATATATATATATATATATATATATATATATATATATATATATATATATATATATATATATATATATATAAGTAAGACTCCGTTGAAGTCCATTGCAAGCATATATGTTGAGAATGGGTCGAGGGAAATTAATCCCAGATTTTGATTTATTAGAACTATTTCAAACCATGTGTCATTTCTTCCAAATGAGCATATGTATGGATATATACATAGTTTTCCTATTTTGTTTATATGTATATAAGAGTATATTAAAATAAGGCATACCATGGTTGAGTTTTGATGGTTTTAATCTCAGTTTTGACTCACTTCAGTAACCTACAGGTATCACACACACACAACCATTTGTTAGAAATAAGAGTAGGCTTGTGTTGTGAATACATGTGTATGTATATATACCTATATGTGTATAGTTAGTATGCTTGAGAACCCATCTTAGAGTAGATCATAGTTGTGGTTGTAACCATAGGAGTCCTAGGACATATTTGGTTTGTCATTTTGAGCCTAGTTTAGTCGAATTGGCCAACAAGTTGACTAAGTTGACAAAAGTCAACTTTGGGTCAAACTTGATCCAAATCGACTCAAACGAACTCCGAATGACCTAGAATTTTGTGTATGACCTAAAAATTAGTAGACGGACTAGTTGACCAATGTTTGACCAGGTTTGACCAGCATTGACCAGGTTTGACCAGAGTTGACCAAGGGATGACTTTGACCAAAAGGGACCTAGAAGCATGTTGTCTTGTATTGTAGCTATTTCTTTTGATATTTTAGACTTGGTTGTGACATGTGTATACTTTAAATAGGTTTATATTGTCCCAGTTTAGCTACACTTCATCATCAGCAGTTCAGTTTGCCAGGCGAGTACATTCTCTGATCTTTTCATACTTGTTTGGATATGTTCTCTTGTTATAGATTAGTATACTTGATGCTGACACGATGTTCACACGGATTAGTACGTACCCTATGGATCTTTTTATGCGATGTTATCCCCTCGGATACATCTAGTATATCATGTTCATGTACTTTATCGTGTTCATCATGTACTCCGTGTATTCATATTTATCCATGTACACTCATATGTTATTCATGTACACTCATGACCATATGAGCTCCATGTATAAAGTAGTTGTTATCCATGTGCAATAACATATCATGTCTTGATCCTTGTGTATTGATTGGGGGCAGGGAGAGTGTAGTTGGTTATGTGATCATTATCCCCAGTAGGTATCCATGTGCAACTCCATAGTTTATCCATGTGCAACCCAACCTGTTTACATAACCAATTTTATGCTCTAAATCACGTAGATAGTTACATTTCTCTATTTATCATAGTCTTATCTAGTCTTGATATTCTCTCTCTTGTTGATTTTTTTTACAGTATTTCATGTATAATTTTCTATAGCTTGCTTTATATGTCCAACCCTGATATGAACTATTGTGAGAGATATGTGCTCGTTCCGTCCTGATTGGGCATATTAAAAATTTTACAGGTGATAATGAAGAGTTCTGCCCTACTTATTATGGCATTGGCTTAGATGACACTGGTGACGTGGACCCTCAAGAGGATCCAGCAGTCGCTGAGGACTTGCCTATAGTCTAGCTGAGGCTTAGTATTTTATTGTCTTTATTTGAGACATTATGAGTTGTACTTGAGATTTGTTCTAGTGGTTTACACCTAGACTTTTATTAATATCTGTGACTCTCTTGAGATTTATTCTTCTAATCCATCTTAGTTGTTGTGATTGAGTTACTTATTATTTTACTCTCCATTCGGAGCATATTCTAGACTGTATTAAATATTGTGACTCAGGACAACGTTCTACTGCCGACACTGCGGCGTAGGCTGGGAGTACTTCACTTTTCGTGCCCTTTCACTGGGTGCGGGTCGTGACATGTTTTTAGTGGTGGCCCATGCAGGTCCAATCACAACTAGTATAATTTCGTAGTGGTACTCGAACTAGAGTATCATTACAGCCTGCAGTAGGATATAAGATATAAGTTAAGGTACTCAATCACGTTAGAAAAACTCTTATCAAATTCTTGCTGTTAATTGTCTCCTTTGAAAACAACTGTCCTCCTTTGATGATTTCGCTTCTTTTTCAGTAATTGATTCCTTGTTTGATATGTCTTCGGGATGGTGGAGACACGATCGTAGCGCTCTGGTCTTAGGGATACTACTGAGAGGTCTGCTACTTCTCGTCCGACTCAGCAGGACCCAGGGACCACAGTGCCTCTTGTTCCAGCTCAGGTGGGCCCGTCTACAACTTTTGGGGGTGCTCCTCCACCAGTTCCGAGGACTACCCCAGGAGTTCAGGGGGTGCTACCACCACCGCCCCAGGGGATAGTTGATGTGGCACAGTGTTTCACCTTCATGCAGCAGATGATGGAGACGCAGCGACGTCAGGCAGAGGACATGAGGCAGGGCATTGATAATGCCCACTAGTTAGCGATGGTGGCAGTGGAGAAGGTGGCTGCCTAACCCCAAGAAGGGCAGATCCAGCCATACCAGCCGAGGACTCCAGGTATTCAGGATTTCTAGAAGATGAGGCCGCGAGACTTCAAGGGTACGGAGGGTATCCTTTACGCGGACGACTTGATCGAGCACATAGAGGAGATTTTTCGTCTCGCAGAGATACCGACTAGACTCCAGGTGGAAGCAGCGGGCAACATGATGCAGGACCTTGCCCGCACTTGGTACCAGACCGACCCCAGGGTTGGTACTACGGGGCAAACTTGGGAGGCTTTTAAGAAGCTTTTCAAGGAGAAGTTCTTCTCCGATACTGCACTTGGCGCGTTGGAGACGCAGTTTGAGAACCTGGTTCAGGGAAACCAGACAGTAGAGGAGTACGCCGGGGAGTTCTGCCACCTGGGCAAATTTGTGGAGGGCCTTAGCGAGACAGCGAAGGCTAGGAGATTCAGGAAGGGCTTGGTTAAGGAAGTCAAGTCCTTAACCAAGAGCAACAGGAATGCTACATTTGAGGAGATTTTGATGGGAGCCATGGCAGCAGAGGATGATCTGGAGCTGAAGCAGAAGCGAGGTCGTGATTCACATGTAGCCGGTGGCAGTGGAGGACCGGCCAAGAAGCCCCATTTTCAGCAGCAGCATCAGCAGAGGCCTTCCCAGCAGCAGCATAGGCCATTCCAGGAGGCACAGCAGAGACAGGGTCAGCAGGCACCGAGACAGCAGTAGGCCACCATTTGTGACTTCTACAAGAAGCCAGGGCATAGGTGGAATGAGTGCAGGAAGAGGCTAGGCAAGTGCCTACTCTACGGTTCATCGGAGCATCAGTTGAGGGAGTGTCCTGAGGCTTTCAGGCGTAAAGGACAGGGAGGAGGAACCAAGGCTCCAGTGGAGCAGCAGAGGGGACCATTGCCGACTCAGCAGCAGACGTTTGTCCAGCACCAGCTGCAGACTAGAGGAGGCCAGCAGGGGTGAACTTTCGCCATGGCAGCGGAGGATACCGAGGCAGTAGGTGATCTGATAGCAGGTTCTGTTCTTATCGACTCTTTTTCCGCATTTGCATTATTTGATTCGGGTGCTTCCCATAGCTTTGTGTCTGTATCATTTGCCATTAGACACTAGCTTTCTTCTGAACCTTTGCCTAGGACTTGCAAGATCATGACTGGGGGTGGTATTATCCTCGTCCGTGATGTTTGCAAGGATCGGAGAGTAGTTTTGGGAGGCCGAGAATTGGATGTGAGTCTGCTCGTAATGCCAGTACCGAGATGGTCTAGTGACAGAAAGTAGGTCAAGGCGTCGGTCCTAAAAAACTGATCCTAAGGCAAGACTAGTAAGACAATCATAAAAGGGACTATGTTGCACAAAGTAATCAAACGCGTTGGTTTTGTATGGGTGGGCGAGGAGCTCATTCCACCAGTACAGTTGAGTACTGACACCCACATAGTTTTCATGTGCAGGCACAGGTAGAAGCTCATGGCGCGGAGCTCGCTTGGATGCGTCGAGGCACGGAGTTCCTTGGCGATTCGAAGCGTGCGGCCGCATGGATTCAAGACTTATACGGCACATAATATATGGACGTCGCATTCCGAAGCATCCGCTGGCTCAAGACATGTATTGAGAGATGAGAGAGAGCTGAGTGACTTGTAATGTGAGAAGTGTGAGCTTGAGTGACTTGTAATCTTGGCCTTGCGCCCTTTGTAACATTTGTTTCAATATTAATAAAGATCATCTTTGAGTAACTTGCGTTTCGTTCTAATTTCCACTGCTATTATTCAATGTCTCTTCGTGGGACTTCTGTGCGACGACCCCGTCGCAGCCGCTGAAATCGGCCGTTATGGAACTCGCCTTGCACAAGCGCAATCTAGGCTCGTGCGACATCACGCCTTAGCGAGGATGATCGCTCCTACGGGAGCGGGGCGTGACAGAGGGGAGGGGCAAAATTATTTTTTAAGACGATTTTTAACGGATTTTAACAGCCCGGGGGGGGAGGGGTGATTTGAGCATTTTCGTAACAGACTATCTTTTTCGAATCAACGAGTCTTTATTTGCATTTTCGTGACATCTAAGGAGGGTTTAAATGCACTTTACCCAACAAATGATCCCATTTTTTGGGTAAGAAACAATTAAAAAAAATTAAGATATACCCCCACTTTTTAAACAATTTTTTGTTGTGTTTACCCAAAAGTGGGGGCATTTGTTAGTTAAAAAAACAGTGTGAGTATATGCTAGTTTCAACATTTATAATGGGGACATTTGCTAAAATATGCCAATAATAAATTATAATTTCAGAATACAAAGACTAAATAGTAAGCGATATTTAGTATTAGGGTCTCACATAATATTGGATATTGGAGTTTGGGTCTCGAAATTGTCCAACGTTAGGGTTTGGATCTCAGGCTAATGAACAGTGATTTCGAGATCCAAACATTAACGTTGGACAATTTCGAGACCAAATCCTAACATTGGATAATTTCGAGATCCAAATCCTAATATTCACTATTACGTGAGACCCTAATACTAAATAAGCTAAATAGTAATTATATCTCTATCCATAAATAAACAAAAAATTATTTAAAAACTTTTCGTTCTCTTACTTTTTGTTCATGCAAAGAAAGAAAGGAAAAATTAGTTTTACTTTGATTTGAGGATAATTTTGTATTAGTGTATCAAGTTAAAATCTAATTAGACTTTAGATACTAGATTTATTTGTTTTAGACTTTAGATATTAAATTTTTTTTAATAACACATTTTAGTGATGAATATTTATCATTAAAATTTTATTTTGTCACTTAAATTTTTCTTTCTTTTCGGGCAAAAGTTTTCAAACACATTGTTACTAAACATGTCCTCGGGATATTAACAGGATCGGCCTCATCCAGGGCAATGAGATTGGGAGAGACCCTTGTAAGAAAGCAATAATATTGTAATAGCTCAAATATTTTTTTTATATTATTATTTAGAGACGGTGGGATCAAATAACTTTTTCCTGCCTTTGGTGGAATGCTAACTCCGTAATCGGTCTTTAATGGGTGCAATTTGTGTGTCAACACAAACCGTCGCACATATGCTCCCTCTTTTTTTTTTTTTTTTTTTTTTAAGTTTAATGTATACTTAATTTTGTTTCCAAATATAATTTGGAAATGAGCAAAACTTTATTTGAATTTTTTTTTTGGTTGCAAATGTTTGGAAATTAGTAACAAATTTAAGTATACTAATGGCAGGTCATGGGAGCATCGGCATGTGTTTTTTTTTTTCTAAGCTCAATATATGGTGACCTACAATTCACCTGCAATTTATTCTCATCATCCATATCTCATAATTTATTTGTAATTTTATTTTGAATACTTGTGCATTAGTTGAAAACTATACTCTATCAATATTTTAATTTACTTAAAAATTTAATATTTTGATAAAATTAATTTATAATTTTATTTTGAATACTTATCGATGCATTTTATTTTTATTCAAGATTGGTCCTGAGACTAACTAATGAACATTTGTTCACCAAATTGCAATTAAAGTGGAGATTCGATTTCTTAAACTTATGATTGTTCTTCTCTAATTAACTCATATTAATATTGAAAATTGTAACTGCCAAAAAACTCTTTTATAATATTTAAGATTTTTTAATGGATTACTAAAATTATTCTCAAATTATAAGATAAACTGCAAATTTTATTTTAAAAGACCCAGTGGATTATCAAAATCATTTTTAATTTATAAGAAAAGCCATGAATTTTATTTTAAAAAATCGTAGTAAATTAAAGATAGTTTTAATAATCACAGTAAAAATTCAAAGACATTGTAAAAGTATCTTTGACATTTACAATTCTCTTATCACTCCACTATTCAGTAAACAAAACAATTTGAAAAAAATGAAAAAAAAAAAAAACAGCGTGAGAGAAATGATACTGAGCACATCTTAGCAAACTATTTTTGGAAATTTGACTATCACTACACCTAATTAATACATAATATTGTACTTATTCACAACTTTAGCACGAGCAAAATTAAATTTAATTAACCAGGTCAACCATAATATACGCAAATCTCAGGTAAACGAAAAAAAAAAAAAAAAAAAAAAAAAATCATACCCCTTGGCAAAGTAAACACGGCCGTGCATTCCTATTGGCGTATCTCAGCCGTCCAAACCCGTCGACGCCGACTTTATATAAAATCCGTACCGGAACTAGGGTAGGGTTTCACCTTCTCTCTTTCTTTCTCGCCGCAATTCTCAGGTACGATCTCTTCCCATCGCCGGCGATCTCTAGGGTTTCGTTAGGGTTTGCATCGAGAAGCAATTTTTATGGTGATTCTTAATTTTTTTTCTCCCAAAATTGTGGTTTTATGCAGGAGTTCGTGGAACCTTTGGCATCTGCGGATAGAGTTCCTTCGGATCAGGGTGATTACTTAGATCCCTGGTTTTTCATCTTATAGATTTGTAATTGGAGAATTATCGATGTTCGTATCAAAGCTTTCAAGAAATTACGATTTCTTTTCATTTAATATTGGGATGCTTTCTTGATTTCGTGGTGTGAGTTCAATTTGGTTGTTTGAATATTTCAAGAAAGTTTAGATATTTGTACGTAATTTCAAGAAAATTCAGATCTTTGTATGTATTGACAATTTTGGTTGAATGCGTTAACAATTATGGGATTAGAGGAATTTAGAAATTAGAATCAGTAAAAACCAGTGTTAATCAACTATGATTCCCAAAATGTGATTAGAGAATCAACTTGAGTCGATTAAGATTCTGAAAACCCCTACAGGATATCACCTTCTATTTTTTATTATCAACCGCATCTTTTGTGTAAGAGAAATTGCCTTCCTCTGTTATGCCCCCGGCCTAGCTGTCCGGCCGCTGCCTGAGCTCTAAGAGGATTTGTCATATTGCAAGAAGAATGTAACAGGAAAAATCAACAAGAACAGGAATTGAATCTAGGGCTTTTATTTCTGGAGAAAGTAAATTGACATGAACAATGAAAATTGCTGTAAGAAATGGAAATGCAGAAGAATAAAGTTTTTCTTGGCTACCACTCCACTCTGTGATTGTTGCTTCTTATAGTGAGTACACTACTGTAACTGTTGATTGGAGTTAGTTGCTGAGCTGGCTAATTTGTGGAGCTGGCAAATTAACACTGATCCTCTGAGCTGGAATGCTGACCTGGAAAGAAAGGAGCCTAAATGAGAGAGTCCCTCTGATACTCCATCGAAGCACTGATACACTAACCAGGATCATATCATTCCCTTCCCCTTAAATTGACCTTGTCTCAAGGTCAAAATAGGGATAATCTCGAACAAAGTTTTCATTAGGGGACCCAAGTTGTGGAGTCAGTATCCCCTTCCTTCCACTTGACAAGTAGGTCTACAGCTGCTTTTCTCTTCATCTGAACCAACCTCCTTTCTAGAATTAGGTTGGGTTCCAAAATTACTTCTTCAAGGTTGCTGGGCATCCCAGAATGAACTGCAGTAGTGTTACCAATATGCTTCTTCAATTGTGAAACATGGAAAACAGAGTGAATTTGGGCATCCTGTGGCAATTCCAATTTATAAGCAAACTTACCAATCCTTGCTAGGACCTTGTAGGGACCATAATACTTTGGTGATAATTTCTGGGCTCTTCTCTGTGCAAGGGTGACTTGCCTGTATGGTTGCACCTTGAGGTAAACCATATCTCCAGCTAGAAACTCCCTCTCAGTTCTATGTTTGTCAGCAAGACTTTTCATCTTTCCTTGGGCTAGCAGCAGATTATCCTTTAGTAGCAGTAAGGCATTATCTATGTGATGAACTAACTCAGCTACTTCACTATCTTTGGCCATGTCAGGAACATAGGTTAAGTAGATTTGGAGGATACCTACCATACATAGCTTCAAAAGAGGTAGTCTTTGTAGAGGTATGCCAATTGGTGTTAAAACAATACTCTGTCCAAGCTAGATACCTGCTCCACTGCTTAGGCTTGTGACTACAAAAACATTGCAAATACCCCTCCACACATCTGTTAGTGACCTCAGTTTGCCCATCGGATTGTGGGTGGTATGTAGTGCTATGCCTCAATTTTGTCCCATGAAGTTTGAAGAGTTCCTTCCAAAATGAGCTTGTGAATATAGGATCCCTATCTGACACTATGGTGACATGGTCCTAGGTATTCCATGCAATTTACAGACCCCCTCCATGAAGATTTGAGCTACAGTACTAGAAGTATAAGATGGGTTAAGGAAAATAGGTGAATGTATTTAGTTAACCTATCTACCACTACAAGTTTAGTAGTTTTGTGATAACTTGTAGGCAACCCATCAATAAAATCCATTGAGAGGTCCTCTCATATTCTCTCTGGAATAGGTAGGGGCTGTAGGAGGCCAGCAGGGGATGTGTTTTCACTTTTATTTCTTTGACATACCTCACAGTTCTTGACATAGTCCTGGACCATTCTTTTCATTCCCTTCTAGTAAGCTACCTTCCTGAGCCTGTGAAGAGTTTTGCTAGTGCCAAGTGACCTTCTCTAGTATCATGATGTTCCTTCAGTAAGGTTTGCACAAAGGTTGCTTGAGGATCCACCCACAACCTATTTTTGTGATACAGCAGTCCATCCTTCAGTGAGTATTTGCTACCATCTAACTTCCCAGCCTCCCATTTAGCAATCTTCTTTTGGTAATAATCTGACCTGGCCATTTGAGCCTTTAACTGCACTAACCAGTCAGCTGTCGCTATTGAGATTGCCTTTAACTGAGCTTCAGTCCTCCTGGATAACCCATATGCTGCCTTGTTTTCCACCCCTTTCTTGTACTCTACCTTGTAATTGTACCCATGCAGTTTCATAACCCATTTGTACTGGGCATCTTAGTAGAGCTTTTGATCTAACATGTACTTGAGTGACATGTGATCTGTTCTAATAATGAACTCCCTGCCCCACAAGTATTGCCTCCACCTTTTCACAGCTAGGAGTATTGCCAACATCTCTTTTTCATATGTAGATAAGGCCCTGGCTCTCCCTTGTAAGGACTGACTCAGATATGCTAATGGCCTACCATCTTGCATTAGGACTGCACCTATCCCTTGTACCCATGCAGTTTCATAACCCATTTGTACTGGGCATCTGAGTAGAGCTTTTGATCTAACATGTACTTGAGTGACATGTGATCTGTTCTAATAATGAACTCCCTACCCCACAAGTATTGCCTCCACTTTTTCACAGCTAGGAGTATTGCCAACATCTCTTTTTCATATGTAGATAAGGCCCTGGCTCTCCCTTGTAAGGACTGACTCAGATATGCTAATGGCCTACCATCTTGCATCACCTATCCCTTCACCTGAAGCATCACACTCCAACACAAACTCCTTACTAAAATTTGGCATACTGAGAACAAATGGTTGAGTTAATAATACCTTCAATTTCTCAAAGGCTTGTTGAGCTGGTCCAGACCACAAGAAGGAATTCTTCTTAAGGAGTGAAGTTAAGGGTGAAGCTTGGAGTCCATACCCTTTAATGAATCTCCTATAGTATCCAGTGAGACCCAAAAAAACCCTGAGCTCCTTGATGTTCTGAGGAGGTGGCCACTTGAGTATTGCCTCCACCTTGTCTTGGTCCACTTTTATGCATTTTTTAGAGATGATGTGTCCTAGATAACCCCACTTGTTGCTGAAAAAATAGACACTTCTCTTAACCGGAATAGTTGAGGGTATCAAAGTGCAATTAAGCCAAAGAACTATGAACAATAATGTTAGAGAAAAATGAACTTTAAGTTTTAATCCCAAAACCAGATATAATGTGTGCGCCCTCAACCCAAATGTTCTAATTTCCCAATAGATCCTAATTGAACAAGTATAAAAATTTGATTAAATATAGATGCTCTCTTCAGTGGGGTGGAACATAGGCCCTCAACCCAAATGTTCAAATTCCCCAATGTTTTTCCCTGGGTCCTCAACACCAAATGTTTTTGTGTGGGCACATGGTAGTAACGGATGCAAAATTGGAAGAAGTTGGCTAGGACTAATTTTGTGTTTTGGCCCTCCCTCTTTTTTTCCCAGGTGGGATAGGAAAATGTGACCATGCGCTTGTTTTTTTTATAAGAAATTCAAATTTAAATCTTGGCCGTCTCAGTGATCAAGATTGTTCTCTACTTAAAAGAAACAGTCGATTCAAGTTCCAGGAAAGTTGAACTTCTTAAACATGTAATTAAGAGAATCATATTCTTTTATAGGGTATTATGATACTTCCATCTTATGTCTTTTTAAAATCACTGGATTCATCTGTTGTATTTTATACTATATTCTGACATACCTTCAATAATTCCTTTTCTATTTGTTCATCATACTCCATTCTGTGCATTTTTATTAATGATAATTTTCCACAGGCCTGTGCAGCAGATGAGCTATTTATTGTTCTTTGTTATTAATAAATAAACTGTAGTTAGATTTAATTGATTGTTAATCATTTTATTGCTGACTTGCAGTGTAACAATGCGTCGGCAAGATGACCGCTATGGTACTACTCGTCTATATGTTGGCCGTCTTTCATCACGCACTCGCTCACGAGACCTTGAAGATCTTTTTAGCAGATATGGAAGGTAACATCAAAGTTGATGAATTAAATCTCCTGCTTATTTATTGGTTCAATATGTAGTTTTATTTTATAGTCCAGTCTCATTAAGTTCTAATACCAACTAAATTTCTTCCAAGTGTGTGTTTTCTGGAGAATGCTGTGGTGGTTGACATTCTTCCAAGCATATTACTTTTTAGAATTTTGTAACAGTAGGCGTTGATATCTTACATAAGTCTTGCTACTTTGCGTATAAACAAATCTTCATTTGCATGTTCCTATGTCATTTCGTTTTTTTGCCTTCAGCTTCTGCTGATAGTAATAGGCTTATGCCTAGTTGTTTTGTACATCATATTGCTTCTTTTGAAGTTCAATACATCTTCATTGGATTTGTAACGATAAATTGATGTGGGTGGTGGGAGTAATCAATGAGGTGATTCGAGACAGGCCATTCCCAAGCCAGTACTCTGTGCTTGGATTCTACATTCACAATTTTAATTATCATAGAATGTTGAATCCTGGGTCCGTGTCTTAACTTGAATGGTCTTGTTGAAGGTTTTTGAGGTTTTTGCTAAACCTGGAGGTCTATGGTGAGAGGGTGCCCTTGGTGGATTGGTGGCTATTCTCTCAAAGTTAATAGGAGACTTTGGCGATTCTTTCTGTAATGTTATTGCATGTTTTTATGGAACCGCAACAGTCACAAAGTGGTGTTTAGTTCATCTTCTGATGGGTGAAGTCATTCCCTTCGGTACTTAAGTCATAATGGCCTTACTGTTTCTGGAAACAATTTCCGCAGAGTGCGAGATGTGGATATGAAGCACGACTTCGCCTTTGTTGTATGTTTTCTTCCTTCCCTTTCATTTTTCTTTTTGCTTAACAGGTTATTTTTGTTAAAGTCTACTATCAGTTATGCTTTTTTTGGTGGTTTTCATCATCAGATGTGAGTTTTGCTGTGTGTTTCTATTCCCTGTCATCAATTTACAGGACTTTAGTGATCCTCGAGATGCTGATGATGCAAGATATAGCTTAAATGGACGGGACTTTGATGGAAGTCGCATCTTGGTGGAGTTTGCTAGGGGGGTAAGTTTCAAAATGATTCTCTGTAAAATTGATTGTCATTGCTTCATTTTGTGCTTTGTATCTAAAAAATGGGCTCGTAATGCATTTGGCAATTTCAACTGTATTTTGTATATTCCGTGTCTTCTATTTCTCTACTGTATGAATAAATCAATTACATATGTAGGCACCACGTGGTGGTGGTGGTGGTGGAGGTTCTCGTGAGTACTTAGGAAGGGCTCCTCCCCCAGGTTCTGGCCGCTGCTTTAACTGTGGAATTGACGGTCATTGGGCTCGGGATTGTAAGGCTGGGGACTGGAAAAACAAGTGTTACCGCTGTGGAGAAAGAGGTCATATAGAGAGAAATTGCCAGAATAGCCCAAAAAGTCTCAAGTTAGTTTCTAACTACCACCAGTCTTGGGTGTCTTGAATCTTATAGTGAACACTAATAGTTTCTTTGCTGGATTACTGATTTTGGGTTGTGCTACAGACGTGCAAGGAGTTACTCAAGGTCACCTTCCCCTCGGCGTGGTAGGAGTCGAAGTTATAGCCGGAGCCGTAGTTACAGGTATGGTTCAACTCCTTTGGATAAGTTATACTCTTTGTACATGTTGGATCTAATTTGCTGTCTCCTGATTGAAGTTTTTTAGTAGTCATCCAAACCGACTTGGTGATTCTTTAGGGCACTTTTGCTGTTCTATATTTGTTTCAACTATTGATTGTGCTGTTGTAGTAAGCATTATTCAGTCAGTACATATTGTTTGGACCATATATTTAGTTTATTGTCCATTTGCATTTTCTATATCCGGCCATGGTGAACAATTTGTCCTGTTGGCTATATTACCAGTCGATCTAGAACCCCTCCAAGGAGAGGCCGCACTGAACGCGAGAGGTCTAGGAGCCCTTCCTACAGCAAAAGCCCAAAGCCGAGGAAGAGCCCTCCACCCTCTAAGGGAAGGAAACACAGCCTCTCCCCAGGTGGTAGCAGGAGCCCACGAGAACAGGTTAGCCCATCACCAAAGCGACGTGCGCCAGCTGAACGCAATGGGTCAGATTACAGTGGGAGCCCTAGGAGGGACATCAGCCGGAGCCCGAGGAGCCCAGAAAGGGAGAGATCCCCTGCTGCTGGTTGCAGATACCAAAGCCCCGAAACAAATGGGCGAAGTGTCAGCCCCAGGGATGATGAATACGATGATAACCGTGCTTCTCCAAGGCGCAGTGAGTCACCTCAGGATTAAGGTTATCTGATAAGCAAGAGACTGAGAATGTCAATCGATGCCATTTCATGCAGACAATTTTATAGCCTGTTGCATGTTATATAGTTTGATCTATTCCTGTGATCTATTCCTGCCCTAGGTATGATCTGGAATTTGTATTGCATATGTTTAAGACTTGAAATGCTTTTGAGAATATTGTGTGCCCGTTGTTGATTCTTCCTAGGATGGAATGCTATTGCCATGGGAAGGTATTTTGCCTTAAACTTGGCAGGAATTTGTTGAAGATTTGAAATCCAGTACTGCAATTAGACCCTAAGGCTGGTCTGTAGTTTAAACTTCTTTTTCACTTTGGTTGGTTAGTGGAATTCTATGTTTCTTTGTTAGTGTATATTCATGTGGCATAGTGTTTACTTACTCTTGTTTAGGGCCTGAGCAATATTAGTGTCCTACTTTTTGGATGATAATAGCCGTCTTTAATTTATGAGTTTGTTCTTTGTGAGTACTTCTTGAAACAAGTATTTTATTGGTTTGAGAAAAGTTAGTTGGGCAGCTATATTAATGTACAGCAGTGTGTGCATGTATGTGGATTCTTTTTATTGTGCCTTCATTAGTTTCTGAGCCAATAGGTTTTATTTCTAAACAGCTGTTTCTGATAAATGCTGCTTTTCGTACATTGTCATTTGTAATAGGGATGTAATAGCACGATCTACTTTCTAATTAATAGATACTAGTATACACACGTGCGGTGCACGTTCATACTACAAAGCAAAGAATGAGTCCATTTTTGTTCACTCACCAAAACTAGGATATTTGTTCACCCTCTAACAAAAAATTGACACTTACCAAATCCATTCAACATAAACCACTTTGGAAGTCGTTTTGTAAATATTCAAAGTAGTTTTGACTACAAGATTTGACACGTGTCAATTTTTTATTGGAGGGTGAATAAACAATCTAGTTTTGGTGGGTGAACAAAAATGGCCTCGGCAAAGAATAATCCCTTAAATTGTTTACTATTTTTTTTTTTTTTTTTTTGAAACAATCGTATCCTTTATTGAATGCCAAAATTAGCCAACATGGATGGATGAAGAAGGTTGTGAGGCGTCTTCGGCAAGCTGCTGGAGAATCAAATCAGGAGTAAAAATAGAAGCAATGAGCTTGCAATGTAGAGCATGTCTCGCCAGAGTGTGAGCTACTTGATTCCCTGATCTCTCCTCACGAACATGAAAGGGGTGTGCCCAGTTGCTGGGATATCCTTCTTGATAGACTGGATTAGGTCAAGCATTCTCCAAGGGATGATGTAGGAGACGCCTTGGAATATCCTCTGCGTCGTGATAGAGTCACCTTCGATAAGGATGTCCTTGTCGGAGAAGAGAAGGCCAGTTGTCTGCCAAGTTTGACGGCATAGATCTCGGCAAGCAGGCTGCAGTCGGAGTATGGGGTAGGCGATAGGTGCCAAGTTTTGGCTCCAAGGAATCTGCAGAAGAGTCTCTCGCGACCGCGGATGCCGCTAGGGCCGACGAATCAGTGGTCCCGTCTACATTAATTCTAATGGACCTCTCCGCCGGAGCTTTACAATGGTATAGGAGGGTCGGGTTGTCTTGGGGATCAAGAGTCATCTCCATGGGTGTTATCTGACCCTTATCATATTTGTCCTAGAGGATTTTAGCTAGAAGCATGATGCGGGGGATGGAAGGGGCGATATGGCGGAAGATGCATTCAGCTCCCAGCCGGAAGGTCTCGTGAGCGCCGACGTTCTTCAACCAAAGGTGTAGAAGTTCGTGGATGTCATAGTGATTTTCCGCTTGGAGTCCGATTGGGCTAGCAAACCAGACCGCACGTGCTGTTTGACAGTGAAGGAAGAGATGATTGGCATCTTCCTCATGAATCATGCAGAATGGGCACATCGGATTGGTGTGTGGCAGTCGCTGGTTAATTACCTAACTATCCATGTTAAATTTAATGAACACTTTTAATTATTAAACGTAAGGACATTTTTGGAACAAATTTTTTTACGGTGAAGTCTTTAACTTTTCTTATAGTATAGATACTGAAGGGTATTTTTGGGAAAAAAATTTGTACGATGAAGCATAGTTTTCGCATTATATAGTAGTAGAAACGATTTAAGACATGATGTGGATTTTATTATTTATGATTAATTTGATTATATTGCATGGGGGCTTTGTACTGTGCTTGTACATATATGATACTTTACTATAGGTTTTTGTAAAGCAAGCAACTTCCTGCACTTTGCAAAGGTGTTGTGGACTGGCTGCTCAATTTGGTCGTGAGCTAGGAGTTGGATCAAGAGGTAAATTTTGTTTTGAAAAACAAAGACATTGATGGGTTGGACGTTGTTGCATTGATAGCAAAAACTAAAGTCCACTTGAAGTGAATAAACTTACAAAATTTTGGGCAAGGTAAATTTTTTTTTTGAGGTGTCCTTTCTCTAAGTTGGACCGTGGCTTAAAGCCACCCATCCGTCCAAGGGAGGATTCGAACCCGATACCTGTGCTCGGACGGCCCCCCGCACTACCACTAGGCTAGTGCCTTAGGGACGGCAAGGTAAATTTTAGTTTCGAGTGTAAGGTTTTTTTTTTTTTCCAGTGCCCAACGTAACGTTCGAAACTTTTTTGTGCGCACTGTATTGGGCCCACTGTCCCTCAACTTCCACCATAAATGGAAAAAATAATCCAGTGGCTCGATTTACTGATTTTCCGTCACCCAACTAGAACTTTTATGCCTTTTTCCGCTGATCACATGAGCTTTAGTTGTAAGTGACTATTATGAGTGGAAAATTTATGAAATGTCCAAAAAACGAAATTTTTTTATAAAAAATTCACCGTGCAATAACATTTCATCGCGTGCCCAGAATTAGCAAAAAATATATAAAGAGGGTTCCGATGACCTTTTTGCCCTTCCTTCTAATTTATTGAAGACACCCACGAAACTACTCTTAAAAAAAACGTTTCGATACTTCATCTTCTTCCAAACGCTGCTCACTTTCGAATCTAGGTTTTCTCCTCAAAAATCTTCAAGAACTCGTCGAAAAATTTCGGAAAGACCGAGACAAACGGCAAAAGTGCTAAAACGGAGGTTCAAACATCATTTTTTGCGATTCTAAAATTTCGGAAGACCGACCAATGATAAAACGATTTATCTCAGGCTCCTCGAAGATACGCTCATTTTGCGACAAACCAGACCTCGTTTCGACCTCCCAGTCAAAAGTTATGGCCCTCCAAAGTTTCAAATGACCATAAAATGCAGGAGAATGACCATTCTCCATGTTAGAACACGAAGAATGTTAATTTCGCATGAGGGTGGCCATTCTCCGTGTTAGTAACACGGAGAGTGGCATTCTCCGTCTTAATTTACACGGAGAATGACCATTCTCTATGTTAGTAACATGGAGAATGGCCATTCTCCGTGTAAATTTACACGGCGGAGAATGACCATTCTCTATGTTAGTAACATGGAGAATGGTATTCTCCGTCTTAATTTACACGGCGGAGAATGACCATTCTCTATGTTAGTAACATGGAGAATGGCATTCTTAATTTACACGGAGAATGCCATTCTCCGTGCTAAATTATACGGAGAATGACATTCTCCATCTTAATTTACACGGAGAATGACCATTTTTCGTGCTAAATTACACGGAGAATGACCATTCTCCGTCTTAATTTACACGGAGAATAGCCATTCTCCGTGTAAATTAAGACGGAGAATGGTCATTCCAGTGTTAAAATGTAACACCCATATTCGGAATACGTATTTTATCAGGCTTATACGTATTTCGGACCTGTATTTTATTTTCTTGGATTTTGGCATGTACTTGTAATTGACTTGACTTGCGGATTTTGGTTCTCGTAATTGTGTTTTTACATGGCTTGGTTTATTTTGTGGAGAGGGTTTGGTTTGGTTTGGTTATCATGAGAGGAACACCTTAACCTATTCTCCACCCTCATTCCACCACAACCCACCATCATAAATCCCCACCTACTTTTCTCTCTCCTCATTATTTTCATTTATTTCTTCTTCTTCTTCTTCCTTCCTCTACACAACACCATCACCTATAGGCAAGTGCACCTTGCCATCAAATAAGCACCACTTTTTATTTGTTCATTAGCTAGATTAGGCCATGGTGATCAACTTTAGAACTTGACATTTTGTGATTTGGAGCTTTCATTCTTCTAGATCTAGGTTTTAACCATTTTCGAAAATCCTTGGTTTTGATCTATTAAACTTCGATTTTTGCATGTTTTGATGCTTCCATGTGGAAGAGAATTCGATTTTACTCAAGTTAGACCTTTGAAAATCTAGATTTGGTTTTGATTTTACCAAGATATGAAGTTTTGAACCTTAGAGTTCTTGGAGTCTTCTTCTCGGCCTGGAGAAGAAGACAGCAGCCTGCGCTCTTTAGCGCAGGGCTGGATTGCGCATTCCCCCTCGGCCAGCGCTCCTTAGCGCAGCGCCGACCGCGCAGCTTGTCCCTTGGCGAACTGCACTCAACCCGAGTGCGCATGGATTCATGCGCAGTCTGCTCATGCGCAGTCTGCTCATGCGCAGTCCGCTCATGCGCAGTCTGCCATGCGCCATCTATCCCTGCGCACTCCACTCATGCGCAATCTGACCCTGCGCCATCCATTCCTGCGCAACCTGATCCAGCGCAATCCATCTGCTGCGCCATCCATCCCTGCGCAGTTGGTACCCTGCGCAGCTCACCCCTGCGCAGTTGGCTCCTGGCGCACTTGACTCCTGCGCAATCCAACCCCCTGACCCCTTGCGCAATCCATTGGCTCTTGGAGTTTTGGTTTTGTTTCTCTAAGCTTGGCTCTTCTATAGCCCTGTATATTGATATTTTATTAGATATTTTACGCCCATTTTATATCCTTACGCCTTTTGTCATGAACTTGATTTTACTTAATATGTTTGGAATGACTATTGTACATGGCATGGTATGACAAGAACTAGCATAACACGACAGTGACCCGTAGTGGTGCACTCCTGACATGACCAACCTGACTTGATAGTGGCCCGTGGCGGCGCACTCTTGACATGTACTTGACTTGACCTGTACTTGACCTGACTTGACTTGTAACTTGTAACTTGTAACTTGACTTGATGCTGTTGCGACGGCTAACTTGACTTGTATAATCAACTTGACACCGTGGGTGTTCCTGCTTGCTTGCTTGTGCAATCCACTTGTCTTGTCTTGCATCATGTCTAGGACGTGACTCCCTGGTTTCCACGGTCAGGGATTCACACTAAATATGGATCAGGCTAATGACTAGATCAAAGTGTAGTTCATAGAGAATTTCCAGTCACAGGCAATCTCGTTATCTGGGCGCTTTAATTGGACTTGTAGCTTGCCGACGAGTAGAGCACATTTCCAGCACACGTCGCGTGTTGCACCCTCTAAGTCACCTAAGGGTACATTTGTCTCCCGGGCGATGTACCCACCTATAACTCTCAACCCGCGGAAGGATAACTGGATAGTCTGCAGGACTTGGGACTGGAAAATTTTCACTTGCATCTTGTTAGTAATTAGGCTTGTGATAACCCTAGTTAGTTAAGTAGTAAGTCGTAGTACTTGCTTGGCCGTGATTGATTGGATGGAGTCTAGTCCCGCTTGTCCTGTCCTGATCCTGTACAAGATTATGGCATGACATGACTACTCGTGCTTTACCTTAATCATGATTAATTACAGGTCATGATTTCTTGTATTTTATCTTGCCGATAAATGGTGGGAGAAACCAAGTTCCGTTCAGACGAAAGGTTACAACCCCGGTCCTTGTTTGGTTTACGGGTTGTAACCTGGTTATCTGAAGAGTTCCATGGTTATCTCATCGTATATCACCTGCCAGGTTTCTCCTTAATAATTGTCTTTATTATGTAATTATTTTCTTATGTTCTGATATGCTGGCTTTTGTTCTTATTTTGTGGCCTCCTTTGTGGCACTTACTCTTTCTGGGGTTTGACCCAGCTGGTTTTGTGTGGCCAGATTCCGGAGCAGCACCCGAGGATCTACTGAACCTCCAGCCCGATGGTGGCGACTAGACGGAACCCAGGCTACGAGTGGGTTTTCTATTTTGTTTCGCTCACTCTATTGTAAAATTATTCTTTTGAGGCGTTTAGCCGACGAGCACCTGTTAGCTCGATGCACCTTACTTACTGTCTGCCTACGGGCTGTAAACATGATTAACAAATCCTAGGGTTGATCATGTATGACTTAAACTCTTGCAAGTCCTAACATTTTGTACGACTAGCTTCATGATCAGCTGATATGTAATATTTTGGACGCCTTTTATTGTATATTTAATGATCATACATCTTATAATTATATTATTTGCTTGAGATTGAGACAATAGGCATGACCTTAAGAGACTGTTGGCTTGTAGTAAACCCTCATATCTAGACAGCCGTGACCGTATAGTTGAGATGTATTCTATTTCAATATACGTAGCTGGCTATGTCTGCCCCCGCTCTCCAGTATTCTGGTTCTGGGGCGTGACATAAAACGCAGGAGAATGGACATTCCCCGTGTTAGAAATACGGAGAATGACATTCTCCGTCTTAATTTACACGAAGAATGGCCACTCTCTGTGTTAGTAACATGGAGAATGACATTTTCCGTCTTAATTTACATGGAGAATGCCATTCTCCGTGCTAAATTACACGGAGAATGGCATTCTCCGTCTTAATTTACACGGAGAATGGTCATTCTCCGTGTAAATTAAGACGGAGAATGGTCATTCTAGTGTTAAAATGCAGGAGAATGGTCATTCTCCGTATTAGAAACACGGAGAATGTCATTCTCCATGTTAATTTACACGAAGAATGGCCATTTCCAGTGTTAAAACGTAGGAGAATGACAATTCTCCGTGTATTTTAGTACGGAGAATGACATTCTCCGTGCTAAATTACACGGAGAATGGCCATTCTCCATTTTAAATGACACAGAGAATGGTCATTCATATGTTAAAACACAGGAGAATGACTATTCTTCGTGTTAGAAACACGGAGAATGCCATTCTCCGTTTTAGTAACACGGAGAATGCCTAATTTACACGGAGAATGTCATTCTCCTTGTTAAAATGCAGGAGAATGACTATTCTTCGTGTTATATCGACGGAGAACAGTTGACAGAAATCTAATTATTTATTTTTTTTGTTTTGTTGAAAGAAATTTGACATGAATAAAGATTCAAGAGTTTTCGTTCTTATTTCAAAACGATGCTAACTCTTATGGAAAAGAAGAAGAAGATCTTCTCCCCATAATTGACCTAATTGTCGGAAAAGAAAAAGAAAAAGAAGAAGAAGAAGAAGAAGAAGAGCGATGATCGGAGTTCGACTGAAAAAAAGCACGGTGAACTACGAACGATCTTTGCGATCTCTGCTGAAGATGAGAACAATGGAATTCAGATCTCTCGTGAAAAAGAAGAAGAAGAAGAGAATCGCAATCCAAATCTGAGTTTGTGCGGAGGAATAGTTATGATATTAATTTTATAAGTACAGAGAATCTAAAGGAAATCTTGGAATACTTAACGTGAAAATATATAATTTTAGATATTTCATAAAACCCATCCTGCGGGTGGACTTTTCATAAAAACCAACCCCGAAATTGAGTTTCTCAGCAATTTTCAGATTATGAGTCTATTTCTTACTTTTGATCCCATTTTAGCTCTCAACTGGTCGCTATAATAACATCTTATTAGGACTTGGAACTCCTTTTAATGATTTAATCCCATGTTGGCGCTAAATTAGTAAATTATGCAGCCCGGCTTACTTGATAACCAGTTACTTTATTGTACTATCTATCGCAAGCATTTCCCAGGTTTGAAAATTTTCTAGTCCTGCGTGAATTTTTGGTAGACAGCTGATTGTAGAAGAAAACTTCACTTGGATTTCATCTCCCACATTGTATTTACGGGGTTTAAATCCAAACAAAATTTTGCAACTCCTAAACATAAAAACAGCAATAGTTTCTCGACATGGGTTTCAGATGAACTTTAAATAATAAAAAAATACGCTTGTGTTTAACGCAACCAACAAATACTTTTCATTGAGTTTAATCCAAGCCACAAGAGACTCGCATTAAATGGTGTATATATGTTTTTTTTTTTTTTTTTTTTGCATTATATATAAATGAGAGTAGTTTCAGTTTGTAAGCCGTTACAAGAATCATTACTTTGCTGATCAAGACAAATAGCCTCAAACTATACTAAGAGATGATAACCTTGAGCAGTAACAGGTAAGCCATGCACAAGCAGACTTCAAGACTCGAAGTTCACCAGTGAGAAGATCTCTCGCCATTTGTCTTCTAAGAGCGTGTCGAGCATCAATATCAGGATCCATGGATTCAAGAACCTGTGGTACACCAAAAGATGAGCCTATTTTGTTCATCTTCTTAGGGTTGAACGATATCGAATTTGCTGTTCTCATAGGACAAGATAAAAAAAAGAGTATGATTTAAACATCTACAAGAATGAGGATGCATCCAAATTTAGTTAAACATTTAATCGCCATCTATGCCATGCACATGCTTGATACAGACACGACACAAACTCAAAGACCATCATCCTGTGTGCCTGAAGGTTGTTAAAGATATCAGTCATGCATATCAACCATAATCAAACAAGAAATGCTGTTTAACTGATACTGGGTCTATGTTTATCCAGACAAACCTTCCAAGGGAAATGCCACTTGCCAGCCCCTTTGTCGTTTCCTCAATCGCCCTTGGCCTATTTCACTGACATGTCGGCAGGAAAAGAACCTTGGGGAAACGATTAAGGGGCAAGCAATAGAATGAAGTACTGCTCAACCTTCAAAGCTTGAGCGAGGCCTTCAACGCCAGAAATCCCACTGTTATGCAGTGGAATCAAACCAAAATCAAGAACAATACTGATCATGGTACCCTCTTGTTTTTCCGTAAGGGAGCAAATATGAGAATAAATATTAGTAGCATTGAACTTACTGCGTCCTGCAAGAAACAACCCTATTACAGAATAATTTGTTTTTTCAGGTTGCTTTTTTTTTGTATGTTTTGTAAAAAATCTTACATGTAAGACTCTTCTTCAGTCCCACATCTACATCTTACATGTAAGACTTCTTTTAGTATTCTCCTTTCAGTCCCACATCTACATCTATAACTGTACATGAGGCGCACCTCTCCTCACCCACACATATATGCACCCATCCTGCCTTGATAAAGATATCCAATTTAGTTAGTCCGCTCAAAACTCCTCACATGGATCAAGAACAAAATAATTCTAGTTTCTCTACATTTGAGCCGTTCTTCTTTTCCTCCTTACAGTGACAGGGAAAAAAAATATCGTGAAGAATTGTTGGCTATATTTTGTATAAAGATAAAGTTCACGAGCTGAAAAATAACTGTCGTTATAAAGGTCAATAGCTCTACGGATATTGTAGAGAATAATTGTTGTGTGTATTTTATTGATGGGCTACTCAACTACTTATAGGGAGTCTAGCTCCTCTTCATATTACATTTTCCAATGTGGGACTAAATCCCTTATTAGTTCTCAACACTCCCCCTCAAGATGGGCGATAGATATTAATCATTCCCATCTTGTTACATAGCTTCGACAGACTTACTGAACTAAGACCCTTAGTCAGACAGTCTGCCACTTGTTCTTCTGAGCGAACATGATCAATCTTCAGTATCCCTTGTTCCAGCTTTTCTTTGATGAAGAATCGATCGATCTCGATGTGCTTCGTTCTGTCGTGCTGAACTGGATTGTTAGCTATACTTATTGCAGCTTGACTATCGCTCAGAAGACGTAATGGTGCTCCCTTGTCCAGCTTCAACTCTGTCAGCAACGCTTTCACCCACAGCAACTCCGACACTCCTAAAGCCATTGCTCTGTATTCTGCTTCAGCTGTAGACCGTGCTACCACAGACTGTTTCTTGCTTCTCCATGAGACCAAGTTTCCTCCTACAAAGACACAATATCCCGTGGTAGACCTTCTATCGTCTATGCAGCTCGCCCAGTCTGCATCGCAGTATTCCTCAACTTCTATACATCCATTCTTCTTGAATCATAGCCCTTTCCCCGACGTCCCTTTCAGATATCTCAAGATCTGAAATACTGCATCCATATGACCCGTTCTTGGATCATGCATGTAGCGACTTACTACACTCACCGCAAATAAAATATCAGGGCGAGTGTGTCCCAGATAAATCAATCTCCCTACAAGTCGTTGATATCTTTCACGATCAACTGGCTCTCCTGCTTCTGCTCCCAACTTGCACTTCTGGTCAATTGGAGTGACTGCATCTTTGCATCCCAGCATCCCTGTCTCCTTCAGCAGATCTAGTGTGTATTTTCTCTGTGAGAGAACAATTCCTTGTTCGCCTTCACACACCTCGATACCTAGAAAATACCTCATCGCTCCTAGATCCTTCACTTCGAACTCCTTCGCGAGTTTTGACTTCAGCTTAGCAATCTCGGCTTCATCATTACCTGTGATTACTATATCATCCACGTATACAGCAAGTATAGTGATGTGGCATCTTTCATGCTGAAGAAAGACCGTATGATCTGCATTTGCTTGATAGTATCCCATGCCTGTAACAGCCTTTCTGAATCTGTCAAACCAGGCTCGAGGAGATTGCTTGAGCCCATATAGCGACTTCTTTAGTTTGCACACTTTTCCATGCGACGTCCCTCCATCTGATTCTATAGCATAGCACCCTGGCGGGAGTTCCATGTACACTTCTTCTTGTAGGTCCCCATGGAGAAAGGCATTCTTCACATCTAATTGGTATAGCTTCCACCCATAGTTTGCTGCAATGGAGACCAGAGTCCTTACGGTGCTCATTTTCGCTACTGGAGCAAACGTCTCATCATAGTCGATGCCATATGATTGTGTGTATCCCTTTGCAACCAACCTCGCCTTGTATCGTTCCACCTTTTCTTCTGACGTCTCCTTTACTGTGTACACCCATTTGCATCCCACAGTTTTCTTCCCTTTGGGTAATGGAACCAGCTCCCACGTCTTATTTTTTTCCAGTGCCCCAAGTTCTTCCATCATCGCAGCTTTCCACCTTGGATCTTTCTTTGCTTCCTGCCAACTTTTAGGCAACGAAGTAGAGTCTAATGATGCGATGAAGGCTCGATAATTCGAAGAAATATTAGAATAAGATAGGTAATTGACAATATCATGTTCATAATCATCAAAACGACTAGGAGCCTTACCCGCATTGATGCGAGAAGATCTCCTTAAGGGAGCAATAGGTGGTGGAGAGATCATACCATCAGAGTCAGAGAGATCCGCATCAGAATCAGATTGATTCTGTGCGGGGCAACATCTTCAAGAGTTGGAGCAGGAGTAGACGAGGGACTTGGTACAGAAGGCACAGGACACGGTACAGGCACGGTACTGGACTTCTGTTGTCTCCTTCTGTAGACTTGGAGCTCCTTTTCCATTGTCTGCTGCTCCCCCTGTTTAACATATGTATCTTCTTCATCTTCTGTATCGAAGTCACTGCTGGACATGGGACCGATCCGACTACCACAGATGGGCTTAATTTTTTCCCCTCACATCTAACATCCGCTGTGTTAGGTGTGTCAACAAACGTCGTACCGTCATCCGAACTATAATATGGTTCTAGTTCTCTGAAGGTAACGTCCATGCTCACAAACATCTTTCGCTCAACTGGGCTCCAACATGCGTATCCCTTCTGAGTTGCCGTGTACCCGACAAAGACACATTTAACCACTCTAGGATCCAGTTTGCCAACTCCTGACCTATTATCTTGGACAAAACAGACACACCCAAATACTTTTGGTGGAACAGTGTACGTGATAGCACCAGTAAGCATCTCCAACGGTGTCTTCCAGTCCAATACCTGAGATGTCATTCGGTTGATGAGATAAGAAGCCGTTAACACCGCCTGTCCCCGTAAGTGTTTCGGAACATTCATAGCCAGCATCATCGTCCGTGCGACCTCCAGCAGGTGTCTGTTCTTCCGTTCGGCCACACCATTTTGTGCCGGTGTATAGGCACAAGTAGTTTGGTGTAGTATGCCATGAGTGGATAAATACTCAGCAACCGTCTTATTTGTATACTCCGTCCCATTGTCAGACCGTAAGCACTTAATCTTAGTGCCATATTGAGTTTCTACCCGACGATGAAAGTCGCAAAATGCCTCAAAGACGTCACTTTTATTCTTCATAAGGTACACCCATGTCACGCGAGTATAACAATCAATAAAAGTGACGAACCATCGAAAACCGTTAATACCGGTTGTAGGACAAGGGCCCCATACGTCCGAATGTATCATATCAAATGCAGCCGAACTTCTACTACCGGAACTCACATATGTGCTTCTGGTATGTTTACCCAACTCACAAGCATGACAAAATAACTTCTCCTTATTAGCCCTTTGGTATAAGGACGGATACATGCGACTAATAACTTTAAAAGAAGAATGACCGACACGCTGGTGGTGGAGTAGCAATTCATCTTCTACACTGCGTCATGTATCTTCCGGTGGTGTGTCGACTACCAGAGATGCCAATGCTTTGTCCAGTCCAGTCCTGTCCAAGTACCACAGCCCCTTATGCCATGTGCCAGTCCCTAGTCGTCGTCCTGTCCCCTTCTCCTGAAAGGTCACCGTAGGAATGTCAAAGAAAACAGTACAGTTAAGATCAAGAATAATGGCACTAATAGAAAGAAGATTGACAGGAAAAGACGGAGCATGTAAGACATTGGTGAGAGTGAGAGAAGGGGTGCATGCGACGGTGCCTTTACCCAGAACAGGGCTGGAGTTACCATCAGCAGTCTGAATACTCTCCGGCGTCGGTAGGTGAGTATAGTCCTGGAACTCACCGCGGGACCCCGTGACATGGCGAGATGCCCCAGAGTACAGAATCCAACCTGGTTGGTTGACAGCTGCTGCAAGAGCACGCGCAGGTATACCTGTGCCGGTTTGGGCAAAACAAGTGATGTGGTCCCCCGAGGTAGATGACGCCCCATGATTGCCGTCCGAACCCAGCGTCGTGCTGCGTAACTTCGCAAAGAACTCCTTCTCAAGAGGGGTTAACTCAGCCAGGTGAATGTTGCCTCCTTCCTCCGCCAGATTAGCTTTGTGTCCTCCAGAATAATTTTCCCTTCTACCAGCATAACCGCCTCTACCACCACGACGTCCGCCGCGGCCCCGTCCACGATCACTTGAATGACTGTGCAGGGGTTTTGGACAAAACCTAATGTAATGCCCTGAGTCACCACAGTTGTGGCAAACACCGGCCACAGAGGGAGGCTGATTGAAGGCGGCAAGCGCAGACTTTTCAACAACGGCTTGCTCCCCCTGGAAAGAGCCCTTATTGGGCATCAACTTTAAGCGAGCCTCTTCTTGTGCCATGGCAGCTATGACGTCTTCTAAGGATGGAAGCATGGGCTGTGCTAGGAGGACATTCCTTCTATGCTCAAACACAGGGTTAAGATCCTTCAAGAACTTCATCATCCGTTGACGCGAAATATAATCCAAAAACTTTTGAAAATGTTTCGCGAATGCTGGTTCGACCTGGGCATCTTCCATTCCAAGAGGATCATAGTGATCCAGATCAGACCAGTACTTCTTTAACAGTGCTGCATACTCAGAGATGGTGCGGTCGTCCTGGGCCACCCTATCAAGTTCATCCTGCAGTTGGAAGACCCGCATAGGATTGCCCGAGCCTGAGTACATATTCTTCAAAGTCTGCCATATATCAGCAGCAGCCTCCATCGCCTCGACATTGCCCGACACCTGGTCGGTCAAGGAAGCCGTCAGCCATCCAGCCACAACATTGTTGACAATCTCCCAAATAGCAAACTCCTTGGTGAAGGGATCATCTGGCGCCTTGGTTTGGCCATTGACGTAGCCAACCAAGCCACGGCCCTTCAGTGTCCGCATGGCCTGTCGTGACCATTTCAAGTAATTGGACGTTCCTTCCAACTTCGTCTCCAGCTTGTCCAGCTTCCCCATTTTGTAGGGTGACGGATCCACATCAGTATGGATCACACGTGGGGTCGCCTCGGTTAATCTCTTTGATAAAATATCATCAATCAAGGCCTTCATCTCGTCTGCTGTCAGTTTACCACTGATCGAATCCATGGCATCTTCAACTGTGATTCGTCGTCGGCGGCGGCTTCGTCGGCTTCGTCGTCGTCGTCGTCGTCGTCTTCGTGTAAAGTCGTCAACAGAGACCTTACGAATGCGCAGTTAACATGGCCAACACCGGCGCGCGCATGGAGATCCTAATTTGCAGATCGAGAACGGAAAACAAATAAAGCATTTGTTGTTCCGGAGGGCATAATCTAGGAACATAAGGTGCAAATAAAGCATTTGACAGCCATCCGTCGTCGAAAAACCACCCACATAATCTCTCTCAAAATTAGGGTTTTTTTTTCGAAAAGAAAAAAAAAAGGAGGGGGGGCGTCGGGGGGGGGGGGGGAACTGCCGGGGCGGGGGGGGGGGGGGGGGGGTACTGCCGGTGGGGAAAGGGGGGGGGGGAGGAATTTTTTTTCTCCGTTATGGCTCTGATACCATGTAGAGAATAATTGTTGTGTGTATTTTATTGATGTGCTACTCAACTACTTATAGGGAGTCTAGCTCCTCTTCATATTACATTTTCCAATGTGGGACTAAATCCCTTATTAGTTCTCAACAGATATATCTGAAAGTAGTTATGTGTGTGAGTGCATATATGTTGAATAAGTTAGAATGTTGAGTGCACCTAACAGTTGTAAATCAGGCATGCAATCCCAAATTGCAGAGGCACCTCATGAACAAAAAAGGTCTATCTATGCTGCACGACACGTCAAAATGGTGCCCGTATTGTGTCTGTACCTGTACTTGTGCAACACAGTTAACTACTTTTGTACCTACTTGAAAATGTACGTATCCCGTGTCTGTATCGTGTCCGTATTCATGCAACATAGCTAGCTACCAAGTGGCGTTTTCCATCTATTGCTATGAGCAGCCTTAGCTATGAAATTTGGCACTATCTTATAGGATTGATTTCCTTGTTCAAACTTGATCAGCCTTGATATCTTCATTAAGCATAGTCCACAGTCATGCCAACTTTAAAGACTTGGATGATGTTTATTAAAGCCTCTATCACTGAACGAAAACTCTAGAACTGAGGGTGAAGGGTTATATACTTGTTCTAACACACTCCCGCATGTCGAAGGCCCATTTTGGGCCGAGAGTTGGTTTCTTACAGAGGTATAATATCTTTTTATAAGATCTACCTATAATGCACGTCAGAGGAGTTGAACTTGGGTTGCTCCAATGCCATGTTAAAAGTAATGACACCAAAAACTCTAGAGTTGTAGTGAGGATTAAGTGTTACATATTTACTCTAATAGTGTTGATGGACATGACAAGGCAATGTTGATGGGCATGACAAGGAAGATTTAGGCTATTGAACAAAATACATGTTTAACTGTTGATCTAGACAAAACTAGGCAGTCTAAATCATACTTTTCTACCCCAACTTTCCTTCTAAAAGAAATACTCTCTCTAAAAGCAATAGGGGGCATTTAACAAAAGACTGGGGTCTAAACATCTTGACAAGATCAAGATCTATATAACTTGGTAGGAGTGTCACCTTGATAGCAGAGTCATGGCCTTGAATCATGTTATTGAGTCGTGAAATCAGGATGCCATGAGCTTGGATCTCACTTTCCTTGTTCTTCAATGGGTGTCGAGCCAGTCTTCCATCATTTACGGCAGCTTCAGAGCCCAAAGCTTTCAGTTCTAGAGACGTTAACTAAATCAACTAATTTCTCCAGCAAGATATCATTTTAACTTGAAGGCACATATTCTGAAAAACCTTCATGTGATGTAATGGATAAAACCCGAGCAAATGCACGAAGTGCCTGCGGAATGCCCTTCCCTTTTCCTGTAGCAGACTTTACTTCCCTGGTCACATGTTTAAAATTAAATAAATTTCCAGAGGACGATGTTAAATAAATTCACGTAGTAGATCAAGCAAAGTTAAGAATTCAATAGTTTGTGACAAGCAAACGGGATTATTTTCACTTCAATGTATGCTTTTTTTGAGAAATTGACATAATGGAGGTCTTATTCTTGAGTCTCTCTACTTTAAGAAGCTAGCAAAATTTCACAATTTCACCGAAATAAAGATATTACATGTACTATTATATATGGGAATGCAAGAGTAGGTAGTACTTTATTTTCACAATCTATATATGCTCTACTTCTTATTTGACAAACTCATGTGCCATATAAGTGGAAGACATTCTTTTAGAGCACCGTAGGGAGAGGGTGGGGTTGGGGGAGGATAGGCAATTTAAAACAAGTGCTAGAAAGTGAAGCAAGAACACAAACACCCAATGTATCCTCGTATCATCTGCGAGGCACTCCAATTCTGGAACTCTCTCCGACTTTAATCCACTATTATCAAATAGTTACACTTGCAAGCTTTGATCCAGGACTCACCAACTTCATACAAACGAACTTTGATATGAAAGCCTTTCCGACTTATATCTCAAATAGATAATTACAAGTGAAAGCTCTTTAATGTAGAGAGGTAAGGGTTAGAGAATTTGCGAATTAGGCTCCTAAAGTACTTCCCTAGAAAGGAGTAAATGAGGCATTTATAACATGCAAACACCAAGCTCAAAATAGGGATGTTACTGTAGGTGCAGTATAATGCTGCACAGTAACGGCTTCCGTTGAAATCTAGTTGTTACAAGAAACTGTCATAAACTTACAAAGAGGAGCAGTATGCTGACAATACAGAGTGCACTGTTGGAACAATTTTTGGCTTGTCAAAAACTTGATGGGTTGAAATGAATCTAAAACAGTATAATGCTGCCATTGTACTGTGCGGCAAATTGAGAATACAGAAGGTTACTGGAATGCAAAGATTCTTTGGGCAACGTACTTGCAGTATACCAGTATGTTGTTTTTCTGATACATACAAATCGTCTGATTAAGATGCATGATTTTGAACATGTTCCAACTGGAATTAACCTAAAGTGTCTATACATGATAGACTGGTCTTAAAATCTAGTTTTCAAAAGGTTATTTTGCAAGTCAAAATGATATTTGTAGCTCAAGATATGGCTCAAGGAGTGGCAGACAGGTATAGTCTTGTGTGTTGATTTTGACAAAGTTGATGTCTACACCTCCATGATGGGAACGGGGTCCATCCCCATGATGAAACAATATGGATTTGATCCATGGAAATCGGTCACTCATTGTTGGGTTTGGCCAAGTACTTAGCCATTTTTCTGGGTGCAGTTTTTTGTGACAAGATTCAGTTTTGGGAGGTTGTTTTGGATATGTTGCAGTCATTTTTTGGCTCGGTCTTCAATACGAAATTTGTTGAGAAAAGTTTTATCTTTCATTCAAGCTTTGAACAAGATCATTTGAAGGTGTATTGAAGAAGTTATGATCATCTGAAGTAGCATATCTATTAATATTCTGCATGCATTCAGCTTGCATGCAATATTAATGTATTGCCTTTCTCCATGCATTGGAGGGAATGGAAGAACGATTCTTGGGAGATGGAGGGGCTGACCTTTGAACTTCTCCATGCAATGAATGTGGTGTACCCAAGAGGCATATCCTCCCTATAAATAGAGGGGAGATGGTGAAGGTTAAAAACACACAACAAGTAGAAGAACAACACAACTTGTAATCCTCACACTTGTAATCCACTCAAAGTGAGTTTGTGAAAGAGATAGTGATCCTCAAGTTAAGTTGTACCAACTTGAGAGAATGCCCTTGTAATCTTTCATTTGATTATAGTGAAAACGGCGGAGAAGGGGCGGGCGGAGGACGTAGGCTCACATTGAGCCGAACCTCGGTAAATCTTGTGTGTGCAATCTTTTAGTTTTCTCCTCTTCCAATTTCTATTTTTTTTTATTCTCATCTCATCACAAAGACGGAAAAGGTCTTGTTTTTTCCAACAGTGGTATCAGAGCTAGGTTGCTAATCTTCTTGTGTTGAGATGGAGACTCCCATTGGGGGCATTCGTATGATCAGCTTGAATGGCCGCAACTGGATGATATGGAAGACGAAGATGATTGACCTTCTTTATTGCAAGGACCTCTATGCACCGATTGAAGGTGAATCTTCCAAGCCGGCGTCTATGACGACGGAAGAGTGGAAGAAGCTCGACCGGAAGACCATCGGTACCATTCGACAATGGGTGGATGACACTGTATTCCACCATGTGTTAAATGAGACTTCGGCAAACAGCTTGTGGAAGAAACTTGAAGATCTCTACGAGAGTAAGACTGCCGGCAACAAAGCTTTCTTGATCCGAAAGCTTGTCAATCTCAAGTTCAAGGAAGGTGATTCCATATCTGAACATCTGAATGAAATTCAAAGTATTGTAAATCAACTTGCAGCCATGAAGATAGTGTTGGACGACGAGCTTCAAGCCCTTCTTCTACTTAGCTTGTTACCGGATAGTTGGGAGACTCTGGTGGTGTCTCTTAGTAACTCCGCACCTGACGGAGTTGTATCCATGAACCAAGTTACAAGTAGCCTTCTGAATGAAAAAATTCGAAGAAAGTCATCCGGGTCCTCCCATTCTCATGCCCTTGTCACCGAGAATAGGGGAAGGAGCAAAAGCCGATCACCTCAGAACCGAGACAAGTCGAGAGGAAAATCGAAGGCCAGAAAGGACATTAGTTGCTATCACTGCAGAAAGAATGGACACATAAAACGGGAATGTCGCAAGCTCAAACGAGAACAAAAGGAAGGAAGGACCAATGAGAAGCAAGAAAAGAATGAAAGTGCAGTCGTTGCCACTGACAATGAAATTGTGCTTTTCTCGGTATGTGAAGAAGAATGTGCAAATCTCACTTGCCAATACTCAGAATGGGTGATTGATTCTGGTGCCTCCTACCATGCTACTCCCCGGAAGGACTACTTCACTTCGCTTTGTGAAGGTAACCTTGGAACGGTAAAAATGGGTAACAAAGACTCTTCTCAAATTCTTGGCATCGGAAATATTTGTGTTACCACTAACCTTGGAACAAAGATGGTTCTAAAAGATGTTAGATTTGTGCCCGATCTTCGTCTCAATTTTCTCTCCACCGACAAGCTTGATGAAGAAGGATACGCAAGCAGCTTTGGTAAAGGATGTTGGAAGCTTACCAAAGGATCACTTGTACTGGCGAGAGGAAAGAAGTGTTGCACTCTCTACAAGACTCAGTTCCACTAAGAGAATGATGCACTTGGAACAGTGGAAGATACCTCTATGGATTTGTGGCACAAGCGACTTGGCCACATGAGCGAGAAAGGACTACAAACTCTCGCAAGATGACAACTACTTCCATCCATACAAGGTACAACAGTATCTCACTGTGATCATTGCTTAATTGGAAAACAACACCGGGTAGCTTTTGTTAAAAATTATAACAAAAAAGAAACCGACGTATTGGACTTAGTCTATTCGAATGTGTGTGGACCCAAAAATGTAAAAACCTTTAGTGGTGCCTCTTACTTAGTGACCTTCATAGATGATGCATCTAGAAATGTGTGGGTATATGTCATAAAAGCCAAAGATCCAAGTCCTTGAAGTTTTCAAAGACTTCCATACCAAAGTTGAAAGAGAAACTAGGAAGCTCTTGAAGTGTATTCACACGGATAATGGGGGTGAATATACTTCAAGGATGTTTGAAGATTATTGTTCTAAACATGGTATTGGACACCAAAAGATTGTCCCTCACACGCCACAACACAATGGGGTTGCAGAAAGGATGAACCACACAATTGTAGAAAGGATAAGGAGTATGCTATCCTTAGCTAAATTACCAAAAATATTTTGGGAAGAAGCAGTACGAACTGCCTGCTACTTGATAAACTTGTCCCCCTCAGTTACCTTGGATGGAGATATTCCAGAAAGGGTTTGGAGTGGAAAGGATATTTCCTATTCTCACTTACGTGTGTTCGGGTGCAAGGCATTTGTGCATGTAGCTAAGGAGAAAAGAACAAAACTTGACGATAAAGCCATTCCATGCTTCTTAGGATATGGAAATGATGAATTTGGATATAGGTTGTGGGATCCTATAAACAAGAAAATTGTGAGAAACAGAGACGTTGTATTTTGTGAAGATCAAACACTTGCTGATTTTGAAAAAGAAGAAGAACCACAAAACACTCACATCGTTCCAGATCCAATTTCCACACCGGTTGTTGTTCCTTCTCCTATGCCAGAAAATAATGATTTTCAATATGTGCAGGAAGAAGAAGAAATTGCAGGTTCCCCAGGTGTTGATCGGGGGAGCATGAACATGCAAAGCCACCAGATATGGATCAACCACCAGCACCTCAGTTGAGACGGTCGGAGAGAGAACGACAACCCTCAACTAGATATCCTGCTTCAGAGTATACTTTGGTGACAGATGCAGGTGAACCAGAAAGTTTCCATGAAGCACAAGTACATGAAGATCGTGCAAAGTGGAAGAAAGCTATGCAAGAAGAGATGGATTCTTTGCATAAGAACCACACTTATGACTTGGTGGAGCTACCAAAGAACAGAAAAGCCTTGAAGAACAAATGGGTGTTCAAAATCAAGAATGAAGGAAATGACCAAGTCAAGTACAAAGCTCGTCTCGTGGTGAAAGGTTTCAGTCAAAGGCAAGGTATTCACTATGAAGAAAAAATTTCTCCTGTTGTCGAGATGTCTTCTATTCGGGTTATTCTTGGTCTTGTTGCTTCCCAAGATCTTGAAGTGGAGCAGTTAGATGTGAAGACTGCATTCCTCCATGGTGACTTGGCGGAGGAAATTTATATGGAGCAGCCAGAGGGTTTCAAGGTAAAGGGCAAAAAACAATTGGTTTGCAAATTGAAGAAGAGCTTGTACGGGCTCAAGCAGGCACCACGACAGTGGTATAAAAGGTTTGATTCTTTTATGCTTGACCATGGGTACAAGAGAACATCTACAGATCACTGTATTTATGTCCAGAAGTTCTCTGATGATGATTTCATTATTCTCTTTATATGTTGATGATATGCTTGTTGTTGGAAAAGATGTCTAAGATTGACAGGTTGAAGAAAGAGTTGAGCAAGTCCTTTGACATGAAGGACTTAGGAGCAGCACAACATATATTGGAAATGAAGATCTCTCGGGACAGAAGTGCGAGAAAGTTGTGGCTATCACAAGAAAGATACATTGAACGTGTTCTGGAGAGGTTCAATATGGAGAACTCTAAGCTAGTCTGCACACCGCTAGCAGCTCACTTTAAGCTAAGTACAAGACAGCCTTTCAAGTGAGAAGGAGAAGGGGAAAATGAAGAGCATTCCATTTGCCTCTGCCGTCGGAAGTTTGATGTACTCCATGGTTTGTACAAGACCCGACATAGCACATGCAGTTGGAGTGGTAAGTCGTTTTCTTGCCAATCCTGCTAAAGGACATTGGAAAGCAGTAAAGTGGATTCTAAGATATCTTAGAGGAACCTCTAAATATTCTTTATATTTTGGAGATGGAAAACCTATCTTGGATGGTTACACTGATTCTGACATAGCAGGTGACATGGACAAAAGAAAGTCCACATCAGGATACTTATTTATCTTTGCAGGGGGAGCCGTATCATGGCAATCAAAGCTGCAAAAGTGTATCGCTCTATCCACCACAGAAGCTGAATACATCGCTGCTACAGAAGCTAGCAAGGAGCTCTTGTGGATGAAAAAGTTTCTGAAGGAGTTCTCTATCAAGCAAGAGAAGTACATGTTATATTATGACAGTCAGAGCGCCATGACTTGAGTAAAAATGCTACCTATCACTCAAGGACAAAGCACATCGATGTACGACATCACTGGATCCGAGATACTTTGGAGAATCGCCTGATGCACATTAAGAAGATTGATACAAGACAAAATCCGTCTGACATGATGACGAAGCCTCTACCAAAAGAGAAGCATGACTTCTGTCGTAGGAAGGCAGGTATGACTATTGTTTGAAAATTTTCTCCTCATGAGGATGGAGGGGGAGATTGATGGGAACGGGGTCCATCCCCATGATGAAACAATATGGATTTGATTCATGGAAATCGGTCACTCATGGTTGGGTTTGGCCAAGTACTTAACCATTTTTTTGGGTGCAGTTTTTTGTGACAAGATTCAGTTTTGGGAGGCTATTTTGGATATGTTGCAGTCATTTCTTGGCTCGGTCTTCAATACGAAATTTGTTGAGAAAAGTTTTATCTTTCATTCAAACTTTGAACAAGATCATTTGAAGCTGTATTGAAGAAGTTATGATCATCTGAAGTAGCCTATCTATTAATATTCTGCATGTATTCAGCTTGCATGCAATATTAATGTATTGTATTTCTCCATGCATTGGGGGGGATGGAAGAACGAATCTTGGGAGATGGAAGGGCTGACCTTTGGACTTCTCCATGCAATGAATGTGGTGTACCCAAGAGGCATATCCTCCCTATAAATAGAGGGGAGATGGTGAAGGTTAAAAATACACAACAAGTAGAAGAACAACACAACTTGTAATCCTCACACTTGTAATCCACTCAAAGTGAGTTTGTGAGAGAGATAGTGATCATCAAGTTAAGTTGTACCAACTTGAGAGAATGTCCTTGTAATCTTTCATTTGATTATAGTGAAAACGGCGGAGATGGGGCGGACGGAGGACGTAGGCTCACATTGAGCTAAACCTCGGTAAATCTTGTGTGTGCAATCTTTTAGTTTTCTCTTCTCTTCCAATTTCTATTTTTTTTTATTCTCATCTCATCACAAAGACGGAAAAGGTCTTGTTTTTTCCAACACTCCAAATATGATTGAAACAATGAAGAGGTGTCGAGCTGAAAGTGAGTGCATGTCTAGAAGTTATTTGATATTTAAGTGCTAAGTTTGAGCTTTCAATATGACTTAACCTACTTGAGTTACATTCTTTACCTAGATTAACTCAAATTGAGTTCCTTATATCTTTGCCCAACATGGTTTCTCCATTGGCACAAGTCCATGACTAAGCTAGCTTCAAACTATTCGAATAATTTTTCTACAAATAAACATTAGGCAAACAAAACAATATACATAATAACAAGATAGTATCTGTATCATACCCAAGATATCGTGAAATACAAGTGCGGAAGTGTGGATGATAGAAATGTATGTAGTATCCAACAATAATAAAGATATCGTAAGATGCAAGTGTGGATGGTAATAATAGTGAAACACTAGGACTTTGCCTTAGTTAAGTTTTAACCACAATCAGTGATTGCATAAACATTAGTGATTTCATAACAAGAAACTTAAACGATTAACCATAATCAAAATACTCAAAGTAATAATTGGGCTAACATTCTTAACTGCTTTCAACTTTTAATAGCCAACGTGCTCAGGTGGCGATCCACATGCATTCCTCAATATAACTATGATGATCAATGATGGGGCCCCTATGATGGATCTTTGAGATATGTACTTGAGAAGTGGATGAAGGATTATGGTTTCATAGGCAGGCCATCTAGCTGACTAATTTGGGGAAGGCACAATCATCCTCTAGGTGAAGAATCATGTAATGTTGTCAATAGCAGAAGAGGGCTCGTGAAGTGGGCTTCATTCATACACTGCCAGTAGGCCTTGTTACCATTCACGGAACTTATCATACCCCAGCTAGTCATTAGTAATAATAGATCAGGTGTATAACATTTTGTAAGCATTATATATTGCATACATATTTCAAACTTTCTAGCTTATCACATATCCACATCAATATCACCATATCTAAGGCAATAGTCAACTACATGCACCTAGTCTACTTCTTTTGACCAATGAATACAACATCGTATAAATTGTTATCATCCATATATAAGTTATATTTTGCGGCGCCACATGCAGAAATCATTGGAAATATTGCTCCCACTTCTTCCAACCTGCATAATTCTACTTTTTAGCATGACTTTGATTTCAGATAGTTCATCACACAATTACTTAGAGAAGTTCAAGAGGAATGACAACATAGAAATTACTACTAACTTGATTATGAAAGGACTTCCTGAAGTATGTAGAGCCTTAGCTGGTGAGTTTTTTGGTAAGCAATGTTTGTGAAGAAGCTCCAATTTCATTGTATATAAAGGGTCATGTGCTGGCAAATCCATCCAAATTTGAACCTGAAAGTTATCAAAGTACCTCATCAACACATGTCTGCAACAATCTATCCTTTGTTCATGGGTGCTCACAATTATTTTGATGAAATTTATTTTAACTAGCTTATGCTGTTGGAATAATATAAAAATATAAACCTCATCCCTCACTACCACTCTGGAGTTTTAGAATTTTAGTGCAGTGGAGGGGAATTACACATGGTATTAGAGCAACCAAGGATCGAATCTCATGTAGCGTGTCATTTTAGACGGATTTTAAAAATAATCATACTGCTGGTGAATCCAGCTCTCATCCCATAGAATGACATTCAACCTTTGGGGGCGTGTTGGAATATTATAAAAATATAACCCTCAACCCTCACTACTATCTCCGGAGTTTTGAAATGGCAGTAACTTTAATATACAAATAATCGACCAAAGACTTTCATAGATATCATATGTACAAGGATAATCTGCATTTAAATACCTTCAATTTTGTTCACTTTGCTACCTTAAACTTTAGTAATCACTTTATTAACTTAACAATGTTAACAAAATTACTAGAAAAACCAAAATGCTCCAGTTATTATTAACAGTGAGTTGGGATGCAACTGATACCCTAGAAGAAAATAATTGTATCCAAGTTTTTATTCTTATTCCTATAGAAGAACTTCCAAATCGAGCTCCTGCAAGAAAATTCCACCCAAACCCGTCCTCGAATTCGTGTCTGGGAACAAATTCGGGATCAGGGGATAGTGTTCTTCCCTATTTTGGACTCCATTAGAGGTAAGAACAGTGAAATTGATAAATTTTCCATAAGTTTCCTTTTAATTTTTTTCACGTTTGATTCCCTCAAAATATTACTTACTAGAATTTGGATTCTTTTCATGATCTTTTTACATTTTTATGAGATCCCATTGATTTAGACATTACACGAGTTTTTTTTTTTGTGTTGGGTTTGTCATGAGATTTTTTTACTACTTAGGGATCCGTTCATGATGACATCCTTCCAATTTCTCCATCGTGATGAATGATTGATCCTAAATACCAAAAACTCTCACTTTTAGGTATCTCTTGTCCATCTATATGGACTCCCTCATTTATCTTTGACTTCTGGTATTAGCATATATCAAGAAAATGATTCATCCAAGGATACTCAAGGCGGGCGGCTCCATTGACGGATCTCCTTAAGAAGGAACGAACGTGGAATGCATTGGATACATAATATTTTTTTTAATATCTGGTTCAATGCAAAAATATTTAACTAGATTTCAACATAAAATTGATGTAAAGCTGCTAAAGCATTTAAAAAATGTTAACGCTCACTATGATCCTAACTTCAAACCAAGTAAATGTAAGTTCTACGTCATCAAATTTAGCTCTATGAAATCATTTGTTATATGGTAGGTAAATGTTGTGGTATAGAAAATAGTTTAACCTGATCATATATGTTACATGGAAGTGTAAAACCAAAGTCCAACAAGAGTGTAGCATTTGAGAACCTCCCATATCTTATCAGAACCTGGAAACAGAATAAAATTTAAATAAAAAGAAGTTACTGTTTAAAGGCACAAAAATTACTGGCTATTGCATACAACGCAGTCAAATATATCTATGAAACTGTTCAATATGCATGCTTATTGGAAGGTGGTCATTCTATATAATGAACTGCATTGAGTATAATTTTGGTAATTAATTTATAGGCATGAGATCAATATGCAATGCAGAACCCCTGGGACTCCCATAAGAATGCCTAGGTAAAATAAACTTTTTTAGATTACCGTTGGTAAATCAAAAGCAACCAGAAAAGGAAGATGAATTCTTAAGACCTGGAAGAGAACTATCGCCAAGTTTATATTGAAGGGACTCTCATAGGCAAAAGAATGAGTCAAAAGGCTCAAATCTAGGCAAATTCGGTACCTTAATTATCTCTTTACAGAAAGGGGTTGTCTGGTTGCCAGTAAGTAGAAATACGTTGCAACATTGTTGTATGTAGCATTTATTGTTGTAAGTGGTGTTGCAGATAAGTCTACCTTTTGTATAGGGAGGACATGTAGCATTTGTTTGCGCCTCGAGTGCGCCTTGCGCCTTTGACTACCTTGATCTTATATGAAAATGCTCTCCATTTTGAAGAACAAGGATTAGGGAATTGTACGAATGGAGGAAGAAGATCAACAATAACTCAAAATTTTATCTAGGGAGGAAACTCTTTTGCAAGTTCAGAGTGATGACGGTCTCCATTCACCTGTTACGGGGGAGGAAAAAACTGGGCCCCAAGCACTAAAACCCAGGTAAATGATATATACCTATATTGAACATAAGTCGGACTCAGTTGGGTGATCTAGCTTTCACCTTTCAGAAGTAAATTTCATGAAATGAATCCAGAAGTAAATTTCATGATTTCCACTTATCTACCAGTACCGGGTGACTAGAATCCCAAAGCGACATCATAAATACTAAGCTAAAATTCCCCTAAACATTGTACACAAAGAAGATTTAAAATACTTAATTGTAGATGCTTACTATTCACCACCTTCAACCTACCATCTGAGTTAGGAAAGACCAAGGCAATGACTGAATGTTATAGCCTATAGGTGAAGTTCTACTTCTCTATGCAAACTGTTAAGGTATATAATGGGTTCAATGATGCTAGACAACAGCAATGGCAACAATTTACTATGTTAGATGATCCTGTTTCTGCAGAATCATATATCCCTTAAATCAATTTCTCCCAAATTCCAAACATATAAATGAGGAAGAGAATGAAATTATATCATTTCAAGTATAAAACGGACCTGATCACCTGCGGCATAACTCTGATCAGCAATAACCTGCAACAAGATATATCCAGTAACAAGAAATAAGGTCTCTCTTGTATCCGTATTTCGTGTTTGGAACAAGTAATGTTATTATGAGTGAAAGTACGACACTGAACTGGAAGAGAAGCAGCAGAAGCCTGGACCTTCATTTTAAAATTGGCAAATCTCCACTAAAATACCTTGAACTTTATTACTTTACTACCATAAAACTTTTCGCTCACTTTATACCATGAAATTTCATGAAATTGTCAACATAAAAGATAAAAGGACGGTTATACTGCATGCACCCGCTGTTGGGGAAATTTGTATGGAATGGAAGTAACACAAAAACGGAAGAAGAAACTGATGTGATTTAACTTTTAAGGCGTACAAAAGCAATTCCCTTAACTAAGTTGATAATTGCCCCCACTATGTCAAGTTTGTTACCGCATTTAGTGGCAATTCACCTCCAGGATACAATAAATCACATGAAATCTGCGGCCAACAATATTGGAAATTTCTCTTTAGAATACTCCGTGGAACCTGTATTTGTTTTTTTATTTGGAAAAAGAATTTGATGAATTTGGACAAAGAAATTCTTTGTTGTTGTGTATTAAACACTTGGCCTCCTCTATTTAAAGAGTACCACCGGATGCATTTCACGACTCTTCTTAGAGAAGTGTTGTGTTCTTTCACCGTTTGTGAAAGATCATAACTTCTCACAAAAGTTCATACATAGAAGGCCCTAGTCCAAAAAGAAATTTGCATAATATAATAACACCAAGCCCATTTCTTCCAAGGCCCAAACCATTTAGTACTTTTAGTAAATTATCTTACAAATAATCCAAAAAAAATTCTCTCTTTCCAATGTGTCACTAAACTACTAAGCAACTTAATATTTCTATCTAAAATTCCCAGCAATCCAACATTTAGATAGAAATATTATGTTAAAACCAAATACCGATAGATACGTGCATACAAGAAGGCATCTTTCGATTTTAATGTAACTATTTCAAAGTTCTAACGAAATCAATAGCAGCTATGGCTTTAAACCATGATTTCTTTTGTTAGAATTAAAAATAGAACAAACATGGATCTATCTAGTTCCTTGAGTATTCACCAAAGAATATTTAGCATGAATAATGTCGTGTACTCAATTCTAGATTCATGAACATTTACAAAAGTCAACCCCCAAACTTTTGTTAGAAGTGGTACCACTCCTTATGTTCACATAAGTGAGGTATTATTCCAATTACCGGAATAAAATTTACCTCGTTAATAAGAGCATAACACTTATCCTAAACCTTTTACCTTTGCGTTGACCTTGGAATGGAAATAAGTTTAGAAAGTATAGTGCATCCAAATAGTTATCAACAAACTTGTTTTTACATATCAAACCTATACCTAATGGTATGGCTAAGTAGAGGTTGGGTTCTAGTTTGTTGTTTGTTAGGTTCTTAAACCTATTCCTCGTGAAGCTGATATCTCAATTTCTCACGAGCAAAATCAGTAAATAGACCCGTTAAAATTTTACATAGACAATGGTTATTATCCATTTTAATAATGACCTACACAACCATGTTCCCTTATAGATGTTGTTGCAGGAAACTCTCATCCTCCTCCAGAACGGTCTGTGCAATGGCCTCTCCACTGAAGCAGGGCAGAATTTCCTATACATCATAGTTTGGCAATCACAAGCAAATAGCTGGTATGATTGTGGCTGCAAATCTTTGTCCAAAAGTAAACCCCCAGTCGTTCAGCCTCTTTGCTTGCAGCCACCGACGCTTTAAAATGTAAAATTTCATTACGGAGTACATAATACATGTCTGACTCATGGAAACCCAAGAAATTAGTCCTCTTGCGAGAATGAAAATCATCCAATATTGTATTATTGCCACATATACTAGTTATCCAGATATCATAACCGTAACCAACCCTTTAGTACAGCATAAAAAATAGATCCAGGTTTATAATTATTTAAGGGTGGTTAGTCAATTGGGATTTCACAATCACAAACTGTCATTTCTAAGTCCAACGTTAGTCAATGGTGATTTACATGTGTGACTTTAAAGTAACAAGTTAGTCAATTGTGACTTTCATGTCCTCAAAAACTGTGACTTTGGAATCTCACCACAACATCCATGTACACATTTCTATTCATAGGAATCACACATTAATAAGGCGTGATTTTGAAATTCTATCACATCCTTTACATTTGTCATCCATGTCCGACTCTTCCTGTCCATTTCTTCTACAAATCCCCCTACTACCTTATCCGACATTTATGGCACCAGCATAGAAACCACTGGTCAACCACCAGAGCATTGACGACCGGTGATGACCACCACCTAGGGCCTGTAGGTTCTCCTAGCCCTTCTCTATGGCCCATCTGAACTAATTGTTCTCCATAGGACCCAATCGGGTCATCCTTGGAGAGAAGTTTAGACATCTTGACATTTAGAATTTGGTGGAAATGAAAAGAGGAGGTGATTCAGGAATTATTGAGGAAGAAGAGATGGGAAATGAGGACATTGTCAACGCAAGCTACCCATTTATTTTCTATTTTTCTCATGGTTGATTGTAGGCTGTATCCAACCACCCACTTATTCTTCGTCTTTTTATTTCTTCGTGTGGACTCAGATGTACACACAATTTACTTTTATTTGTTATTCTTTTCAATTGTTGGGTTCCCTGGAGCTGGAATTGTGAATGATATTGAGCTGGCATTACAATGATATAACGTTGATGCTATACCTTAAACTTTTTCGATTCATACATATTTCCTACACCGTCACTAGCAGTTGAGGATGGTTGCCATATGTTCAATTTACAACAACAAATCTTGACCTCGCAGGTATGACACCAACAAGGAACACGTGACAAGCCATACATAATTATAGATGGAGTCCGACGTGACAAACCATATATAACCGCGGTGTATGAAATAAAAATCCTAACATTTATTTAGTTATAATATGTATCTTTCCGATTTAAGTATAATTATATTAGCCTTCGGCAATAGTACTCATGAAACTATACCCTTACAATATTTTTTTTGTTTATTTAGTAAAGATATCTTATTGATAGTTATATAATGTAAGAGGTATTGATATGTTTCAATGATTAATTTACACGGAGCTCACCCCTAAATATATGGTAAATTTGATTTTGTTAGCTAGCATCACTTTTAATAATAAAATAATTTGACCAATTGTCATTATAAAAATAAATTTTAATATGTGGAAACACATAATAAATGTGGTTTGATAATCATAATCGCAACCCCAGTGACTATGTAAATCACCGTGTTTAGCTTGAAATCATTGCAATTGTTATTGTGTTTTGAAATCACAGCCACACTATGTTGTTGAAGTTCAGTTTGACTACCCTCTCCCCCCACCCCCCCACAAAAAAAAATAAAAAAAGTCTCGAAGAACCTTTCCTTGTACCTTCCAAAGACCAGTACTAGAATTCTCATTGTATATAGAAATTTTTCATATAACAATTATTCAACCTAGTGCAATATATAGCACACGTGTTTGCCAATAGCAATAACAAACTCAAGTTCGGCTACAGTCCTTTATGTATTCTCCATAAAATTACAGAAAAAAAAACTTATGTGGGAATCTTAGAGTTAGAAGCTAGAAGTTAGAACAAGGAGCGGAGGCGGGACTACTTAGAATAGTCTAAAGTCGGGAGCGTAACGGAAATGTGTGCTAACATATTTTTTATGTTTATTAATTATTGTTATCAAAATTTATAGATATCTTAATATTTATTAGAATTTATAGAATAAAGTTACAGTCTTACAGAAAGAGATCATTCACATGGTGATTTTTATGATATCAAGGTAAATCCTTAGTTTTTTTTGTTACTTTGATTTTTATGATATTAAAAATTCTCCAACTTTGTTCCTAAAAATTGTGTCCTCTTTTAAAATTATGGTCATGTTATGGGAAGCGCTCATGTGGTCGGGAAAACGCGCTCCCAAGTAAGAACCGTCAAATCAAAGTTCTTACTGAGATTCGTTGACCTCCTAGAAGTTTTTGGCTTCTAAGGCTGGGATACTTGCTTACCTGCACATCAAATGTAAAAATTTATAAAGCAAAATACTTTAATGCATCGAGATAGACTTAAGATATAAGTTATAAGTCCAACTATTTTTCTTTATTTTAATATCTAACATTATGCACATCATTTAGATCCTTCATTTAGAATTTTGAAATCAAATGAATCTGAATTTTTTTCTCATTTATTATTGGTATCCTCATTGTTCCGACCCTTATTTTTTTTAACACTATTTCACTTTTGAACCAACAAACTGAGAACAAATGTTTTTCACATGAATTGGAATTTCTTCACTGATCCGCAATTGTTTATGTAGTTGGTTTTATTCCTGTAGTTGTCCCAACTATACAGGAGTTTGACAATTAGAACCCTACTAATGAGTAAACATAACAATCTTTAAACCATTAAGTTTAGATATCAAGACATGCAATTCTTCAACTTATTGAAACAAAGAACATTATCAACAAAGATATTTTAAATGACTTCATAATTAAAGAACTTATTTGTGCCTTGCTTTTTCATGTTGTACTTGTACTCCAAACTGGAGTGGTAATGACTTCGTCTTTCAAACGACTCGAGTAAATCATACCAGTTCCATCTCGATGCAATCTTGGTTGAGCACTTGATAGATTTCCTCTACTCTAGACTCCAAGAGGCATATTGCTAGAATTTGTATTAAATAGAAATATTAAGTTGTTCAGTTTCGTCCCACATTCGAAAGAAGAGAATTTCAGATGATTTATAAGACAATTTACTAAAAGGCTTACTAAATGGTTTGGTCTTAAAGAAATTAGGCTTGGTAAGATTTGGCTTGGAGGAATGGCCTTGTTGTTATTATATTATGTAAATTCAATTTCGGACTAGGGCCTTCTATTTATGAAGGCAATTTTGTAAAAAGTTTGTCATCTTTGTGAAATGCGTCCAGTGGTACTCTTTAAAAAGAGGAGTTCAAGTGTTTAAGACACAACAACAAAATTCTGTCCAAATTCATCCATTCTTTTTTTGAAATAAATAAGCTAATACAGGTTCTACGGAGTATTTATAAAGAAAAATTTCTAGTGTTGTTGGCCATAGATTTCATGTGATTTATTGTATCCTATAGTGAATTGCCACTAAACCTAACAAAAACTCGGTATAGTGGGAAAATTATCACCTTAGGGCATGTTTGACAAATGGAAAGTTAGAAACTAATGGAAACTCTTGGTAGTTTCCATTTAGTTGGTTGTTTGGCAAAAAGAAAGTATGTTAAGAACCTTGTAGAGTCCACCACCAAAAATGAAAGTTAAAGGAAAACTAGCTTGCATCCAAATGGATGAAAAGTCCGAAAACTCATTGTGAGCAATTATGACACAATTATTTAATGGTATATACTTCATAATTAAAGACCTACATATAAATTATTATTTTATTATTGCATGTCATCATTAAGGACAAGTTTCTGTTGGCCCAATGATTGTATCATGTTTTTGAATATGGTTAATCTGTTAAGTTTAGCATTTTATTATCACTAATCTTCATACTATCACTATAGCATTTCTACTTATACTTATACCTTTGGTGATATATGCTTATTGTTTTACATATTAGTGATATGAGTTTTCATTATATATATCTTAAATTTAATTGAGTTACCAAAATCAAAACTATGTTTTGATTATGGTTATTCAATTAAGTTTAACATTATGATATCACTAATATTTATGCTATCACTATAGCTCTTATACTTAAACTTAGCATTGTCCTTTTATCTTATCATATTTGCTACATGTATATTGCTTTGTTCGTCTAACATGTACATGCAGAAAAGCAATAAGCAAGATTAATGTGGACATATGCAATGAAGAAATCATGGTGGGCCAAAGATGTAGTGTCCCGCTCTGCGAAGGCACTAGATAGACAGAAAGATCGGATTGCTGGCTCAGCAATAGAAGACGATTAATCTGGGTGAGTGGACGAAGTCTCATTTGCTGATTCGCTTACGCCTAATAAGAATCTGAGTTTTTTATTGAATGCTATTATTAATAACGAGATAGTAAATCATTGAGTATGCTTTAAGAAAATCCACATGTTGCTATGCTAATACGAGAAAAAGAGATAATATGCATGCTAAGAAGTAGAACTGTTGCTTGCTCATAAGAAACGAACTGATGCATGTATGCTAAAGTAGAGATATTGCCTTTAATCATTGAACTGTTGTCATGCTAACAAGAAAAGAAAAGAGATTGCTTATATGCCCCGAACTAGTATGCTTTCAAAGGTAAAATGATATGCTATATCTGTATAGAACTGTTGTTACGTTTCAAGGAAGTGAAATGCTATTGAATGCTATCGAATGACCAATGAGAATTGAATGTTATCGAATGACCGAATGAGAATGGAATGCTAATGAATGACCGAACGATTAAGGCTAGTTATGAACTGGTCGCTACCTGTTGCACTGTTATGTTTTATCTGACAAAAAGAACAAGTCATGCATTGGTCTCGGACAACTTGTTAACAAGGTAATAGTCTCTCGACGATACTGGGGGCACCCGGAATCGATCGGCCTAGTAGAGATTGTAATAGCACCCTGAGGTAAATGCTACACCTCAGGAATGTTGTGTCCTTAGCGACGAGCTGAACCATGAGTCTCAGCGGCTAATCATGAGGAGTGGACCCATGGACCACCATGTAGTTAAGACATGCATATGAACAAATCCTTATTGCAAAGCCTAACACAGAACGATGACGGTAAAGAATGCTTCTTATATGCATATGCAAATTGTGCTAACCTGTTTTGTGCAGGGATGGACCGTCGGCTATGGTAAGAGTCACTGAAAAAGTGATACATATGTATTACTTGAATTTTTCTACATGAATTGCTTGCAGAGATTAATCCGTTGTAAGAAAATGCTATGTTCCACTAAAGAAAAAATATGATATCGTGCTTATAATTGTCTCTAAGAGTTGCTTGAACAGAGAAATGAATATGCTCATGAAACACGTTGCGCACTGCACATGAAATGAATAGTCATCGTGCTTGAACTGAATAGTCCCTTGTATGCTTGAGATGAAATGAAATGAATTGTGGTTTTTCAAAGATGTTTTCAAAGAATGTAAACTGACTCTGTATGCATGAAATGAACATAGGTAAAAAGTAGCAAGATCACATCACTAAATGAACGGTGATCGTTTCAGACAAATATAGCTCTTTGTTCACAATCACCAGTATGCTGATATACTGACCCACCATCAGTCTACATGCAGGTGCAATATGCATCGAGAAGAATAGTCTGAAGCGATAGCCCGAGCCTCATCCTCAGGAGCCAGAAATCAGAAGAGATGCCAAGAGATGACATCTGTTGCAAGAGTTGGTTTTGTATATAAAGAGATGTAATGTATGGGAACGGGATCATTGTAATCTGTAAAGTTCTGAGAGAATGTAACATTGTATCAGAGAGAATCGAAAGTTTGTAATCTGTTCAAATGAAATCAATAAAGAGAATTGTTTCTTGTTACCATTTTTCAATGCATGTATTCTGAAATATGTCCGATGCTGCTACAATATGTTCCGCTGCGTATTGTCAATCTTGTCTTGCTTCAGGTCTTGGCCTTGTGCAAGCGCAACTTAGGTTTGCACGGCATCACGCCTTAGCGAGAACGAACGGTCTCACAGAATCCGAAACGAGGACGAAAAGGACTCTGCAGGATCGGGACGTGACAAAACACGACGGATCCCACAAGATTTCTCTGAACCACCCGACGACATCTCCAGAGCCACGCACTTGGGGGTTCCGCTGCCCGGTCAGCGGACGGGGGTCGAGGGGGCAGCGCACCCCGTGTGGGTTCGGGGGTGAAGCCCCCGAAAGGTATTCAGTTTTCACAAACTGAATATCTTTGGACAGTTGCCGTGAAGGAAGAAGCCAACATCTATCAAGGAAAGAAGCCATGCCATGCCATCATCATTTCAAGACTTTGAAGAAGCCTGCACCTGCTACAGTATATCTGGAGTCTGTAATGAGTGTTAGAAATAATTGTAAACACAAGAAATGGATGGCAAAATCGAAAGCTAGGATAGAAATTAGCCCAGGATCATTTTCGGATGAAAATCGACATACCGACGGTATACCGGTCTATACCGACGGTATACCGATTTTTGTTCACAAAAAGTTTGTCTATAAAATCGACATACTGACGGAATACCGATCTATACCGACGGTATACCGATTCAGTAACGTCGAAAATCCAACGGTCGAATTTCTAACATTTAATGATCCCAACGGCTATATTTCTAGCCGTTGCAATTCCAGACCGGTATTCCGACGGTATATCGGTTCGTACTGACGGTATACCGATCGCTGACTGAAAAGTTGCTTTTGAGCTCTTTTCAATGCTTTGGTTATAAATAGCCTTGAACCCCTTCATTCAAGGTTGATACTTTGAGCCTAAAAATTTCTAAACCACCAAAGCCTATCCACAAACAACTCTACAAAGCTTTCATTTGCCATCCACAAATTGTGTTAGAGTAATTGAGTTGAAAGTGAGATCTTCATCTTGTTGTATAAGGAGATCAAAATCTATTGTGAAAGGTTGAAGTTGGAGAGTCTTCGGATCCAAACTCTCGGTTGAAGTCGGAGAGGCCTTCGGACTAAAGCTCTCGTGTAAGAAGTTGGTGAGCCTTCGTATGAAAACTCACGTTGTACTATTTGCGATAATAGTGGATTAAATCCGGAGAGAGTTCCGGGACTGGAGTGCCCCTTGGAAGGATACCAGGATACATCGGGTGTCGGTATTGTTTTACTTCTTCTCTTGCACATATTTTTAAATTGCCCATTAGCTTGTGTTAAGTGCTTGATTAGCTAGCTTGATCCTATTCAACCTCCCCTCCGGGTTACTACAGTTTCTACCTTATCTAGCAAACAAAACAACATCTGTGATTGGAAACTCACTTTCTTATGGTTTCTAGAAACCAAAAGAAACTAATAAGTTTCTTACTTTCCAAAACTTTTCATTTGCCAAACATGCCCTTATATAAAGTGCTTATGCCCCCCGCCCCCACCCCTACACCACCTATTCTTCTTCCATTTTCTAATTTTCGTTCCATACTCCAAATTTCCTCAACACCATCATCATCCTCCTTCCTCGTCCCTAATCCCTAACCCCGTCACAACCATCTTATTCCTCCATCCCTAACCCATCACTACCATCTTCCTCCTTCCTCATCCCCATCGTATTCTTCATTTCTCATCCTTAAACCTTAACCCACTACCACCATATCTTTCGTTCTTCCTCATCCCTAAACCCTATCCCACCACTATCATCTTCTTTCTCCCCTCCTTGTTTCCCTACTTTTGGCCATCCCGAACTCCCCTCTCCTCCCTGCGAGGATGAGCAGGTCCTCCCACCACACTCCACCACCCCGGTTAGGATTTGGGTGACGATCATCATTATCCAAGCCTTCTCCATCATAATGGGAAGGGATGTAAACTTCTTTTATCTTTAGGGGTAGAATATTTTAAGTGAGAAATATCTTTAGAGGATGTTGGATAGATATAGGATAGGGATAGGATGAGCAAAATGCTCAATACATTTATTTTTCTTCTTATGTCAAAGTCATAAAAACCACCCCTTCATATAGGACTTGTCATGGCCTTTCCTGACACTACAATTTGTAATTAGTTAATAACACCATGACTCTCCCAATTAAAAAAAAACTAAGTAACACTAAGAGTATGATACTCCTAATGCATGACATCCAATGTTTTACTTTTAGGTAATGGCCTTAAGGTTCAAAAGAAAGAAAATGTACCTCAGAAGTTTCCTTGACATCATCACTTAGCAAGATTGCCTCTGAATCCACGTCATGGTTAAGAAAATCTGCAAATGGTATCTAAGATCTACCTTTTAAATCAACACATGGGGAGTAATTCATTTAACTGACACTAACATGAAACTAATATGCTATAAGCTAGTTTCCAAAAAGAAATTTACCAAAGATACGCCTTTCGAGGTTCTCCATGCTCGAGATATAACTGCAAGATTTCATTATTTCATTGGCTTCAGAATCAAGCAATCTTAGAATGGGAAAGCTGAGAGAAAATCCAGAATCAGTGCTATTGCTTGCCTTTAATTATCCATAAAGGTATATATGATGAGACAGACTAGCCCCATCAATTATGTGGCAGTTCATCAGAACTCAGAAGGGTGTCAACAAGGCAAGATAGGGAGTCTAGGGAGATCAAACTCAATTTACTCAAAGCAAGTGAGGAAGCTTGAGCCAGTTATGAAGGAAATTCTTTATTCTTTAATTGTTGATAAGACTGTTATTTGTCATGGTTTGATATTTGGCTCTCTAGAATGACAGGGATACAACAACAACAAAGCCTTTATACCAAATTTATGGGCTCGGCTGTTTGAATCCTCTTCTTCCATTTGGCTTTCTTAAGGGTCATGTCCTTTGTAATGCTAACAAGATCAATCTCCTTCTTTAACACTTGAAACCATCTTCCTCTAGGCCTACCTCTAGTCCTAGTAGTTCCATTAACTAATATATTATCCTTCCTTCTTACGGGTGTATCTATTGGTTTGTGTTGCACACGTCCAAACCACCTAAGTCGATTCTCCTTCATCTTTCTCCTCAATTGGTGTCACATTTAACTTTTCATGGATATACTCATTTCCTATCATATTCTTTAATTGTATTGCTACTAATCCATCTTAGCATTCTCATTTCAACTACACTAAGTTGTATGTTAATTGCCCAACGCTCTGATCCATAAAGCACGGCTTGTCTTATAGTAGTCATGTAGAATTTTCCTTTCAACTTCAGAGATGTCTTGCGATCACAAAGTATCCTGGAATAACAAGAATATTAGCAGTAAAACTCTATGCATGTATGCATGCCTTTGATTGACCACATTTGTGGAAGGTACAGAACTACTGAAAGTAGTTTCATATAAGACAACATAAACATGCCACGAGAAGCTAAAATTGATTGAAATGCACCAACTACTATAAGATTACTCAAACTATAGTAAACCAAGTGGCAATAGGAAAACAAGGAATGAATAACAAATATAATATGCATGTTAAACTCCTACAGAAAGAAGAAAGAACAAAACCATTGTGGTAACTAAAATTGACTCAGTCTGCTGATGAAATATCAGGATAGTTGGTTTGAAAGGAGGAAGAAATAAACTGAATGTTGCTTATTTAAGAACATGTGGTCATTATAATACCAGGACTCCAGTGAAAAGCACCGCACGGACACAACAAATAAGTACAAATAGAAAGAGAAAAAAATGGTGCACCAGGCATACCATGAGTAACCAATATAGTCAAATGTTTTTGCATAATGAAACTAGAGAGCTGCATAGCCGGGACTGGCCGGAGGACAATTGGTGTCCTGTAACCTAATAATAAATACTTTTCTCATTCTAGTCCAACGGACCATAATCTACAAGGGAATAAAATGATTACATCCCTCTTCACAGTCAGGATTGGGACCACTTGCTGATTATATAGCATGGATCAGATTGCACTACAAACAATGTTTGTAGTATCAGTATTGAAATCGGTATCAGACCCTTACTAATACTGGTATCGACAGTTTCGGGGTGTGTCGGTAATTTTAATGCGACTGGTTTCTGTAGTTTTGTCGGTTTCAGTAGCAGTTTCGATATCTTCTCTTTTCCTGGGCCTTAGGGAAGGACAATAATCTCACTGCATTGTTTTTTTTTTCTTTCTCTTTAATAGTATTAAATGGTAACAAAATATTTTCTTCTGGTTCAAAGAAGACCATACTCAATTGCAGGGACGAACCTACATATTGGCGAGGGTAGGCAGTTGCCCATTCTCAATTTTTGATTTACTCTTCCAGTTACTTATTTGCCTGTCATATTCTTGTTAAAACTTTGCCCACCTAGATTGTAAATAAAATACGGAAAGAAATCAATTAGTTAGAAAGAGATAGTAAAACAAAAAACATTAAATCCCATATTCCCATATTCATATTCTTTTGCTAAAAAAACTCCAGGTTCTTATTTTTGCCCATTCCCATAAAATTTACATGATTTTCTCCTCTCTCTCTCTCTCTCTCTCTCTCTTAGTAAAATAAAAATAAAAATAAAACCAGACCTTTTTTCCATTTGTTTCTCTAAAGAAATCCATCCTTCTCCTATAGACTCATTGCTATTGCTATCGAGTTGGATGGTCGTTGTTGTCGTTTATTCTAACCTTGACAATCTATGAAGTACTATATTATTTTAGAGCTTCCTAACTTCTGGATCAAATATAATATCATATTGTTTCGGGCAGGCTATTATCTCCATGGCAAAGGTTTTGTTTTTTATCCTTATCTTTCTTGCAAAATTTAACTTGACTGATTTGTGTTGCTTAATTATTGTTTTTATGGTTGTATTGTTCAATATGTTAACCTTTAAGTACTCGGAATGAGCACATGAGTATTGCATTCTATAATCTATAGTTCTATTTTATAGTTTTGTTTATAGTTTCTTCTACAGGTTATATAATAATTTTCTTATACTTTGTTATGTTTCTATGTTTTAGTAGATATTATTGTTGCCCACCCTGGATAAAACTTCTAGATTCTCCCTTGCTCAATTGCATCAATAGATTACCCGACCCATAGCTAGACTAGAGCATGTCTACTATCAACCGGATAGAAGGGTTGAGGAGGGCGGTTCAAGGGTTGGGATGGTTTGATGTTTTGAGGCATTACTTGCCTCCTTTGGGTTGTCACTTTGCCCATAAAAGGAAATGGGATCAATAGGCATGAGTAGTCTTACAAGAATAACTTTTATCCTATATCTTGGGGAACGTCGTTCCTTTTTGCTCTTTGGCTTGATTTGCAATATATGCATATGGATACAACTCTTCATAGCAAATCATATCATCTTACCTCTTATGTAGACTCTTTTCTAGCTTAGGGGAACTTGGAGGCTTGTCCAGGTTGTCCTTGGTTGCATGAGCTTAAACTGCATTGCTGAAGAGGTAGGTCTATCTAGCCAACTAGCCCTTTATGTTTTATGGCAAGACCCTCTCTTTATCCTACCTTAGCTAGGATTTTGGCACCAACAGTTGATTTAGGTTTTATGCTAATAGACGACATTATAATGGAAGAAGACTCACATGGGAGGAGGTAATGATTCTTTGTTTATGTCGGTATGTGTACATGGCTGGTTCCACGACTATTTAGTATCCCCTCTTTTTCCTGTTCAAGATTGCACTACTAAAATGAAATTAACATGATAAAAGTTGTAGAGCATTGAAGAAAACCTTGTGGAAGTCAAACAAGGAAATGACAAGGAACAAGGTCAGGAAGTCCGCAATCCAGATGAATAGGTATGGAGAAAGAGGTTTGTCTAGTCTCTATAGTCCCCTAAAAGTCACCAGAATAGGACTGTCTTTTGAGTTTCAGAGGTGAATCCTCATATGAAAGACTTCCTCCCCTGAGAAATCCCCCCTTGGCGGAATCCCTCAACTCCTTGAGAAAGAGTAAAAGGAAATCTAATGGACTTGTAATGTATCCTTTCTCAGAGACTGAAAAGGGTGCTATCGGATGGTAACAGACAATGGAGACAGTACAAATGAAACTTACTCCAGGCATATGCAAGCATGAAATCCTCAAATTTCAAGTCACCAAACATTTGGGGAAAATGCTCTAGAGCCTGAATAGAAACGTGATAGCTGTGAGTGAAAAGCACAATAAAGTAAAAATAGGGTCCAGAAAAAGATAGCATGTGCTTTTTTTACTTCATATAATGAACTAAAGAATACCAAGAAAACAATATAATGATAAAAACTAACAATATAATCTCCTATAAGAACAAATACTTCAATGAGAAAACACCAACACCAGATAAACATCCTTCATAATGTACTCTTACACCAAAAGTTCGAAAGATATAATATTTAATTACTTCAGCAGATCATAATAAGTAAAAGCACCCGTGCTTATGATATTTACATTAAAATCAAGATTTTTTTTTTTTTTTTTTTGAGGGTGTCCACTTCTTAATGGTGCTTGGAGGCATGCCTCCAAGGGGGCTCAAACCCGCGCCATTGCGCCGGGGTGCTCCACCGTTCCCAACGGGCTACGGCCACGGGGACCTTAAAATCAAGAATTGATTATACAGTATGCCTAAAGTTAGATAAGTGCAATCACTCCTTTACGAGACGATGGGATCCAGTAAGTACAAGAAAATTATAACTCTACTAGAATCGGTATTCCAAGAAAAGGATTAATAGGCTGATTAGTCAGCTGTGTGATCCAGTTAACTGGGTGGCCAGTTAATCAATTCCAAGTAGCCACTTAACCGCAATTGTTCGGTCAAGTAATCCGATTAATAGGTAACTAGCCATGGACCAAGCACATTATGAAAAGCGCTTAATATAACATTGACTAGAATGTAGAATCTCAACCAAAACCAGACTTTTATATAGCATTTCAGCTACTCTCCATATAGATTTTCACTATCAAGGGAACCATACTTGTGCATATTATAATTTCGAAAAACTTCATAAAACCATTATTCTTCTCAATGTCTCTACAACATAATTCTTCAAGAAAACTGAACCACATCAAAGAGGATCAAAGTATGAGCTGCTAACCTATTATTTTAACTAGCGGTGAGCCTGTTTCAATGGTCTAACCAATGTATTTGAAGTTGACATGAGATGCTTATAAAACTTGAGAAATTACCATGCTATATTAATCGTCCCTTAGTTATAATTGACTTATTACATAGTCACCCAAGAAGACATCCAACTGTCAGATTTACCTTTTCTACTTGATTAAATTTAAGGTAATCCCCTCCCACGCTGTGTGTAAATGCCCCATATAACTTTACCATGTTTGTAGGAGAATCGATACTTACCCGGGATGTAACACATGTCTAAATGGGATTCAGGTACCATTCCAGAGCCGAGTACATGGGTATCTTGGGTTCGGATACATCGTCAATTATCGATATGTAACGTGTCAATACCATGTTTGTAGGAGAATCGATGTAACACATGTCTAAATGGGATTCAGGTACCATTCCAGAGCTGAGTACATGGGTATCTTGGGCTCGGATACATTGTCAATTATCGATATGTAGCGTGTCAATACCATATTTGGAATTGTGTATTGAGCCAAACCCTGGTTATACGGATATAGGCCCTAGTTGAAATACAGTGCCGGTTAGATGTGAGATAGAGTTTGAGTTGTATTAAATTTGGGTGAGTCTATTTGTAATGGCATAACGTTTCCATTTACATGACAAACCATATGAGGAAGAAATTATTATTATAAGATGGTAAACTAGGGAGTTTTATGTAACATACATGTGTAGTTCATCCTATGTAATGAAAAGTAAGGGGACCTTGTAATTATATAATGATGAGGTAGGGACTTTTGTAAAATTTATGCAGCTAGATATTACTTGCATGGTTAGGGGGTGCATTTTTGCGCGGTGGAGTGTATTATTATATATACTTGGTTGCATTCTTCCTCACTTTGCTTCCAGTGAAAAAATAGGCCCAACCTTATCGCATTAGAAAATAATAGAGAGAGGGAGAAGAAATTGAGTGTAGTGGCGAGGTCAGTGGCAACTCGAAGAGAAGCAAACGCGAGTGAGTTATTAATCATTGCAATCTTTGTTAGGCATTGGTTTTCATTGCATGTTTGATTGTTCTACTTCTTAGTCTTTCCAACAAGATAATTATCAAGGTGAGAATTGTTGAAACTAAACCATATAATCCCTCCATCTACTTCTGTTAATAGAAGGGTAATAATTGGGAGTTAACTTTATCCATGTTGAATTGCTTGTTTATACTACTCGAGATCCAAATCACCTCAGGTTTCTGGTCGTGACATTGTGGATATAGAATGAGGGACTGATATGTTGCTAGTGGGTGCGAGAAGAAGAAGGGAGGGCTAATTGGTTGTTGGCTGAAAGGAAGAGGGGAGGTCGTGCAATTGCAGCAGCAAAGAGAAGTAAGGGAAGGTGGGTGGCTACAGATGGAAGCAAGGGAAGGCGGGCTCCTAGCGGGGCGTAGCACACGTGGGAGGCAAGGCCATAGGGAGGCGGGTCTTGCTGGTGTTGGTTGCAAAGGGAGGTGGTAGGCTGCCGATGTTAGGGTTAGGGTTAGGGCGTGCAGGGGTGCTGTTCCTGGACAGCAGCAAGATCAAGGGGTTTGAGGATGGTTTGGCAGTAGTAACAGAGAAGGAAGTTGATTAGGTCGTCGCGGCAGCAACAGAGGGGGAAATTAGGATAGGATTTATAAGGCTTCACACCTAAGATTAGGATTGGCATCACACCAATCTCACTAGGAATCAATCCCAATATCTCAACCATTCATTAAATAAATAAAAAGTTCTAAGTACATCTCATATATATACTCTTAGTCTCGGGCAAGAAGCAACATCTAAATAAGTTAACTCCTAAATAAGGTTAATTTGCAAAGTAACTAAAACATGACCCAACTAAACAAAGTCAGACTTGAACTCCAATAGACCTGAACTAACTAAGAAACAGATAAACTCATCAAAGGCGAACTGGATTCCCTCACCCACCTTACACAAACTTCGTTGCACGGACACAAATACAACACGACATGATATGGACAGCATGACACGGACACAGCATTGACTTTGGCACATCCTAATGTATTTTGGTGTGTTTGTGTCGTGTCTAATACGTGCCCGACACAACAAAACATGGACACAGCACTGATTTTTACAGTGTCGATGCTTCTTAGCATATAATATACTTTTCCACCTTCCTCATCCACACTTACTTGCAAAGTAATTGGACCTGAACAACCTTTATTCGAACCTCTAGGTGATATCTGGACTTACCAATTGATAAATTGTGCACTACATGATAACTAAACAAAATAACAGTTGCATAGGAACGGACAATAAGCGCATCAAATGACTATAATGGCATCCTATGTATCTGGATCTCTGAAAGAGAAGAAAGAAAATATACCTTCACTGGTACATTCTGTTCATGTACCAGTGAAGGTATATATAAAATAAGGAAAGAGGTCTATAGACCTCAAAGACCCCATTACTTAAAGTAGAAGATACACAAAGCAATAATATAATGTAATTTGGTGCATAGTAAGTAAATCACTTGTAGTCATGTAATGATCTAAACAACGAATTCCGAGAATGAATAGCTTACTGATTTGACTGCTGAAAATTCCTCCTTTACGAAGGTTTTCTGACTTGTAGTTTCCTGATATATCGGACTTTGTTGAAGCATATCCAGTTCTTCTGTACTCCAAAAGATCTGGAATAATTTGCATATAAGATTAAAACCAATAAATAAAAGAATGTTAAATCAGGTATTGCAGTTCATCAGTACTAAATGCCTCCTAGTCAATTATAGATGTCTGATCGTCTGAATTTACCTCTCCAAGTCATTAATACCAAAATTCATAACTCAATCCCATGTAGCAAACTCATATATTCCGCAAAGATATCAAAAGCAATCTGTACCTGCATCATGTATCATCCTCTCTTCCTATGCTTATTTGTACATCTAGTATCAACTCCACAAAGTGCAGTGCCAAAACATTGATATTTCTCATACAAAGATGTTCATAATGTTCATTCTTGACATTTAAAGTAACCACCAAAAGAAACAAAAACACTTGTATGAGGCTATTATGCAGATAACTTGATGAAGCCCCTCCATCCATCCAGCAGCAGGAGGCATGTTTAAAGAGCTATGATGGGGAGTTTCTTGGATTTAGTCTAGAAAAGTAGACTTCTGCCCCCTTCCTACTAGAGGCTAACACAAGTTGTATATATATAGTCGTATCTTGAATGAGAGGTTTTTTTTATAGAATAAATGCAAAGGACAAAGGATAACCTCCACATGTTAGCTTGGAGTTGGAGAGAGGTGATTTAAGTCCCTTATAAGGGAAAAAAAAAAAGAGTCCATAGTCCAAGAATAAGAAAGATCAGATGTTAATTTCTAAACTCAAATGAGTTAGAACTCAGCAACAACCGCTGTTCTAAAAATCGGAAAAATCTGGCGCCTAGGCGCTAGGCAGTCATGGGGTGCCAAGGCAGAATTAGTCGGCGCTAGTCGATGTCTAGGCGAAATTAGGCGGAGCCTAGGCGTTAGCACCCGGTGCCCGCGCTACGACTTTTACAACCTTGACAATACCATCGCATATTCATATACAGTTTTAGATAGATTAGAAAATACCATCGCATGTCAATACATAATAAGATAAGTTTCATCAACACCCTGATAATTTACCGTGTTATGCATCTCATTTATATGAGGAAGGCAGTTGATATATGGTGCCCATTCAGAAAGCTGCAGAGAAAGATGAGAGAGTAACGTTCTTAGTTAATTGTGTTTCAACAATAAAGTTGGTTCACGGCACTACGAACCATGAACTCCTTCAAAAATATGCAAAAGTTACAATTAACCACATCCTACGACTTAGATGCATCTACAAGCTTAAGAGGCATATGTACACGCAAATCAATAGAATTACATTTGGTACCTGTCCCAGCTTCTTCTCGGCTAGAAGAACTACAGCAACTCGTGATATATCTCCAACATTATCAGCAAGAAGAGGCTCAAGCTCAGGATGTATCTTATCAGTTGTAATTTGCTGAATACAAATAAAGCTTGCAAAGTTACTGCTTTTAATCTTCTCAAAAAAAAAAAAAGTTACTGCTTTTAATCAATATGGATAAACTCTACAAACATATATAAAGCCAAACAAGAAAAACATACAGCACTGTAGGGAACTTTCATTAGGCAGTCACCAGGTTGAATTGGTTGTGATGCAAGTAACGACCTGAACATAAAACAGCATATTCCTGGGTTTAATTTCAATTTTAAACTTAAGAAACCAGAAAGAAAAAAGAAGAAGAAAAGAACCGGAATATTGAAATCTACAAAACAAGGTTTCCTTCAGTAAATTACTGATTCAAATAGATTATAGAACGGCAATCTATTCATAATCAGCACAATAAGGCCAGTCATATGAATCCATTATCCACAAGTACCTTGCCTGATGCTATCCCCCCAACTAAAGTATATCTCTATTCTGACCAGTTTTCTTTTATTACTTATTTTTCAAAGATCATCTAAATTTGAGAAAGCTTACTCAGGGCCAGTTGGGATTGCATTACATTTCATCGGGAATGCCATTTGGTGCCAAACGCAATGGGGGAGCCAAATGTTTGCTCGGGCATTTAGCCGTTTACTCAAACGTCCACTGTTGTAAAAATTCGATTAGTTGGCCGACTAGTCGATAGTCGGCCTTCGCCGACTCGACTAGGGGGCTAGTCGGCAAAAAATAGGCTCAAGCAATAATCGGACCTAGGCGGCTACTAGGCGGCTAGACGGGCCTAGTCGGCCGACTAGGCCACGGTTCCCAAAAAAAGGATAAAAAAGATAAACCGAAATTCAGTTATTTCAAAAACCTAAAAGCAACTGACAGAGAAGGAGAAGGAGAAAGAAGAGAAGGAATGAGAAGAAGTTTCAAAAATGTGCATACCACGGACAGAGATTGCGTATATATATATATATATATATATATATATATATATATATATAAACCCAAACCGATTAATCCGACTAGTCCCCCGATTAATTCCTAGTCCCCGCGAGCCGACTAAAGGCTGACTAGTGATTTTTACAACCTTGCAAACGTCCATTTTCTGAACACGTTGGGTTAGCGTTCTAGAAACGCACAATGTGAACTACGCCTTCACGGTTCTATCTTCAACTAATATGTCATGTCTCACCAACATCTCATTTGTTCATTCTAACTCCATTCTCTGTTTTGTCCACACTTGCAAATAAACCCTCTTGTTAGGCTGTTAGCACTCTATTCTACATCGACGATATTGAGTATTAGCATCCTAATCTGCATCAACAAAATTGTTAAGTCCAGCTTAACGTTATGGCCACAGCATTTCCCAATATTCTGAGCTACAAAGGATATCAATCAATTTTCTTTTTAAAGTTACAAAAAAAAGTTCAAAATATTGGTGATGATCCGAAAATATAGAAGTGTATCTACGCATTCCTTTCAACCTTATTTAAAGCATTCGCCTACCTTCAAATTCTTGTACAGAACAAATAAAATATTCAAGCAATCATCGATTCTTCAAGATATTAAGGTTTGTAAATCCCTGCCATGCAATTCTAACAAGCTATCCAATTTCTTCTGTGGTTATATCTTCTTCTGTGGTTATATCAACATTGCACTTGATTGTTTGATTGTTGTGGTAATGTTTACACAACTACCAAATTTAAATAACAATTTTTAAGAAACCCATATCTTACTCGAAAGTATATATGCAATATACATATTGACAGACTTTTTGAAATTATATAGTCATTTCCACAAATAAAAACATGTAATAAAGTGCCAAAGTAACATTGTCAAAAAAAACCTGCCACAAGTGGAAAATCCAACCGACAGCATGGACGAGATCTCGTGGCCGGTTTTCTGCTGCAGCCATGGCAAGAACTCGTCACATTTGCACATATGTCCACCGTCCTGAAATAATTGCATTCGATAAGTTGCACTGTTCAAAATAGTACAAAACAAATTCATAAACTGCAGATGAAGAGCTTATTGATTCAGTTACTTTTGGGGCGGGAGCGGAGGACGAGATCATGCGACGGATGCAAGGTCTGAGAAGGGATGGACGGTGGAGATAGATGTGGGAAATTTGGGCCCAGGCCCTCATTTTTCTACTAATTTCTTTTCTGGTCCTCTGCTTCTGCGATGATGAGCTCTAGGGTTCCAACGGTCAGTGAAGGATTGAGGGGATAGATAGGTCAAGGTGGAGAGTTGTGTTCAGGGTCGGTCGGGGACGTTTTCTTGTGGTGGTTCAGGTATTCTTGTGGTGGTTCAGGTACGAACCGAACCGGACCCGGGTTATGAGGGAAATTAGGATTAAATAACTTTCCTACGTCCTAATTTCTAAAGGGTGCGGCTATCCACACCCCATGGATTACTAAGGACACCCCAACAAAAAAAAATAAATGGAATTCCTATTCTACCCCCCTCTCCCCCATTCTCCCCATGCTGCTGCCCCCACCACCACCACCACCACCCGACGCCGACCGACCTCCGCCTACCTCCCCTGCTCCCCCGAGCCCCCTCCCCTCCTCCTCCCCCGACCCCCTCCCCCTCTTCCCCTGCTCCCCCGACCCCCCTCCCCTCCTCCACCAACCCCCCCCCCCCCTTCCCTCCTCCTCCCTCCTCCTCCGACCCCCTCCCCTGCTCCCCCGACCCCTCCCCCGACCCCCTCTCCTCCTCCTCCGACCCCCCTCCCCGCCTCCTCCTCCGACCCCCCTCCCCTTCTCCTCCTCCCTCCTCCTCCTCCTCACCCCCCCCCCCCCCCCCGCTCAACCCGAGGGGGATCGAAGGAGCGAGGGGGAGGGGAGGGGGTTCGTCGGAGGAGGAGGGAGGAGGAGGGGAGAGGGTCGGAGGAGGAGGCGGGGAGGGGGGTCGGAGGAGGAGGAGAGGGGGTCGGGGGAGCAGGGGAGGAGGAGGGAGGAGGAGGGGAGGAGGGTCGGGGGAGCAGGGGAGGGGGGCGGAGGTCGGACCGTCGGGGTCGCCGGGAGGGGGGGGGGGGTGGTTTGGGAGACAGAGCATGGGAGAGGGGGGTAGAATAGGAAAAAAAAAATGGGGTGTCCTTAGTAATCCATGGGGTGCGGATAGCCGCACCCATTTCTAAATGAGTTTCTTTTCTTTTTTTAAGAATTATTTACATTAACTGCTCCCAAATTTATGTTTATTACATGTTTGAAATTGATTGCACGGGTACCCCTCTCCTTTACAAAACAAAAGAAAAATTTTGACTCGTGTCCCTTATTAGTATTAATATTTACTTACATCCCATTATTTGTGTTGATTAGATTTACATCCTATTTTTTATCACTAAATATTTAACGTGACAAAACTAATATCTTTTGTGACAAAGAGTGGAATGTAAGTCTAATAAACAAAAAAAAGGAAGTGGGACGAAAGTCAAAAAATTCCAAAAAAAATAAAAAAAATAAACATACTGGTAGTTAGTGTTATACATTTCTATAAAAAAAAAATACAAAACACAGGAGTCCCCGTATAATTAGTTCAAACTAGGAGTACTCTGTGTAACAAACAAAAATATGGAGGTAGTTAACGTAAATAAATATTTAAGAAATTAATATGTTGTCATCAAATTTAACCCAAGAATAATATTAATTAATTTATTCAACCAATTAACGTAATTACTAAAGAATAATAATTGATATCTCAACATAATTACCAAATAACAATATTTGATATCAATAAAATAAATGTATTAACTAATTATTAGTTTAAATAATGATGACTTATTTTAAATAGTTATCTTGCTTACAAATTAATTACTTAGCGATTTAAGTTTCTTAAAAAAACGATATAATAAATAATAAGTACTAATAAATTATCTAATTATATTCAAGATTAATTATTAAATTGATATATTTAACTAATTACTTATTTATTTTGGTTTTTTCTAAGGGCACCACCCTTTTTACTTGGGGGCAGCCCTTAGATGGGGGCAGCCCAAGCAGGTGGAGATTTTGCTGGGGGGGCACCCATATTTTGCTTGGGGGCAGCCCAACCCCCCAAACCCTTCATTTTTTTTCCATAACTCATATTACACTCTCTCTCCACCAAAAGAAAAAAAGAAAAAGCTCTCCCTCTCCCTCTCCCAAAACCCTACTTTCTTCTCCCCTACCACTCCACTCCCAATTCCTCCACCAAAATTTCTTCAACAACATTCCTAGATTCGAAGAGATAACACGCAAGTCGAAGCAACCGAAAGCTAGGTACGTTCTTCCCTAATTTCTTCAAGAATTTTCTACATTCTATTCAAAACCCTAGAATATTTTTAATTCTTTAAAAAGTTTTGATAAATTAGGTTTAAAATCTCTTTAGGGTTCATGAAAGAAATTTTCGAACACGACAAACCCACATTTTTTTTTGAAATCCTAACCCTAGAAGACGACAAACGAGCATCTCGTTTTGGCCGTTCGGCTGCTACAGTCGGGTTTGATTACATTAGGACTGTCAGGCCTGTGGCAGTCCTAATGTAAAGTAGGACTGCCACAGTCCCGACAGTCCTCTTTCACAAGAGGACTGCTGTAATGCCCCGCTCCGCACGACGCATTACACTGAGGCGTTGACTCAACGAGTCACGTTGACCGAATCAAATGTATCGATGTGAATCGATACGAGAGTTACGTTGTCCCGAGCAACGCATCGAACTAAGTCGATGCGAAGAGTTGCATTGTCCCAAAGAGATGCATCGAGTTGAATCGATGCGAAGCGCCGCATTGCCCCGAAGGATAAGTGCGTTGAGACGGCTCGAAGATTCTAAGAAATCGAATCGACCAAGGCGCAAGTCCGAATCGATGCAAGTATTGGTTTTAGTTGTTTTCGTGTGCAGGCTATACGTTGACACGGAAATATTAGAGGTCGACATTTTGCCTTATTTAGTAAGGGGTCCGCGAAACTAAATCGTCGCCTTGCGACGGGCTGAGGCGTTGGTCCGATAAGCCAAATCGGACGTATATTTCAATGAAGCACGAAGTGCTCGAATGGCTAAGTCAGGAGAGTTGGCCGTGCAACGAATTTAGGAAATCGAGTCGCATCGGCTCGACAAAACGACAAGGCGTATCGACTCAAGGTGGGACGATTGACTCTTCATTTTACTCCTTCATGCCTAAGTCAAATTATGTCATTGTATGCTAAGTTAACCTATCGACGCCACGGGCGTGATCCGATCGAAAGATAAATCGTAGTGTGTGTCGAACACTAGTTAGAACAATTAAAATGAAACGTACATCTAATGCACGAGTCGCTATGGAACATTGGATATCGCAAAGGCGAGCGCCTCGGTGCGCAAGCCGCAAGAACATGGGATAACTGTATTCGGCGAGTGCCTTAGTGCACGAACCATTCCGTGCCTTCACGCACGAGTTAGAAGGCTAGAACACTGAAAGACAATAGGCGAGCGCCCTAGCGCGCAAGCCACGAACATTGAACACTAAGGCATAGAACATGGGAATACGGCTTCGATGCGTGCAGCAAGTACACGACGCGAAGGATAGATGATAAATGTGTCGAAACGTGCCTACGTGCGCGAGATCATAAAAGATGGCTTCGTTGCGAAAGAATACAATTGTGGCATGAATGTGACGGAACTGTCAGACGTGGCATGATGCCTCGAAAGGTGTTCGAGACCTTCGGGTCGTTCGGTTGACGAACATTGAGTTGAGGCATGATGCTATCGAACATTAAAACGAAGTATGAAATGTAAGAACATAGAAAGTAAATGGAAAAAATACGATATGATAAAGTGTGAGTCTCGGACTCAACTATGCTTGGTTGTTTGAATAATAGTTCATTGCATGGTCGAATGGGATGGACTTGAGATAAATGTGATAATCTCCCGTGCACGGGTGTTCCCTCGAACGGTTAAGTGCCGGAGCGCCCCAGAACCGTTTGGCCTAGGAGGGAATGTATCTTTGATAAGCGCACATCCGTAAGACGATTAGCAACCTTTTAGCGAGATGTGAAAAGCCGCAAATGATGGTATGCAGCGGTAAAGTTTCGGTTGTTTGGGATAGCAACCCAATCCGTGAAACGCCGGGCTACCCAAATTCGAGAAAGAAAAGAAGGAGAGAAAAGAAAGTAAGGAAACTAAAAGAGAAACTCCTTTAGTCCATTCTGGTGCGGAAACGCCAACGACCTTCATATAGTTAAGGAACGATAGGTCGAAACTGCAGGCACGTATGTGTCCCACACACATAGATCCTGCTTAGAGATGCACTTATAACATGACAGGGAAGGAATGAGGCGCATTCACCTTGCGTCGGTGCAAGGGCGAGTGCGTCGACTTGGTAAAAAGTCGCGCCACGAAACAAATACGAGATTGCTTGCCTGTTTGCCTATTCAATTCGAATAACATGCTTGCCATGATAACATGCTTTACTGCTTTCGAATATACCATAAAATCGACCCTAAGGAGGACATAGCAAGATCATAAGCTAAGTTGCATGATTCAACATAAATACTACAAATATCGGTTTAGAAAGAAGGTCTTTGCATCAGTACATGCGAGGACGAACGCACTGATCCCCCACCAGCTTTTATGCAAGGTGCAGGGAATGGATGGCTCGCGGCGAAGCTTTTCTTAAACGCGTTGAGGCTTGGAATGCCGAAGCGTATTGAAGCGTGCAATCGTATTGACGCTCGGTGCAACAGGATTGATGCGGCCGAGGTATAGAAGGCATGATGTATGGAACGGTAAAATCCTTTATGGGCAAGAGAGAACCTGAGTGTTGTAGCCAATCTGGCATATATTGTTGGGCTATCAAAAGCCTTTGTAATCTCAGTTCGAATATCAATAAAGAGAATTGTTTCGTATACTCTGTTTTCCTTCCGTTGTTAATATCGAATCAAAAGATAACCATTTGAGAACTTGTCATCTTGCCTAGCACGAGCGTAACTCCAGGCTCGTGCGGCATCACGTCCCCTGCGAGGATAATAATTCGGATGATTCCGGGTCGGGGCGTGACAGATTGGTACCAGAGCTCTAGGCTCAATTTTCTCCGGACGTTTGCTTATTTCAATTCCAAAGAGTTGCCCACCACCAATCGAAATCACTCTTGACTCTACTCGATGCCTCATTAGATGTTCCATACAATAAGTCTAATACAAAGCCGGGTAACGTTGCCGCAAGTACTTCGAATTTACTTGATGTTACGGAGAAAGTCGTGAAACGTTCGTTGCATTGAATGCACGAGCCGTGAAATGTTAGTTGCTGCAAGTGCAACAAATTGTGAAATGTGATTCAAGATGTTGTTGCAATGTAACATGTTGAATGAGAAATAAAATGATGCACGAAGTGCAACGAGTTAATTGTGAATATGCGTTAAAATAAAAGTGATAAGTCAATATCGAATGCGTTGAACGGATTTGGGTATTGACTTTGAATGTTGGAAGTAAAATTGTTGCACGAGGTGCAATGAATGTCGAAAATAAGTTGTTGCACGATGTGCAACGCATGTCAGAAGTAAAAAAATTTGCACGTGGTGCAACGTATATCAAATTAATCGTTGCACGGAGTGCAAAGGAGATTGGAAATAAATCGTTGTACAAGATACAACGAAAAGAACTGAAATCATAAGTCGATAGAAATGAATCGTTCGGTTGCACACCAAACTTGTGTTGGCAAATGAAAACATTGGCTAAGTTGTGTCGGGTTTGATTTAATCAAAGTTACAGTTGTGGTCAAGCACGATCACTGCGGAAATCGTAAGTCGGAAGAGACTGTTGGTTTATACCGAGTATAATGAGAGGGAAATAACTTAATTTTCGAGTGGTATATGCTATACCACGTATGCGATGAATGACTCGATTCCGAGTGGTATATGGTATACCACTTGTGCGATGAATTGCATCGACGTGTTGTGAGAATTACGGAAGGTCTGTCCGTAATGGACGGGAGAGTACAGAGACTCGATTGGAAATTTGTATGACGGTATATGATGCAAGTGTTCTTCAAAAATTGGTTGGGACGATAAGGCGAGATTCGTATCAATGAATGATACGTCGGACGGGAATTTATAAGTCGGTTGGACGATCGAGTCTAGCGGAACGATTATGCCTTGAAGCAATAATCGGATCGACGGGAAAGGAAAACTCGAACTTACAAATGAGTCGCACGACTTGCGATCTCGATAGAAATATTAGGCGAGGCAAATTATAATCGGATCGCACGATGTGCGACTTCGGTGAATAGTTGGTTGATGCGGGTAAATAGTGCCTAAGAGATAGTTGGTTACGTTACGACGAAACTCATTTGAGTACGACTGAAACATGCAAAACTTAGAGGGCGAGATCGTATGACTTGAGGATTCGATATTGGATAATCGGTAACTCAGTTACGCGATCAAAGTATAGCGGGATACGACGAATCGGAAAATGAGTTGATGCGTACGGAAAAGTTTATTGCGAACTTGGATGTATGCGATACGAGTTAATTTGACGTTGAAACAGATTCAAAGTTGACCCTTACGCTATCAAAATTGATACGACGTATCGAGATCGATACGTAAGGAAACGTAAGCACGATGTAAGAATACAAAATAGAGTGCGCCTCGCGCTATCAAAATTTTGTAAATCATAATACGAGAATGAACGAACTGATTGATCATGAACTTGTGATTTATCAAGACGAGACTATAAGTCATCGACGATTGTTCGATGCGTATAGCATCTCGTGTGTCGACCCGCAAATAAGATAGATTCGAACTCGATACGAATAGATGTTTCGTAGATTGCGAAATCATCGACGGTAGTGCATAACTTTACTCGGAGGATAGTTGTGCATTAGTTGTGCCGATAGAAACGGTTTTGTCCGAAATTGGGCAGTCGCATAGAAATCGTCGGAACGTGATTTGGCTCCGAAATAAAATATAGCATGGTTCGTAGTAAATTGTCCTTCGGTGATGATCCACAATTATCGAGCGTAGCTTCGGAGCAGCTGACCCTAGAAGACTTGTCCGCCAAATCAAATCGAATGTTACAGACCGTAAGAGGACCTATGCGTTGTCGTATACAAAATTGTATCGGTAACAAATATAGTGTGATGCATGTTGACGATAAGTCTAGGCGATCGAGAATTGTTGGAACAACTTTCGATTGAGAATGATATAGTTAGATTTGAGTATTCGTCGGATGAATACTTGAATGGTTATGTTGATCGGCGATCGAACAAGAAATTCACCAGCAAACTTGGTGATTCGGATATGCGATTGCGAGAATTGTGCTATGCACGAGAGAGACGATAAGGGAATGACTTACGAGTCATGTCGTTAGATTCAAAATTTACCTTGCAATTGAGCTTGCGTGAATCGAACTTATGTTCGATGTTGTGAGACGGGTAAGTTGGGAATTTGGCTAGTAAATTCCTACTCGTTAGGAAATCGGATGTAAGATGCATCGTAGAGACTTCATGTCAAGGCGATCGTTGCCTTGAGCACCGTCACCTCGATATAAACTGTTTTGTCGGATAGATTGTGGCCTTTGTGCAATGTCAATTTAAAGTTGCGTCGAGAAAATTTGAGCACGGTGTCTAGGTAAGTAACCTAGCGGGCGTACTCCTGAATGTTGATGCATTTGCAAGTCAACAAAGGAAATCGTATCGAGATAAGTTGCATAGCCAGACATCGAAAATAGTTGAGTGGCGACTTCGAACGCAAGGCATTGCGGAGGATCGTTACGATCGGATGCGCGACGGCTCGACGCGACGCATAAAGTTGATAGTCCATACGAAACATATGAAATAAGGAATGTGATTTTTGATTCGCGTCGCGTGCAGTGACTTTATTGAATGAATCACGTATGTATCGAATATATGTATGCGATGAAATTTTGAGAACAGCTGCTAAAGATAAGTCCGATCGAGAGTACGAGATGGCAAGCATATGATTGAAATTTACCTGTCGGCTTTATTCCAATTTGCTACCACTGGACTTGGTCAAAATACATATATCTTCGGGATGCCTTGAATATAGGTACGGATCCAAATCGAGTTGTATACAAATTCAAATCGAGCTGCAGGAAGGACTTGACATGTTAATGAAAAGCTTGTAAGATAGTGTAAAACTGAATAACATTGGTGGGACGAGATCGTGATACGATCTATAAAATACTTAATCGGAGTGTTGGTTTTGGTTCGAGGACGAACCTTATTTTGAGTGGTATATTATGTAATGCCCCATTCCGCACGACGCATTACGCTGAGGCGTTGACTCAACGAGTCACGTTGACCGAATCAAATATATCGATGCGAATCGATACGAGAGTTACGTTGTCCCGAGCAATACATCAAACTAAGTCGATGCGAAGAGTTGTATTGTCCCAAAGAGATGCATCGAGTTGAATCGATGCGAAGCACCGCATTGTCCCGAAGGATAAGTACGTTGAGACGGCTCGAAGATTCTAAGAAATCGAATCGACCAAGGCACAAGTCCGAATCGATGCAAGTATTGATTTTAGTTGTTTTCATGTGCAGGCTATACGTTGAAGCGAAAATATTAGAGGTCAACATTTTGCCTTATTTAGTAAGGGGTCCGCAAAACCAAATCGTCGCCTTACGACTGGCTGAGGCGTTGGCCCGGTAAGCCAAATCGGACGTATAATTCAATGAAGCACGAAGTGCTCGAATGGCTAAGTCAGGAGAGTTGGCCGTGCAACGAAGTTAGGAAATCGAGTCGCATCGGCTCGACAAAATGACAAGGCGTATCGACTCAAGGTGGGAGGATTGACTCTTCATTTTACTCCTTCATGCCTAAGTCAAATTGTGTCATTGTATGCTAAGTTAACCTATCGACGCCACGGACGTGATCCGATCGGAAGATAAATCATAGTATGTGTCGAACACTAGTTAGAACAATTGAAATGAAATGTGCATCTAATGCACGAGTCGCTATGGAACATTAGATATCGCAAAGGCGAGCGCCTCGGTGCGCAAGCCACAAGAACATGGGATAACTGTATTTGGCGAGTGCCTTATTACACGAACCATTCCGTGCCTTCGTGCACGAGTTAGAAGGCTAGAATACTGAAAGACAATAGGCGAGCGTCCTAGCGCACAAGCCACGAACATTGAACACTAAGGCATAGAACATGAGAATACGGCTTCGATGGGTGCAGTAAGTGCACGACACGAAGGATAGATGATAAATGTATGGAAACATGCCTACGTGCACGAGATCATAAAAGATGGCTTCGTTACGAAAGAATACAGTTGTGGCATAAATGTGACGGAATTGTCAGACGTGGCATGATGCCTCGAAAGGTGTTCGGGACCTTCGGGTCGTTCGGTTGACGAACATTGAGTTGAGGCATGATGCCATCGAACATTAAAATATAAGAACATAGAAAGTAAATAGAAGAAATACGATATGATAAAGTGTGAGTCTCGAACTCAAGACTATGCTTGGTTGTTTGAATAATAGTTCATTGCATGGTCGAATGGGATAGACTTGAAATAAATGTGATAATCTCCTGTGCACGGGTGTTCCCTCGAACGGTTAAGTGCCGGAGCGCCCCGGAACCGTTTGGCCTAGGAGGGAATGTATCTTTGATAAGCGCACATCCGTAAGACGATTAGCAACCTCTTAGCGAGATGTGAAAAGCCGCAAATAATGGTATGCAGCGGTAAAGTTTTGGTTGTTTGGGATAGCAACCCAATCCGTGAAACGTCGGGCTACCCAAATTCGAGAAAGAAACGAAGGAGAGAAAAGAAAGTAAGAAAACTAAAAGAGAAACTCCTTTAGTCCATTCTGGCGCGGATACGCCAACGACCATCATATAGTTAAGGAACGATGGGTCGAAAGTGCTGGCACGTATGTGTCCCGCACACATAGATCCTACTTAGAGATGCACTTATAACATGACAGGGAAGGTGTCACTCCCCGATCCCAATAGACGTATTCTTTCATGAATTCTGTACATGGTATCCCGTATTTAGCATCTGCATAATTCTATTTATTATTATTTAATGGTTGCATGTAGTTTTTAAGCATGTCATTAGTGGAATGGTTAGAGCATGTTTAGAGGTTAGGGTTTTCTTAATCCAACCTAACCCCTATTTATATTCTCTTCCTCACTCTCTCTCCTCATTCACTCCTCCATTTATTTTTCTCAACCACCATCCTTAGGCAAGTACAACTTGCTCAAAAGTGGAGATTTATGCATTTTTCATTCTAGATTTTTTCCTTTGATATTATTTGTTTATATTGTTCTTTTCTTCATTCTCTACAAGTTTAGTTCTTGGAGTTTTTGATTTTAATGGCTAGTTTGGTGTAGATCTAAGTTTTTAAAACTAGGGTTTTATGTATTTACATAGTTTTGATCTATCAAACTTGGTTATTTTCGAAAACTAATGGTCATAGGTTGTAGAAAATTTGATTCTACATAATTTTGACCTTTGAAAAGTTGGATTTCGACTTATTTTGAGAAAGTTATGGCCAAAACAGTATTTGGATATTTTCTATGTCATCAGTCCTGGTTTTGGCAGGGACGATGAATAGTACCGCATAGTGCAGAGCCGTATAAGGATTCTGCATAGTGCCGCATAGTGCCGAGTCGCATAAGGATTTTGTATAGTGCCGTATAGTGCCGAGCCGCATAAGGATGCTGCATAGTGCCGCATAGTGTCGAGCCGCATAAGGATGCTGTATAGTGCTGCAAAGTGCTGCATAGTGCCGCATAAGGATGCTGCATAGTGCCGTATAGTGTCGAGCCGCATAAGGATGCTGCATAGTGCCGCATAGTGCCGAGCCGCATGAGGATGCTGCATAGTGCCGAGCCGCATGAGAATGCTGCATAGTGCCGAGCCGCATAAGGATTCTGCATAGTGCCGCATAGTGCCGAGCCGCATAAGGATTCTGCATAGTGCCGCATAGTGCCGAGCCGCATAAGAATGCTGCATAGTACCGCATAGTGCCGAGTCGCATGAGGATGCTGCATAGTGCCGCATAGTGCCGAGCCGCATAAGGATGCTGCATAGTACCGCATAGTGCCGAGCCGTATGAGGATGCTGCATAGTGTCGAGCCGCATGAGGATGCTGCATAGTGCCGCATAGTGCCGAGCCGCATAAGAATTCTGCATAGTGCCGCATAGTGTCGAGCCGCATAAGGATTTTGTATAGTATCGTATAGTGCCGAGCCGCATAAGGATGCTGCATAGTGTCGCATAGTGCCGAGCCGCATAAGGATGCTGCATAGTGTCGCATAGTACCGAGCCGTATGAGGATGCTGCATAGTGCCGCATAGTGCCGAGCCGCATGAGGATGTTGCATAGTGCCGTATAGTGTCGAGCCGCATAAGGATTCTATATAGTACCACATAGTGCCGAGCCGCATAAGGATGCTGCATAGTGCCGCATAGTGCCGAGCCACATAAGGATGCTGCATAGTGCCACATAGTGCCGAGCCGCATAAGGATGCTGCATAGTACCGCATAGTGCCGAGCCGCATGAGGATGCTGCATAGTGCCGCATAGTGCCGAGCCGCATGAGGATGCTGCTGAATAGTGCCGCATAGTGCCTATTTTGGCTGTTTTTGGCTATTTTAAGTCCTATTTGGTTGAATTGTGGCCAGAATTTCTCCTAACTCCCAACATGAAAGTTGTAGATCTTTGTCTTGGCTTCAAGAATCTTCATGACTAGCGAGCTCTTCACACCCTAAGTGCATAGTACCTTCTTGTTCTATTTTCCTCTTGTGTTTTGGTTCTCATTCCTGATCTAACTCCTATGCGTATGCTGGATAACCCTATGTGTGTACTAAGGTACAATCTATGTGAGCATCGATGTGCTAAGTGTTCCTATGTGATACCTGTCAGTACCTCCAAGAGTCCAACATTTACATAGCAATTGGTCAGTAGCAATGACGTGGTATGTGTTGTGTGTCGTATTACACCAAGAAGGGGGTACATACGTATGACTCTATGAGCCCGTAAGGATCACTTCTTGGGGTACTCGTACAATGTACGACATATAGGGGAGTGAGCATGTGACCACGACATGTGAACTCCGAGAATAACCTAGGGATTAACTAGGCAACTAACTTGGTAGATGCATTGGGTGGGAAGAATCCCGAGATCGTATACCATACTAGCCACTCCAGGACCAGTCCTGACGTGTCGGGTTGGCCACCACGGATATGGTTTCACTCGCCTATAGCGGATGGCTATATCCGACTCCTACGAGCTATGTGTTATATATTTTAGCGCGGTAGCCCTCCGGGGGACCGGTGCATAATCAATGTGCTATATGTCTTATGGTTTGGCTAGCCCTGCTGGGTTGACACGATCCGAGGATTCCTTTTAATCATTATCGCTGGGATAACTCCGCCAAATATAGAAAGCCGCATGAATGAATGGCCGCTTGAAAAAAAAATGACTTGACTGTGCCTTGTAACTTCCGTTAGTAGCCGAGGGACATGGACTGTCATGGTGCGTGGTACAACCCATGTCCTTGTTTGGTTGTTGGGTTGGGCTATCGTGCTAGGACAGGCTGTGGACCGAGGTTACGACCGGAAGCTTTTATTATTACTAGTATTATTATTATTTGCTTGGGTTTTATCTCACTCTTTTGTGCTTCCTTGTGGTACTTGCTATTCGGGGCTGACCCCGCTGGTTTTGTTTGGCCAGATCTCGTAGCAGCGCCTGAGGATCCAAACTTCCTCCCCGACGTCAATGGTGCATACTAGGAGCATGGCTGGCGGGGGACTCGAGTGGGTTTCTTCTCCACCACTCTAGTATCTTTACTTATGTTCTGGCGTTAGCCACCGGCACCTGTTAGCCGACTAATCTGGATATTTTGTCTTGCATAATTTATAATTAAATCAGACTGCAGCTGAATACAATTATGTACCTATGACTCTCTGGGCTAGCTAACTTATAAAGCTAGATCCCCATGATCATTTTAATGATGCGTCGGGGACGCCTTACTGCTTTATCTTATATGATCATTATTTACTGCTTCTTGTTTGATTGATTGAGACCTAGATGCTCTGTGAGACCATAGGAGACTTGATTGTAGCATGCACCCCCTTGTCTCTTGACAGCCACGATCGCCGTATGACGTTTATATACCTCGTATGGAGTAGCTGGCCTAGTCCGTCTCCGTATTTCGGTACTGGGGCGTGACAAGGTTTTATTGGTGGCCCATGCAGGTCTGATTTTCAGACTTACGGGGTATTATTATTATAGGAGTCTCAATCAAAACTTGTTCCCTTTGAATCTCTTGCCTCGATTTCTCTTTCCTCATCTTGATTGATAACTTGAATTGCATCCTCGAATCTTCATCGTCCTGTCATTTAATATCATGTATCTTTCCCTATAGGGGTGCTTCATTCTCAGTAGCTGGTGAGGCCAACATGGAGGAACATCTAGTAGAGCATGGCTCGACGGGGCAGCAGCCGGAAGGAATGCCTTCTCCTGACCAGATCCGAGTGGAAGTGATATCAGAGCCAGTGGAGCCGCAGGTTCTAGAAACTCCCGCAACCCCGACGGTACCGGCAGCGACAACAGTACCTGATGCTGCAGCACTCCTGGAGGTTATCCGAGGATTCCTGGCCACTCAACAGCGTCATGCGGCAGCCTATCAGCAACAGCAGACCCAGCAGCAGGAACAGAATGTGCTATTGAATCAGGGGTTACAATTAGCCCTTGAGAGAAGTGTCAGAAATGATTCGGGAGCGTCAGGGAGGTTTTGTCGACTTAATCCGAGATATTTTGACGGCACGGAGGATGCCATCACGGCGGATGCATGGCTTCAGGATACTGAGGCCATATTGACTGCAGCTAAGGTTCCCGCAGAAGAGAAGGTTGACCAAGTCAGACTGTTACTTCAGGATCTCGCCCGCGACTGGTGGGCATCGGAAGAGGTTGGAATGAGGCGTCCTGTTCCTTGGGATAACTTTAGTACCAGATTCAAGGCCAAGTACTTTGGCGTGGTAGCGCGGTATGAGCTACAACAGAGGTTTATCAGTCTCAAGCAGGCTGGTAAGACGGTGGATGGATATGCAGCGGAATTCTGCAGACTGAGTCGATTTGCACCAACGATGGTGGCTACAGAGCCAGAGAAGGCTATGAGATTCCAGCAGGGACTTCATTTGGAGATTCTACAGCTAGTAGAAGGGCACGACTATCAGACTTTTGATGCCGTTTTAACGGCTGCTCGGAGGCATGAACTCACCCAACAAAGGTTGGTGACACGATATGGGGGCCAGAAGAGGTCACATCCCCAGAGTAGAGGCGGAGGAGCAGTGCAGCGAACATCGGCGCCAGCATCCGGCATCCGTATTCATGAGTCAGGAGCGCCGCAGAGGACGACAGTATCAGAAATAACAGCACCAGCTCGGCATCAGCCGCAGAGGAACCAGCAGCAGCGCCAGGGGGCGCCCATTGGATGTACTTACTGCGGTAAGGGAGGGCACACTAGGGATGTGTGTCGTTCAGCTAACGGATTGTGCATGAGGTGTGGCAGTCCAGACCACAGGATTGCCAATTGATGCAGAGGCCAGGAGGGCCAGTTCAGCAGTTTCCGGCGTTGCCAGCTCCGGGGACAGCACCGAACCGAGGACCAGCATTGGCCGTAAGGCCGCTAGCCCAGCGTCTACCGACACAGGCTCAAATGTTTCGCCAGGCGCAGAACCAGGAAAACCTGCAGAGGCCGCAGCAACAGCATGGTCGAGGAAGGCAGTACCAGGGAGCTCAGCAAGGCCAGGGCCAGGCCTTCACCTTATCACTGGAGGATGTACTAGCTTCAGGCGACGTGGTTGCAGGTAATATTTCTGTTATCTCTTTTCCTGCAGTAGCATTATTTGATTCGGGGGCTAACCACTCTTTTATATCTGCACGATTTGCGATACGTATTGGATTGGAGTTCGAGCCATTGCCAGAGAGGATGAATATACTCACTGGTAATGGGCTCGTAAGAGTTAGCAGAGTATGCCTAGCGTGTCCGGTCGTAGTGAGTGGACGATTATTGCCCGCATCTTTGATTAAGTTCCCTATGGGCAACTTTGACGTTGTCCTAGGCATGGACTGGTTGAGAGACAGTCATGCGACTATAGATTGTCGGAGAGGTAGGGTAGTATTTAATGTACCTGGCGTTGAGGAGTTCGTCTTTGTTCGATCATTGGAGGATCGACCCAAGGGCATCGTTGCAGAATCATTGGCAGAGCAGGAACAGATTCCAAGAGTGGTCAGAGAGTTTCTTGATGTATTTCCAGATGAGCTTCCAGGTTTACCACCGGTGAGGGATGTGGAGTTTTGCATTGAGTTGAATCCTGGGACGGAGCCTAAAGTCGGTAGAGTTTACAGGATGTCGCAGTCAGAGTTGGACAAGTTGCACCAGCATGAAGAAGAACTGAAGACGAAGCAGTTTATCCGAGACAGTGAATCACCCTGGGCAGCACCGGTGATTTTAGTACCCAAGAAGGATGGATCGACGCGAATGTGCATTGATTACCGGCAGTTGAATGCAGTAACAGTGAAGAACAAGTATCCATTACCAAGGATTGATGACTTATTTGATCAATTGAGTAAGGCCTGCGTCTTCTCTAAGATTGATCTTCGATCTGGATATTATCAAGTGAGGGTCCGGGAGCAGGACATACCTAAGACAGCATTTAGATCGCGGTATGGGCATTATGAGTTTCTGGTGATGCCATTTGGACTGACTAATGCCCCAGCCGTGTTCATGGACTTGATGAACCGCATCTTTCTACCCTATTTGGATAAGTTTGTAGTAGTGTTTATAGATGACATCCTCGTTTATTCCAGTAGTGAAGAAGAACATGAGAAACATCTTCGGACAGTTTTGTAGACCTTGAGGGAGCACCAACTTTATACGAAGCTTAGTAAATGTGAATTTTGGTTGGATCGTATTTCGTTCCTGGGACATATTATTTCTGGAGCAGGAGTGTCAGTAGATTCGAAGAAGGTTGAGGCAGTAGAGAATTGGCCAGTTCCGAAGACGGTAGCAGAAGTGCGTAGTTTCTTGGGATTGGCAGGTTATTATCGGAGGTTCGTGGCAGATTTTGCCAGGATTTCGGCACCCTTGACGCGTTTGACGCATAAAGATATAGAGTTTGTTTGGTCAGCGGAATGTCAGACATCATTTGAAGAGTTAAAGAAGAGATTAATCTCAGCCCCGATCTTAACACTTCCAGTAGGATCGGGAGGGTTTACAGTGTATTGTGACGCATTCGGGAAGGGACTTGGGTGTGTATTGATGCAGCATGGTAAGGTGATAGCATATGCATCTCGACAGCTTCGGGACCATGAAAAGAACTATCCGACCCACGACCTGGAATTAGCAGTAGTAGTGTTCTCGCTTAAGTTATGGAGGCACTATTTATATGGGGATCGAGTGGAGATTTACACTGATCATAAGAGCTTAAAGTATGTATTTACCCAGAGGGACCTGAACATGAGACAGAGAAGATGGTTGGAGTTACTGAAGGACTTTGATGTAAATCTTCAGTATCATCCAGGCAAGGCGAATGTGGTAGCAGATGCCTTGAGCAGGAGAGGTGGTGCATTCGTTTTAACCTCGCAAAGGCATATTTTGGAAGACCTTCAGGAAATGGGAATTGAAGTGATCTTGCCACAAGATACAGGAGTTATGGCCAGTTTACAGATTCAGTCTACTTTAGTAGAGAGGATCAGAGCAGCCCAGGTAGAGGATCCGCGGATCCAGAAGCTTCGATCAGAGTGTGAGTCAGGTCTCAGGAAGGAGTTAGTAATCCATGAGGATGGTACACTTAGGTTCGGAAACCGTCTTTGTGTACCAGGTGGAGACCTTCGACAAGAAGTTATGTCAGAGGCTCATAGTTCTCCTTATTCCATTCATCCCGGAGGCACAAAGATGTACCAAGATATAAAGCAACACTTTTGGTGGAATGGTATGAAGAGGGAGATCGCGAGGTTTGTATCCAAATGTTTGGTATGTCAGCAAGTGAAGGCAGAGCAGCAGAGACCAGCAGGATTGTTACAGCCGCTTCCTATTTCGGAGTGGAAGTGGGAGCACATCACGATGGACTTTGTGACCGGTTTACCTAGATCTTCGACCGGTAGAAACGCAGTTTGGGTAATCGTGGATCGGCTCACGAAGGTTGCTCATTTTCTTCCTTTCAGAGTAGGACAGTCTATTGAACAGCTAGCAGAAATGTATATGAAGCAGATTGTAAGGCAGCATGGTGTTCCAGTCAGCATAGTATCAGATCGAGACACACGGTTCACCTCTCACTTTTGGCGAAGTTTGCATCAAAGTTTGGGTACTAAGTTGAGGTTCAGTACAGCCTATCATCCGCAGACGGACGGACAATCAGAGAGAACCATTCAGACCTTGGAAGATATGTTACGGGCTTGTACTTTGGACTTCGGCAGAACTTGGAAAGATCATCTTCATTTAGTAGAGTTCTCTTACAATAATAGTTATCAGGCAAGTATACAGATGGCACCGTTTGAAGCATTATACGGAAGGAAGTGCAGGTCCCCTCTGGCATGGGACGATGTGGGAGAACGAAAATTGTTGGGACCAGAGATGATCACGCAGACAGTGGAGACTGTCAAGTTGATCAGAGAGCGGCTTCGAGTCGCGTAGGACAGACATCGATACTGGGCAGATCAGCATCGTAGGCCTCTAGAGTTTGGCGTTGGTGACCAAGTATTTCTGCGGATTTCGCCTACTCGGGGTGTCATTAGATTTGGAACCCGAGGAAAGCTTAGTCCAAGATTCGTTGGTCCTTTTGATATTCTCGTTCGGGTAGGCGATGTTGCTTATCGGCTTGCCCTTCCTCCCTCTCTATCTGGCATACATGATGTGTTTCATGTATCTCAGTTGCGTGGGTATGTCCCAGATCCGAGTCATGTCCTCGATCATTCGGAGTTAGTCGTTGGTACCGACCTAACTTACGAGGAACAACCCGTGTCTATTTTGGACCGGCGAGAGAAGGTGCTTAAGAACCGGACTATTAACCTTGTCCGTGTCGCTTGGGGCCATCACTCTCCGGGAGAGTCAACCTGGGAGCGCGAGGACGAGATTAGATCTCGGTATCCGCACTTGTTCGACTCAGAAGGTGTGTTTCTCCTCATGCCTTGGTAATCCGATTACATGCATGTTTTGTACCATTTTGAAATATATGATCAATGACTGCTAATGATAGGTTACTTGTGTAGATTGTAATTGCACCTTGCTTGCCCGAATTTCTCTATCTTGTCTTGGCAGAAATTCTGAGGACGGAATTTTTCTAAGGAGGATAGAGATGTCACTCCCCGATCCCAATAGACGTATTCTTTCATAAATTCTGTACATGGTATCCCGTATTTAGCATCTGCATAATTCTATTTATTATTATTTAATGGTTGCATGTAGTTTTTAAGCATGCCATTAGTGGAATGGTTAGAGCATGTTTAGAGGTTAGGGTTTTCTTAATCTAACCTAACCCCTATTTATATTCTCTTCCTCACTCTCTTTCCTCATTCACTCCTCCATTTATTTTTCTCAACCACCATCCTTAGGCAAGTACAACTTGCTCAAAAGTGGAGATTTATGCATTTTTCATTCTAGATTTTTTCCTTTGATATTATTTGTTTATATTGTTCTTTTCTTCATTCTCTACAAGTTTAGTTCTTGGAGTTTTTGATTTTAATGGCTAGTTTGGTATAGATCTAAGTTTCCAAAACTAGGGTTTTATGTATTTACATGGTTTTGATCTATCAAACTTGGTTATTTTTGAAAACTAATGGTCATAGCTTGTAGGAAATTTGATTCTACACAATTTTGACCTTTAAAAAGTTGGATTTCGACTTATTTTGAGGAAGTTATGGCCAAAACAGTATTTGGATATTTTCTATGTCATCAGTCCTAGTTTTGGCAGGGACGATGAATAGTGCCGCATAGTGCAGAGCCGCATAAGGATTCTGCATAGTACCGTATAGTGCCGAGCCGTATAAGGATTATGTATAGTACCGCATAGTGCCGAGCCGCATAAGGATGCTGCATAGTATCGCATAGTGTCGAGCCGCATGAGGATACTGTATAGTGCCGAGCCGCATGAGGATGCTGCATAGTGCCGCATAGTACCGAGCCGCATAAAGATTCTGTATAGTGCCGCATAGTGCCGAGCCGCATAAGGATTCTGCATAGTGCCGCATATAGTGCCGAGCCGCATAAGGATGCTGCATAGTGCCGCATAGTGTCGAGCCGCATAAGGATTCTACATAGTGCCGCATAGTGCCGAGTCGCATAAGGATTCTGCATAGTGCCGCATAGTGTCGAGCCGTGAAATCGACCCTAAGGAGGACATAGCAAGATCATAAGCTAAGTTGCATGATTCAACATAAATACTACAATGTCGGTTTAGAAAGAAGGTCTTTGCATCAGTACATGCGAGGACGAACGCACTGATCCCCCACCAGCTTTCATGCAGGGTGCAGGGAATGGATGGCTCGCGGCAAAGCTTCGCTTAAACGCGTTGAGGCTTGGAATGCCGAAGCGTATTGAAGCATGCAATCGCATTGACGCTCGGACTTGCAACATGATTGATGCGGCCGAGGTATAGAAGGCATGATGTATGGAACGGTGAAATTCTTTGTGGGCAAGAGAGTACCTGAGTGTTGTAGTCAATCTGGCATATATTGTTGGGCTATCAAAAGCCTTTGTAATCTCAGTTCGAATATCAATAAAGAGAATTGTTTCGTATACTCTGTTTTCCTTTCATTGTTAATATTGAATCAAAAGATAACCATTTGAGAACTTGTCATCTTGCCTAGCATGAGCGCAACTCCAGGCTCATACGGCATCACGCCCCCTGTGAGGACGATGATTCGGGTGATTCCGGGTCGGGGCGTGACAACTGCAGTCCTAATGTAAAGTAGGACTGCCATAGTCTCGTTTCTTGAAACCCTAATCCTAGAAGACGACAAATAAGCATCTCTTGTGAAAGAGGACTGTCGGGACTGTGGCAGTCCTACTTTATATTAGGACTGTCACAGGCATGGCAGTCCTAATGTAATGAGATATGGGGGTGGGAATTGGAGGGGGAGGGGGGAGGGTAATAATCATATTTTCGTTTCTATTATTTAATAACTGTACGTTGTCCTGCAGTCCTCGGCCGCTAACAAAATAATACGGCCCACCGCGTCAAAGCGAAAGGAACGTGAGGGACGTCCTCTCGAGTGTCCGATTACAATTTTCGAACCGGCGCCCCAAGCTCGGTCTCGGACGCCGCCACCGGTACCCCAAGCTCCGTCGAAGCAACGAGCTCCTACTCTTACATGTTCTTCCGATGACGACGACGATGTGCCAATTAGCCGACTTTTTTCACGTCAAGGCAGTTCTGCTCCATCTGAGAAGGCCGGTCCTTCTGAGCCGCTTGTCCGTCCGTCCGGTTGCTCAATGTTGGTTTTTTTAGAACCATATTGTGTATGAAATATGGAAGAACCCGGTATGTACATTACATTTGTAAGCTACCAGTTTAGTATACTATATATATATGTATTTCATAATTGTTATGTTTTTCTGTTGTTCGATATACAGAGGACATATCGTATCCTTAGGGCTGTGAGTCACGGGAAGAAAACTGTGTCATGTCAGTTTGGAAGCTTATCGGAGGCCGTCCTGTAGTGCCCCGTCCCGCTCAGTCAATCGAAGGAATCAAAATGCCGACGGCGTTCAAACTTAGCATTGCAATGGCTGCTCGAAGACCTGCTCGGTCGAAGCGACTTTTCGCTCAGGTGGGGTAGTTTCGGTGAACTTGCCTCATCTTAGCCTTCACATAATAAATCGTATGTTTTCAACTTGCACAAGTTAGGCTTGATAATAAAAGAGATGCATCCACATAGCTAAGGGAATAATCCCGACGGGTCGAATGTGTTAGAACATGGAAAAAGGTCCCACGATATGCTTAGAAGTCTGCTCAGCGTGCTTTCAAAATGACACTCGGTCCTTCGTCCCGTGGCTTGGGAGAATGAAGTTGGCCTAAGTTGCTAAGTTGCCATAATACTCGAATTAGCCTAAGTCATAGGCGTCGCCTGCGTGAATGCTTGATAAAGCGTGCACGGTCCCGTCATCCAAGGCTTGGCATAGCCTTCGTATGTCTCGTGGTTCAAGTCGTATTGCACGGCTTGTGGCTTATGTCTAGGCACCCAAAAACTTGGTTGTTTAAGTCAAACGCGTTCATGGCATGTTCTCTCGATGCGAGACTTGACATAGCATTTTCTAGTCAATTCGTTGCTCGAATAAGTTAGAAAGGAGTTTTGCTGGGCTATTGAAGTCATAGCAAGCACTATCCCCGGTTGCCTGCGATTGTCAAGTTATATAGTCCCACGAGAACATGGCTCGTCATATAAAGTATGTGACTTGAGCGATAGTGTTGCCTAGAGAACAAGGTTTGTGCAAGGCACGAGCCACGGTTGGTTTAGTAAAAATCATGCTACGGACAAAGGAAGTCCACGCGACTGGTTATCGCCGAGATCGGTCCCGCTACTTAGGAGTCTCAATAAGTCTCACTAAGGAAGTACACGAGACCGGTCCCGCTACTTGGGAGTCTCGATAAGTCTCGCTAAGGAAGTACACGAGATCGGTCCCGCTACTTGGGAGTCTCGATAAGGAAACACGCGAGATCGGTCCCGCTACTTGGGAGTCTCGATAAGGAAAGTCATGAGATCGGTCCCGCTACTTTGGAGTCTCGATAAGAAAGTCCACGCGACTGGTTGTCGCCGAGATCGGTCCCGCTACTTGGGAGTCTCGATAGAAAGTTGGAATGCATGGTCATGAATAAGGAAGGACTTGGTAGATCGAGTTGAGTCTTACATGGTCATTGGACAACTTACGTGCAAGGGTAAATTCTTCGAGCGATCACACGACGCCGGGTTCGTGTTGTCCTAGGAGAAATTGCAGATATTGTACGGTCTTCATCGACGGTACGACTTGATTGAAGTGAACCGTTACAATATAGGCTGCAGGTCATTCGGTGGGAGCTCGTACCTCGCCACGCGAATGGTCACCATATGCAAAGATCCAGGATAGCTTGACATTGCTAGTGACCACTCATATAGATGTGTCGGCATAAGAGCGGCTATCCGCGTGTATGCCTTTGGATTGCGTCGAGTACTAGCAGATTACGAGTTGGGTTAATAAGTCATGCTTATTGCAAGCACTAACCTTGAATCGGTACGGGTTAGGGTGTGCACGGTTGCAACACCATTCTAGAGCCTAAGAGTTGGCTATAGCAAGTATACATGCTTCGACATGAATGTGGCCTCATCTCGAGTTAAGTTAGGAAGGGCCGTAAGGCAAGTTGGTTAAGTCTGGTTGATCCTTGGGAGGCACGGCCTCGATCTTAAGGCACGATCAAGTCTAGTGGCACGACCAGCATGAGTCGTCCCCTTGACATCTTTGGCACAAGAATGGTCTAGAGACACATGAAAGAAGTGAAAGTCTTGGCATGGTCGAGTTACATAAGTTTCTACTCTGCGAGGCACTGCCTCGAATATATATTGAAGTCACGAATAGAGTATAGCACGACCCTGTCGTTGTGTTGCCAAGTATAGGACAGGACGTCTTTGTCCTAAAATTGATCATAAGTCAAGACTAGAAAGATAATTGAAAAGGGATTAAGCTGCACAAAGTAAATGAACGTGTCGGTTTTGTATGGGTGGGCGAGGAGCTCACTCCACCAGTACAGTTGAGTACTGACACCCACACAGTTTTCATGTGCAGGTACATGTAGAAGCTCGTGGTGTGAAGCTCGCTTGGATGCATTGAGGCACAGAGTTCCTTGGTGATTCGAAGTATGCGGTCGCGTGGAGTCAAGACTTATACGGGACATAATGTATGGACATTGCCTTATGAAGCATCCGCTGGCTCAAGCATTATATCGAGAGATGAGAGAGAGTAGAGTGACTTGTAAAATAAGAGAAAAGTGTGCTTAAGAGACTTGTAATCATGGCCTTGCGCCCCATTGTAATCTTATTGTTCAATATCAATAAAGAGCGCTTTGAATAACTTGTGTTTTGCCTCTAAATTTTTGTTGCATGTTCAATGTTTCTGCTTGGGACTTCTGTGCGACGATCCCGTCACAGCTGCTGTAATCGACTGTTATAAAACTGCCTTGCACGAGTGCAATCTAGGCTCATGCGGTATCACGCCTTAGCGAGGACGATCGCTCCTACGGGAGCGGGGCGTGACATAATGGTATCAGAGCACGGCTTTGCGTCCTTGGACTTCAAGTTGAATCTCTCAGTTTGAAAGCTCGTTCATGGAAAAAGAAGTGTGCGCTCTCTCTAAAATGTCCCACGGCATGTCCAAACAATAAGTCTAAATATTTTCAAAAGCTCGTACAAGTGTTCAATCGAACGCATCGATAGGCGATGGCCTTTGTGCCGAACGGTGTCAAACTTGAGTTGATAGAAAATACATACTAAAGTTTGCGAGTCGCGTGCGTGCCTAAATAGTCCCATGTCGACATTAGCAAATGAGCGTGCAAACTCGGAGTATAGTTCGTACGTGATAGCTATACACGCAGCCTTTTGGCTAAGTTGTGCCGCGTGTCGCGCACCTCGACTTTTTGGTGCAAACGAATCGCGAGCAATATTAAGTATCGCTCGGTTAGGAACGGAGATATACTTAGAGTGTATATCGATAGAAATACTATCGGACTAACGCTTAGGCATACACGAAAGATTGGTTTAGATTTTGAGGAATAGTTCAAAACGACTTAGTACGTCGAGACGACGTGAGCGAGTACGCTAGAGATTCGTCGAACGAATCTGAAAGATATTTTAGCGAATAATACGAACATAATTGTGGACTAAATCGGAGGGCTCGAATCCTGAGTGGTGTATGGTCCGTCTTGGAAATCATTCAAGCAAAAATTGAGGATTAGGAGTAACAACGAGTATGCCGGCGAGGCGATGCGATCGCGCAAAGCCTTAGAACGTGTCACGCTTAGTTGGTCATGACTTCGAATGTCCCGAACGAGATGTTGTTTGGACAACTTGCGAATGGGCAATGCGAGTTAGGAAACGATATTGAATCAGGATTCGGAACGATGAATAAAAATGAATGGTCTTGATCAAGGAAACCTAGAGATCGCACTTATGATTTCGGATTTGGTTGAATGGAATTGTGGTATATCCAATTCGGACAATAGTATCAGTTTTACGACTCGAAGTTCGTTGCAAAGGAAGATCATCAGGTTACGTACATCATCGATGGTATTGAGGTGTATCGAAGATCGATGTGCGATAACTCGGGGGTACTCTTATTCGAGGAACGATGATCGTGTAAAATCTTATTGTTCCGATGGATGCTATACTCGGGATATTGAAATGTGTCAAGGAAAAGATAGACCTGGCTCAAGGATTTTCTAATTGAACGAATGATGAACAGACTATCGAACTGAGATCTTGGCTTTGATAAAAATAAAATATTTGGATTGCTTCGACGATAACCACAACGTTGACATTCTTGTCTTATGCGAGCGCAACTCCAGCCTCGCACATGCATCACGTCGGATTAAGGCGATCACTCTGCGTGAGCGCTGGTATGGTGATTCATACAATAGGGGTGATCGGACTTGCATGGCATGGCAATTTGTATGCTTCGACTTATGGTTTGACGCGAAGGTGGACTCGAGAATGACTCAGTATACTTGACGATTGAACTTGAGGATTGAGTAGGTCCAATCCGCGTATCGAGAATGAATTAGTCTAGACTCAAGCAAGAGTTACGTTCCAATAAGGACGATTATCCTGTGAGAACGTTGTAGGTGATTCATGTCCAACGTAGATAATCGAACTTGCGTAAGATTAGGGCATAACAAATTATTGTACTAGACGACCTCGTGATCGAATACATGAATTGGTTAGAATGGATATGTGAATTATGTCGACATATCGGAAGGAATAGACTATGCAAATTGGTGATTTAAACGGTTTCGAATCTACGCAACGAATGCCTTGATGCCAATTAGGTGATCATGCTCGATGTTTAGAAATCTGAGTGACGCGAGCTTGGGTAGAAAATCCCATATTATTGACCCTAGTTTGACCCTAAGATTGGGGTCAGTGTTGGCATTATTGTTGGAGAACTATGATTCCAATCATGACATTGACTTTAGCCTTGAGAATTGGCCTAGCGGGTTAGACGAGACGCCATGTTTCAAGAGTTAGCATTCGAAAGATTGATCTTGAGGATTGGTATGGATGGATAGAGTGAATCAGGAATATGGGAATACCCCTCACGAGATTTGGCTGACATACATATATTTCAGGGACGCCTGAATATGTGCACGATACGACTCGAGTGAGAATGACGAATTCTCTACCATACGGCTTGGCTGAAATGCATGTATTTTGGGGACGCTTGGAATACGTGCACGATCCAACCAAATGATACATTGAATTCAAGTAAGACTTACAGAATGGAAAAGTGTCGAGGATTTTGAAATCGTGTTAAAGGAAAGATTAATAGTAGTGCGAGCGTGGCCCGGATTGAAGAAACGTATAGACGGAGTGTGTACGAGGGTCCTTAGATCAAAGTGGTCCATAAGTAAGTACTCGGTTAGTTTTGAGGATAAAACTTTTTTTGAGTGGTGTATGATATAGTACCCCGTCCCGTCAGTCAATCGGAGGAATCAAAATGCCGACGACGTTCGAACTTAGCCTTGCAATGGCTGCTCGAAGACCTGCTCGGTCGAGGCAACTTCTCGCTCAGGTAGGGTAGTTTCGGTGAACTTGCCTCATCTTAGCCTTCACATAATAAATTGCATGTTTTTAACTTGCACAAGTTAGGCTTGATAATAAAAAAGATGCATCCACATAGCTAAGGAAATAATCCCGACGGATCGAATGTGTTAGAACATGAAAAAAGGTCCCACGGACTGCTTAGAAGTCTGCTCAGCGTGCTTTCAAAATGACACTCGGTCCTTCGTCCCGTGGCTTGGGATAAGAAAGTTGGCCTAAGTTGCTAAGTTGCCACAACACTCGAATTATTCTAAGTCATAGGCGTCGCCCGCGTGAATGCTTGATAAAGCGTGCACGGTCCCGTCGTCCAAGGCTTGGCATAGCCTTCACATGTTCCGTGGTTTAAGTCGTATTGCACGTCTTGTGGCTTAAGTCTAGGCACCCAAGAACTTGGTTGCTTAAGTCGAACGTGTGCACGACACGTTCTCTCGATACGAGGCTTGGCATAGCCTTTTCTAGTCAAGTAGTTCCCCGAATAAGTTAGAAAGGAGTTTTGCTAGGCTATCGTAGTCATAGCAAGCACTATCCCCGGTTGCCTGCAGTTGTTAAGTTACATAGTCCCAAGAGAACATGGCTTGTCATATAAAGTATGTGACTTGAGCGATAGCGTTGCCTAGAGAACAAGGTATGTCCAAGGCACGAGCCACAGTTGGTTTAGTGAAAAGCATGCCACGGACAAAGGAACTCCACGCGACTGGTTGTCGACGAGATCGGTCCCGCTACTTGGGAGTCTCGATAAGTCTCGCTAAGAAAGTACACAAGATCGGTCCCGCTACTTGGGAGTCTCGATAAGTCTCGATAAGAAAATATGCGAGATCGGTCCCGCTACTTGGGAGTCTCGATAAGAAAAGTCACGAGATCGGTCCTGCTACTTGGGAGTCTCGATAAGAAAGTCCACACGACTGGTTGTCGCCGAGATCGATTCCGCTACTTGGAAGTCTCGATAGAAAGTTGGAATGCATGGTCATGAATAAGGAAGGACTTGGTAGATCGAGTTGAGTCTTGCATGGTCATTGGACAACTTGCACGCAAGGGTAAATTCCTCGAGCGATCCCGGGGCGCCGGGTTCGTGTCGGCCTAGGAGGAATTGCAGATATTGTACGACCTTCATCGACGGTACGACTCGATTGAAGTGAACTGTTACAATATAGGCTGCGGGTCATTCGGTGGGAGCTCGTACCTCGCCACGCGAATGGTCACCCTATGCAAAGATCCAGGATAGCTTGATATTGCTAGTGACCACTCATACAGATATGTCGGCATAAGAGCGGCTATCTGCGTGTATGCCTTTGGATTGTGCCGATTACTAGTAGGTTACGAGTTGGGTTAATAAGTCATGCTTATTGCAAGCGCTAACCTTGAATCGGTACGGGTTAAGGTGTGCACGGTTGCAACACCATTCTAGAGCCTAAGAGTTGGCCATAGCAAGTATACGTGCTTTGGCATGAATATGGCCTCGTCTCGAGTTAAGTCAGGAAGGGCCGTAAGGCAAGTTGGTTAAGTCTGGTTGATCCTTGGGAGGCACGGCCTCGATCTTATGGCACGATCAAGTCTTGTGGCACGACCAGCATGAGTCGTCCCCTTGACGTCTTTGGCACGAGAATGGTCTAGAGACACATGAAAGAAATGAAAGTCTTGGCATGGCCGAGTTGCATAAGTTTCTACTCGGCGAGGCACTGCCTCGAATATATATTGAAGTCACAAATAGAGTATAGCACGACCCTGTCGTTGCGTTGCCAAGTATAGGCCAAGACGTCTTTATTCTAAAATTTATCCTAAGGCAAGACTAGAAAGACAATTGAAAAGAGATTAAGCTGTACAAAGTAAATGAATGTGTCGGTTTTGTATGGATGGGCGAGAAGCTTACTCCACCAGTACAGTTGAGTACTGACACCCACACAGATTTTATGTGCAGGCACAGGTAGAAGCTCGTGGTGCGGAGCTCGCTTGGATGTATCGAGGCACGGAGTTCCTTGGCGATTCGAAGCGTACGACCGCGTGGAGTCAAGACTTATACTGGACATAATGTATGGACATTGCCTTCCGAAGCATCCGCTGGCTCAAGCATTGTATCGAGAGATGAGAGAGAACAGAGTAACTTGTAAAATGAGAGAAAAGTGAGCTTGAGAGACTTGTAATCATGGCCTTGCGTCCCATTGTAATCTTATTGTTTAATATCAATAAAGAGCACTTTTGAATAACTTGTATTTTGCCTCTAAATTTTTGCTGTATGTTCAATGTTTCTGCTTAGGACTTATGTGCGACGATCTCGTCGCAGCCGCTGTAATCGGCCGTTATAAAACTGCCTTGCACGAGCGCAATCTAGGCTCGTGCAGCATCACGCCTTAGCGAGGATGATCGCTCCTACGGGAGCAGGGCGTGACACGTCCAGAGCAAAATTATACCAAGCAGTTTGCACAATTTGGCACAAAACGCCTATAGGATAATGGATAGTGCCCTCTTATCCGCCTTTGTGGAGAGATGGCACCCGGAGACCAACATATTTCATCTTCCAGCATGGGAGATGACTATTACACTTGACGATGTCTACCAGATACTGGAGCTGCCAGTGATCGGGCACGTCATGACCAAAGAACATTACACCAATGAGAAATCCATGAAATAGTACGAGAAGATCGTCTAGTTTGTCTCAAGTCACCTTGGACTTCAGGCTACCAGTTTTACAACTCTGCCTGGCTTCAAGAAGTCATATGGAATTCTTTTATTATTTCTAGTGGACCACTTCATGGATATGGAGGTGGATGACGATGACGATGATATGGTCGACACGGTGGCCCGTGCGTACATGTTGTTCGTCCTAGGAACAATCGGCATTTCGGACAAGTCCGTAACGTCGATACATGCTAGGTACATGCTCAATTTATCTCAAGTGGATGACTTCATTGATATATCCTGGGAAAGCGGTATCTTAGCCAATCTTTACCACGAGCTCGGTATTGCATCCCGTGTCGGGACTAAGACAATGGACGGCTGTCAGACTCTGCTACATGTAAGAAAACTTTTAACAATTTAATCTCGTATACTTCATTTTGTTGTTTATTTTTTTACTATTCATTTATAAATTGAATAGGCATGGATATACGAGCACTTTCTGATGCTCAGACGGGGTGACCTGAACCCAGAGTATGTTGAAAACCTTCCTAGAGTGTCTCGATGGAGGCCATCCTAGCTAAAAACCAAAAATTGGCAAACACTGGCTTCTATTCGTGAAGTACTAGACAATTTGGTGCCAGAAGAGGTACTAAATTTTGACTTACTTTTTTATGTTAATTTTGTTTTGTTGTTAACTGTTTTCCTACATATTTTTTGGAATCCATACCGGGATTTACGCGAGCAGAATCATGATGTCCAACCAGTTTTTTATTTTATGGCATGATCATATGCTATGAGATCACGGAGTCGTACATACCCGATAGAGTACTTTGTCAGTTTGGCTTCGTGCAAACTGTGCTGAAGCGCACACTTCGAATGTTTGAGTCTTCACGCGGAACCCAACCTTTAAATTACAAATCAACGGATTTCGACTGGGTGACCGACTTTTACTCCGAGTGGCAACGACATGTACTTCGTGTAATGCCCCGCTCCATACGGTACATTACGATGAGTCGTTGACTAGAAGAGTTGCATTGACCCGATGAAGTATCGATACGAATCGATGCAAGAGTTACGTTGGCCGAAGAAAAGCTTTGAGTCGATTGGAATCTATGAATCAAATTGATGCAAATGATGAGTCCCGTTTGAGCAAATGCTGATTTTAGTTGATCTGGTGTGCAGGCTATGCTTTTACGCTGGACGATAAAAGGTCGGTATTTTTCCTTATTCAGTAAAGTGTTCGCGAAACCAAATCATCGCCTTGCAACGGATTGTGACGTGGACACGATAGGCCAAATCAATCGAGTAGTTCAAAGGAATGGTTAAGTTCGAGAGTTAGCTATGCAACCAAGTTATGAAATCGAGCCGCTTCAGCTCGGCAAAATGATAAGGCGGATCGGCTTAAGGTGGGCGGGTTCTTGGATCTCTCTCCCTACTCCTTCACGTCTAATAAAATATATTCTTGTATGCGTAAAGTTGCCAACAAGTTAGCGAGCGTGCCTCGAACGATTAAAGGTCTGTCACGACCCGCATCCAGTGTAGGGGCACGAGAAGTGGTTACGTCCAGCCTACGCCGTAGTGTCGGCGGTAGAACGCTGTCCTACGTCACATTCATCTAACAGTTATAAGGTACCTGTACATTTATACTCTTCGAATGGAGGAATAATATAAAGTACAACTCAATCACAACTAAGAAAGAAAGCACAATAAGATAGATGAAATCAACAGAATCCACAGATAAATATAAGATAAGAGAGAGAACTAAATATCTAAGATAAACAACTCCACAATATCCAGAATAACAAATCTCCAAATAAGTACAAGTGTATCCAATAAGACATGATGATAAACAAGATACTAGTTTAGCTAACTAGCCTAGACTACTGGGGTAATATCCTCAACAAGTGCTGGGTCCTCCTGAGAGTCCAGCTCACATGTGTCATCTAGGTCTGCTCCATAATAAGTGGGATACAGCTTCTCAAGGTCATCTGTAATATTTTCAACAGGTCCAGTCAGGACGGGAGCGAGCACAGTACATCTCATGCAGTTCATATCATGACAGGAATATAATACAGGCAATAGAGTAAGATACATGAAATGCTGAGAATATACATGAAGTAAAAGAGAAGACTGCAAAGAATATCTACTATAAGTAAAGAGCTACAGTGAACTAGTGATTTAGAGTACAAGATAGACATGCGAACGACTTGATAATAAACATGAGAGGTTGTACATGGCTACACTACTTTGAAAATATCCACATGATTATTTCTACTCTCCCATCCCCAATCAATACACAAGGATCCGTTCAAGTTACGTTATTGTACATGATTTCACATAGGGGCCCATAAATGGTTACACATGAATATAACATGGGGGCTCCATGAACATGAGAGTACATGAATCATGAGAGTGCACATGAATGGTGAAAGCACAAGAATACATGATGAAAGTGAAACGCACATGACATGATGTATCCGATGCTCCCGAGGGGGATAACATCGTATGAAAAGATCCATATAGTACTAATCCGTGTTACCATCGTGACAGCATCAAGTAAAATAATCTAGAGCAAGAATATAGTCCCAGCAAGTATGAAACGGTCAGAGAATGTACTCGTCTGATATCCTGAGTATCTGAATGAAATACTATCTGAGGAGTGGTGTCTGTCTCCTAATCAGAACAGTACAAGTCACAACATATCCAAATTGGTAAATAAACTGCTACAATGCATTCTACATGATGTTTGGGTCAATCTAGGCTAAAGTCAACCTTTGGTCAACTCTAGTCAACTACACTAGTCAAACTAGGTCAACTAGGTCAAACCTAACCCAAACAAGTCTCACTAAGCCTAACCAGTCTATTCTAGCAAGCACACATCATTCACAAGCCATACAAGCCTATCAACACAATCTCATGTGTATACATTCCATATACACATAGACTTGCACATTGGGATACCCATAGGCTACATGCCATATACACATATATATAGGCATGCACACATATTCAATTTCCACATATATATACACTAAAATCATATGGACAATATACATATATCTATATTACATTACATTTTATCACACAAGATTATATATATACATATATATATATATATATATATATATATATATATATATATATATATATATATATATATATATATATATATATATATATATATATATTTATTTATTTATATAGGCATGCACACACACACACACACATATATATATATATATATATATATATATATATATATATATATATATATATATATATATATATATATAATATATATATATATATATTATATATATATATATATAATATATATATAATATATATATATATATATATATATATATATATATATATATATATATATATGTATATATATATATATATATATGTATATATATATATGATATATATATATATATGATTTTAGTGTGTATAAAATATATATATATATATATATATATATATAGAAAACAACATTTTATTGAATAATAAGGGTGGCTCATAACGAGCAGTACAGGTGCCAGGGTCGCAAAACACAAAAAGGGCCCTGGAGTGCTAAGTAGGAAATACAAAAGTTTAGAGTGGTAAGTTGTAAAATTTCGAAAAAAAATTCGAAATTTGAAATTGTGTGGGCTCTTGGCCCTAGGGGATGGGCACACTGCCCAATGGACCGGGTGTGCTGTCCAACGACACGCAACCCGAAGGGTTACATGCGCGCGGCTGCAGCTGGCCCGAAGGGGTGCGCATCACGAGGAAACGTTTGGCCCTCCGCCCCGCTGCGTCTCCCGGAGCCGGGTGAGCTCCGGCGGAGGAGGCCGGCCGACCAGGAGGAGCGAGGGGGGCAGAAGGGAGGGCGGGGACGGGGGAGTGGAGGGGGACGGGGAGCGAGCGTCGGAGGCCGAGAAGGGGCGGCTGCGGCGAAGAGCCCGGGGCCGAGCTGCTCCGGCGGGGGAGAACAAACTCCGACGAGGAGAGACAGCCCGACACGACGACGGCGGGGACGGTGGCCATCGGGACGGACAGGGCAGAGCCGGGGGAAGTTGGAGAGCAGGTACCCAAGGGGGAGAGACTGGAGCGCTGCCCGAGGGCGGGAAAGGGCACGCCGCCCAATGCCACGAACTGCCCGAGGGGCACTCTGCCCGAAGGAGGGGTGCCCAGCCCGAGGAGGCGTCTCGGAGCGGGGCGACCGGGAGGGGAACCGGCGGCCAGGAAGGGGAGGAGGGTAGTCGGCTCACGCGCGAGAAGCAAGACCATGCCGACAAGGGGGGGCGGCCACGGGGCGGTCGCTGGGACCCGCCGAGCCCGGAGCGGAAGGGAGACGAGACGTCGCCGGCCGATGCATAGATACGGCGAGCGGGGGGCGGGAGGCGTCGACTCCGGGGGAGGACCGCCGCCAGGGGGGAGAGGGACGGCTCCGGAGGAAGATACCCGGCGAGCACGCGAGCGAAGAGGGGAGGGGGGTCGACGTTGCCACCTGGAGGAGAGCACGGGTGGCAGACGGCGAGGACGGTCACCAGCGACGGGGGGTCTCCTCCAGCATGAGGCGGAGGAAACGCCGAAGGCCATCGGAGGGAGGGAAAAGATGCGGACGAGGACGCTGCCACGGGGCCAGCGACCGGCGTCGGGACGGGAGCCTGGGCGAAGGCGGCTGGCCACTGCGCGACGGCCGGAGAGGGCCGCTGTGCAGCCACCATAGCCCATGAGGGGGCGGCCTCCGACGAAGGGGGAGAGGTGGCGGCCGACGCGGGAGGAGAGGAGGTGGCGGGGACCGATCCAGTGCCGCCGGCGCAAGCAGGCCACTGGAGCTGGAAGAAAGCAGCCGCGGCAGCTGGGGACGCTGCAGCTGCAGGAGGGAGTACCGACGACGAAAAGGAAACGGCGGGGGGAGTGGGTGCTGGGGATAGGGGAAGCGCCAGGAATGGCGGCGCGCTGGCCGGAGGCGCGCTAGCCGGGGTAGGCACGCAAGCCGGAGGAGGCGCACCCGGCGGAGCCTCGAGGGGGACGACAGGGGGAAGGGCTCTCTGGGCTGGACCGCGGCCGGCCGGGGGCCTCTCGGAGTCCGATGGCGGCGATGGCGCCGAGGATGTCGCCGTCGCCGGTGAAGAGGGGGGGTGGTGGGGGAGATAGGGGGACGAGGGGGAGTCCGTACGGCGGGGGGCCGGCGAAATGGCCCCACAGAGGAGGGGTGGTCCAGTCAGAGCCTGGGCGACCTGCGGGAGGGAGGGCGCCCAGGGGGACAAAGTAGGCGAAGGGGGTCGCCGGGCCGGGGAGGCCGACCGTCCATCCCAGCCACAAAATCCCGGCGGGGGGAGGCGGGGTGGCGAGGAGAGGGCCCCTCGCCTGCAGCTGCCGCTTCCACTGCTCCATATATATATATATATATATATATATATATTATATATATATATATATATATATATATAGAGAGAGAGAGAGAGATATAGAGTGACAAGTACATATGTATGAGTGTGTGTCATAGGGTCTTAGGTTTTTTGTGTGTGTGTACATGAGTGTAGTGTGTGTAAACAGGAAAACAGTGCATACAGTCTACATGTGTAATGTGTGTGGGTGAATGTATAGATGGCAGTAAAGAGTGTGTGTGTGACATGGGTGAGTGACAATATTGTTCTCAGATTTTTGCATAAAGTGTATGAGTGTGTGTGTGAATATTATGTACACCAAAATCAGTGTCATGCGCTCTCAGTTAGTTCCTGTGTGTGTATAGCTACCAGTAGATAGGAATTCAGATTTGTGTGTGTGTATAGCTACCAGTGGCTGGGATGATACCACCCTAGTTGGAGGATGATGTTGATGCTGGATTTGAAGGGTCTTCTGAGAATTATTAGGACGTTTTGATGGTTCTTGATGACTACCATCTCTACCTATCTTTTGGGAAGCTACTTTCTGCCTTAGGATAGATTCTTGATGCCTAGCTGCATTCAAGATACATGTGTAGGATGTTGGGTCTACTGACGCTGTCAAACTCTGCAACTTGTAATTCAATCCAGAATGGAACTTCTCCGCCTTCTCTTCTTCTGTAGATACAAGAGTAGGAGCAACACAACTCAAGCGACTAAATTCTGCATCATATTCGTCCACTGTCATGCTCTCCTACTCTAGTCGTATGAACTGATCCCGCAACTCCTTCCGAACTGTTCTGGAGAAGAACATGGTATTGAAGAGGTCCGTAAACTCTTTCCATAACACATTCTTGCCCAACCGTCTTTCTTGTGCCGCCCACCAATGATGTACATTGTCCTTGAGCTGCAACTTCACTGCTTTTATCTATTTCTCCGGTGGCAGCTCTGATGCCTCTAGTAGTGTCTCTATCTCCGCTAGCCAGTTGGTGACTTCTATAGGTTGGTTTATCCGAGCCAGTAAATGGAGGTGGGTTCATCTTGCAAAACCCATCGATAGTACCCACACGATTTTATCGTGTTTCTACGCTCCTCTCTAGAACATTTGCATGTCTCTGCTGAGTCTCCATCATGCCCTGGAGTATCGTAAGGATATGAGCTCCATCCACAGTTACTCCTTGGGTTGGGGCTGTTGGTGGTGGTGGTGGAAGATCCTCAGTACTAACTCTATCTGGCTGATGGTTAGAGGGCTCTACGAATTCTATACTCTCTGTTGTCGATCCTTCGGGCTCGGGAGTAGCATAAGGGTTAGCTACCCTTTTTCCTTTACGGATCGCACTGCACCTTGTCTCAACCATTGCGAACTAAAAGGAAAGAAATGATATGGTTAGAACGGTAGATACAAACATATCGTAGAAATCACGGACGGAATCAAGCAAGATGCAATTTAAGAGACAATAAGATCCTAAGATAAAATAGACTCATAAGGTCGAAAATTCTACTATGGATGATATAACCTCCTAACTCTATTCGCAGGCTCGCAGTAGTACGACTAACTTAAGTACTACCACGAGTTCGCAGTCTTTTGCAAAATTGGACCTGCATGGGCCACCATAAAAACTTGTCACGACCCGCTCCCAATTTTGGGATACGAGTTCGTGGCCAAGTCCAGCCTACGCCGCAACATCGGCGGTAGTACGCTGTCTATGATAACAATGGTCCACACCAAGCACAACACGCATATATATCATCCACAACTAAGCCAGCAATAATCACCAAAATATCCAATAGTCTCAATATTATAAATATGAAATAATCCACTACAACTCAGAAAGTCTCGAGAATAAACCCGGATAGCAGAAAATAAAATAGACAACTAAACTCCATAACTATAACTACTAACTAATGCGAATCCACAAAGAAGAAAATATGCTAATTCGCATCAGTGTTGGAACCGGGTATGTGAAACCCGCATTTCTGATTTTTTTTGAAATAATTAGATTTAAGTGCATTTTTGGTAAATTATTGAATTTTCTTTTGTCGCAATATTTAAATATACACTTTGTTATATTTAATTATTATTATATTTATCATATTTATATGGTGGGTTCGAAATTATTTTTAAAATAATAACTGATATTTTCGTTTGCGAGACCCGAGCCTGGACCAATTCGAACCCGAACCCAATCCCGTTTCCGAAACCCATCCTTATTTCCCCTCTTTTAAAAATCCTTAATACTTATTAATATTTATATATAAAAAAAAACATTTTTCCACACGTGAACCCAGCACCCCCTACTCCTCACGAACAGTACCCCCCTATTTCTTCTATCCACAACTTCATCTCCTCCACATATTTCTCTCCAAACTTCCCTATTTCTACTCTTCTCCTACGGATCATCTCCACCACCCCCTACTAACCCCTCCAGCACTCCCTCAATCCTTTCTCCTCCTCTTTAAAAACCAACTCCTCCAAACCCTCCCCTCCCATTCCTCTCTCCCTCTCTATTTTCTCCCCAAAGCAAACCCCTCCAGCCTTCGACCTCCGATCCGCCCCGCTCGACTCCGCGCCCGGCCATCTCCAGCACCCCCTGCCGGGCCGTCCACCTTCTCCGGTGCCTCGACCCCGCTCCGGCCAAGCCCCAGGCCTCGCCCCAGCCGGCCGCCCGTGTTCTCCGGCCGCGCGCCCCTCTCGGCCCGCCACCGGCGCACCCCCAGCCGGCCGGCCTCCTCCAGCGCTGTCTCGCGCTCCGGCGCTGTTCGCACCCTGTCCCGGTTTCCAGCGAGCCGCTCGCACTTCCGCTGATCCGACAGCGCTGTCCAGCGCTGTCCCATGGTTTTCAAACCTGATGTCCGTGTTTTCTTCGTGCCGATCTCCGGATCCTACTGTCCAGCGCTGCCGTACCCCGGCAAGGCGCTATCTCGAGCCAATCCGCGGTCCGCGTGTTCTTTTTCTTTCTTTTTATCATCTGATAGCTCTAGCCGAGCAACCCAAGGTATAATTCCTTTGTCCCGTTTCATTTTCGGTAGTCGATGATGAAATTGGTCCCCGATTCCCTCCCGGAAATTCGGTTTTAGGTCGACGTAGTGACTTCAGATTTTTCGGAGACGTTTCTGTGATGTTCTGTGGTTATTTCGGATTTTTCCGAAATGTGTTTTCTGGATTTTTGGGTGCTGTGGTTTTCGATTTCATTTCGGGATTTCCGATTATATTTCGGGTTCCGATTAAGCTTCGGAAATTATTCTGTGAAGTTAATTTTTGTGTAAAATGGTTTGGAAGTTAATTCTTGGGGTTTTCCCTGGTTTGGGATAATTGTTGGAATTGTTGGCACATTTTCCCAGTTTTGGGTTTATCCCGAATATAGAGGGAATGCTGCCCAAATTTTTATAAAATTTTATAAATGAGTTTTAAATTGGTTTTCGGAAATTATTTATTAAAATAGATTTTTGGGCGACGACCATACCGGTCCGTGGGCCCTAGCAAAATGCAAACGAAACCGGTTTTACCCGGACGTTGAGGCATTAGCTAACTGTGACGATTGGACCAAGTCTGAGACTCCTAAGATTTAATTTAATTTATTTTTAGTTTTGTTTTCGATATTTAAATTACGAGACATTAGTCAGAGCTAACTAATTTTCTCTTATTTCATTTATGTAAAGTTTGTAAGGGCATAAGCCAATATTTCTATTTTGTTAGCTGTGCCCCTGTATTGCGTAGTCTAGGTTTTTTATTTTCTTTTCTTGGTTGGTTTTTTCTTTATTTTCTGGTTGGTTTTATTTTTCGTAATTAGGCGCTTAGTTACAAAATGACTAATAAATATTTTGTATAAATTAATAAGGATTTTTCACGATAAAATAACTTGAATAAAATATTGGTGGTTAACAAAACCCACGTTTTATCATTGAAAGAAAATGTAGTTTTATACGTATAATATTAAAAATACAAGTTTTTGCCAAATTAACCGGTAACAAAAAATTTTCCAATTAAACCAGAAACTGGCTATCCAACTAAATGAGAACCAACGTAGTACGCGTCGTAAACCGTTAGCAGTAGATTTAATAAACAAACTTAAAACTTGACTAGGACCTGCTACTAGAAATTGCAACTAGCACACCTAGCTTGGTTTCACAACGGTTCTAAGTCAAGTTCTCCAACTGTAGGATCTCGGAGACGAACCTAGCATCATCCCGGAACCAACATCGTTTCCAGTCATAAACAAAAGGCAAGTACATTTTGTGTTAGTTTACAATTATTTAGTAATCATTTTATTGCAAGTTTAAACTACGATGCAACACGGAACTCTCTCTGAGAGCATTGACTGATTGACTGTTGGGTACTGGGGGAGTAGTGTAATTAATGAGTATGACCACATCCAAAGTAGCATAAATAACTGTATTAGCTTACCCCTCATACACACGGAGATAAGTCATATCATTTACTGTACAACCTAATCCGGTCATATTCATTGCCTATTCACATCACAATATTTTAACTGCTGAAGAACTATTTATTTCAAATTGTTTAAAAGTGCATAACTCTATTATTATTTCAATTGTTGGATTATCATGAATTGTACTTTGCTCCCTCCTGACTGGAGACCCAATATTTTAGGTATCACCGATGATTGCTGAGCTATAGCAGAATAGCTACTATGACCTAGTACCGTATTCTGCTGTGTTACCGGAGACCCCTTGGAGGACGCAGATCCTGAGGCTGACTAGACAGCCATTCTAGCTAGTTGTCGTTTTAATTCGAGTTTCTTTTATTGGAATTTTTTTGTAGACTTGAATTCAGTATTTTCTTTCAGCACTTTCAATTACAGATGTATTCCATTTTGTTGATTAATAAAAGTTTTAAAATTCTCGAATATTCAGTTGTGATAAATGTATAGATGTTGTTGTGATTACCTGCTAATGGAACAGCTTACTGCCGCCGTCTCACAACGGTGCAGGCTGGGCATGATCCGGTTCGACCCAATTATTTGGGATCGGGTCGTGACAGGGTACGTCAATGATGTCAGGGTCGCCAACGTACTCACCGTAGACCTCGGGGCAAATCTCTTCGTCTAAAGCTGAAAAATAGTTATCCAGTCAGGATTGGAGCAAGATCACCATAACACTACATTACACAATATATTATACAAGCATGGAGGAACGATAAAAGAAATTTAACTGAAGATAAGTAAAGGCATGACAGTGTATGATAAGAAATTACCTTTGAGTCGTGATAACAATATGAAGGTAGACTTGACATACCACTAAGACATGATGACAATAAGAATGTAGACTTGACGAAAGAAGAACAATAGACAATAGAGTAACAATAATTAAGTCACATGTACTGTGTGTTTTAGAATACCAACTTTCAGCATGTAGACGGCTTGGGATATCCGTCAGTCATACGTGTGGTGCATGACTGATATTATGCAATCAATGTATAGGGGGTCTGTATTCAATTCGTTGACCACATGCTTACTTGTTGTATTCCCCCGCCCGAATCACTCACAATACATGTCCACTACAATAAATATTAGCAATACGATAAACTGTAAATAATAGAAAACAATGAGTAAGGCATGAACATGTACGTATATCCAACCGATTCTAACTCTCGTGCACAATAGTAATCAAGAACAATGACAATCATGAACCATAAGGGAGTAATAGTGAAAAGATGACATGAAACATGCAATATAAAATAAAGAGAAGATAGGTCATAGTGATACTTGCCTGCTCCGATAGATGATGAAGTCACAAGTCAAGACGTCGTAGTTCGATCTACCCCGTCACATAAAAACCACAAGTTAGATCAACGATTCCCACTCTAAAAATCCTAGAAAGTGGCTAATGGGTTAAATTAATTAATACTATTTTAATTATAGATTAAATCATCTAAAATCCTATTTTAACCTATTTAATTCTGAAATAACAATTTACTCATAAATATTTGACCAAGGAAAGTCACGGTTCAAATTTGGGACCCGTGGCACACAAACCGAGACATACTGTTGACTAACTAGTCAAACATTATAAATTCAAAAGTTTGAGTGTGCAAAATGGTAGATTTCAGCGCCATGAGTGCACTGGAATCGACCGTGCCATAAAATCACGATTTGGTCAAAAGTTATCGCCATTATGGCTAACCATGACCAAATCGATGAACCGTTGACCAAATCTGACTTCTATGAACAAAATAAAATACTAGATGAAATTATGAATTTCTGGAAAAATTATACATTATAGAGCTCGGTGTCATCTTTCCAAAACTTCAAACGGATCGCGAAACGGAATTCGGGATCGCTCGAAATCTCGAAAACCGTGCGACGTATTGATTTTTGGACAACCGACACTCAAATAATTATTCAGAAATTCGAGATCAAAATACCAGAAAATAAATTATATATTCAGAAAACTAACCTCAATATGCTTCTAAAAAAAACGACGTGCAAAACGGACGTCTAGATCAACGGCAATCCCTCCGCGAAATCGAAGAATCCCTATCAAACTCTCCTACAAAAAGCTGCTGAAAATAATATAGGGTTTTCGGAAAACCTAAAATATGCTAATATATATAGGGAGAGAGAGAGTCGGTGGGCTGTTAGCCGCGGATAAGTGGGGACATGTGTCACCATCTTATCACTCCCGCCAAGATCCTACGGCCTAAAGCCCACGCGGCTTGGCTGAGCCAGCTCAGCCGCTTGAGCTCGGCTTCCAAATATGGAAACCCACGTGGCGCTCACGCAATCGCTGACGGGTGGGCCTGCCCCTCCCTGCTTTAGCGGATGACGGGTGGGCCCCCCCGGCTGACTGGGTAATTAATTGAAAATAGAGTTTTTAATATTCAGAAAATTAAATAAAAATCAGGAAAAATCCTAAAAATTCCAAATAAATTCCAGAAAATTCCTAAAAATTCATAGAAAAATCTAGAAAATATTTTAAGGGTTCTAGAGCCCAAATAAATTCTTTGGCCTCATAACTACTCTCGGGTGCTCTCACAGTAAATCATAGAAGCTTAGGAAAATAATAAAATCATATATAAAATTATCTAAAAATCTTCATAAAATCCTGAAAATTCTAAAATTGTGAAATAATATACTAGGGACTATCTAGGGGCCCCAGAGACCATATGTCATGCCCTGACCCGGGAAATCGCTCGTCCTCGCTAGATTTTACCCGAATCATCGTCCTTGCTGGGGCGTGATGCCGCACGAGCCTGGAGTTGCGCTCGTGCAAGGCAAGATAACAGGTTCACATAGAACTATCTCAAATCGATAACATAAGCAGCGGAAGGAAACAAGGTAAAACATAAGAATCTCTTTTATTCATATTGAACTGAAGGTTACAAAGGCTCTGAATAGCCCAACATAAAATGCCAATTGGCTACAACGCTCATGATCTCTCTAGCTCACAAAGGATTACATTGTTCCATACATTATGCCCCTTTATAGCCACCAAGTAGTCTTCGGCCGAACATCTCCATGTCACAAGTCCGAACGCATATGCGAAAGCTCCTCTTGAACGCCAAGGACTCCATACCTCGGCACGTCCAAGCCAAGCTCCGCCCCAAGCCGATCATAACCTGACCTGCACATAAACTAGTGGGGGATTAGTGCTTTCGTCCTCGCTTCGTACTGATCAAGACCCGCTCGCACCCAAACCAAACACTTAATCCTTTTAATGAAACATGCATCTTAATTGTGATCTTTCTATTTAGCCTTAGGGTCGATTTCATGGCAACACTTAAACATAGCACATTATCATAAATGTGTCCCATACCGTGTTCCTACAGCAGATACAGTTAGACATAATCTGAAACATAAACATAGTGATTCGTGCTCATCCCGTCCCATTTTCCTTAGCCTGCAGTGGTTAGAACTTAACATAAGCAAACATAATCGGTTCGTACAACCGGCCAATCATAAACGTAAACATATGCATAATGGGTAGCAGGCCCTGCGCCTGCACCCAGCTCTCATCTCAGCCCACCGGCCCTATCTATATGAAGGTCACGGTGTTTCGCACCGTAATGGACTTGGCATCTCTTATGTGTAAGCCTACAATCACTTCGATACGGGTTGCTAGCCCAGTATCCGAAGGATCCCAAACTTACGGATATTATAGCTTATTACAGCACTGGACGGTCGCAATCCGTCCGAATATTGTGCACCATAAATACCACACATAATTCCCTCCTAGGCCGAACGGTCCCGGCGCCCCGGCGTAATCGTTCGAGGGAAGCCGTACCCGTGCACGGGCCATCCGAGTCCATTGACCATGCAATACGCACCATAATATACAATCCATAGCATACCAACCGATCTCGTATTCCATAAACATAGTCTCGCACATAAACGGTTTCCCGTGCCATAAACGGTTTCCCGTGCCATAAACATAATCCACCATTCATATGTGGAGCTCCGTCGGCGTTATGCCCCAACACATCCATATTGATGCACGACGCCCAACGGCTTAGTCATCTCGTACTCATAATCACGCGTCCCGTTCATAATGTTATTCGTATAGCCTACTTCCGTATTACTTAGTCTTTTCGTAGCATAAGTGCCCGAGGGCACGCTCAGCACCATAATCAATGTTCTATGCCTAGAGTTCGATGTTCTCGGAGCCGTGCATATGATGCACATCTCGATGTTGTCTTTCAATGTTCTACCATCATGCCCTATCGCGACGCGTGCACTTGATGCACGTCGCTTCAATTGTTCGATTGTTCAATGTTCTAACTTAGTATTCAACGCCTTATTTAGACACTTACTCGCCGATGCCACGCTCGCTAACTCGATAACATATTACGCATACAATGACATCTCTTATTAGACGTGAAGGAATAGGGAGAGAGAGTCAAGAACCCGCCCACCTTAAGCCGATACGCCTTGCCGTCTCGCCGATTGAAGCGTCTCGCTTCCATAACTCGATCGCATAGCTAACTCCCGGACTTAGCCATTCCTTTGAACTACTCGGTTGATTTGGCCTATCGCGCCCATGCCACATTCCGTTGCAAGGCCTCGATTTGGTTTTGCGGACACTTCATTGCATAAGGCAAAATGCCGACCTCTTATCGTCCAGCGTAAAAGCATAGCCTGCACACCAGATCAACTAAAATCAGCACTTGCTCAAACGAGACTTACACTTTGCATCGATTCGATTCATAGATTCCAACCGACTCAAAGCTTACCTTTTGCCAACGCAACACTTCGAGTCAACGACTCACCATAATGCACCGATGCGGAGCGGGGCATTACACCATATACGACCTAATTTTCTTACACCTAACCTATAGGCTTAGGCAAAAATCTTACGATCCCAAATCAATATCCTAGTTAATAATTGATTCTAACTAAAAATAAAATAAAAAAATCTCCAAAATAGAAGATAAATTCTAGGAACCCAAATGCTACACACAAATCAATCTATAAGTTGACAGCCCAAACTGAAATTCGAAACCCCATTATCAATTACAACCCATGAATCCTAATTGCAACTAAATTCATATGTGTATAGGTATATCCATATTGAAACTAAACCAACCACAAAATCGGTAAACACATGACAGTTATCATTAATTCTCAGGTTTGTGTATACCTAAATAGTTATATACGTGACAGTTTTTAAATTAATGCAAACAATTAGAGGACACATGTACTCTCAGAAAAACAGGGTATAGGTTATCAGGAAAATAATGTGAAGGTGAACTCAGGATTCAAAGTGTATGTGATCTACAATATGTGTAAACATATTCTCAGTTTTCAAACAGTGAACACACAATAGTTCATCAATTGACAGTCCAAAGGCAAAATCGAAACCTAAATCCCATACTATATGAACCCTAGCACTGTAGGTTAAACCCAGTTATGTATTTGTGAACCAAATATCACAATTTAATCAATCAAACAGTTAAACATACATTTAAAATCTCAGAAAATCGATAAATCAGTTTTGTATCAGAACATTAGGGAAAACCCAATTTCGAAATCCAAATCAACTTAATAATTAATTTAAAAGGTTGGTAAACATAGTGTCATACTTGTACGTGTCAAACATGGTGTTTGTGTCCAACCAAGTGGACACAATCGTGTCCAACACTCGCGCATACACGCAGACACACACGCGTGCACAGAGCGTCGTGCTGCGAGTCCAAGGACTCGTGCACTCGACACAGGCCACGTGGAGACACGTGGTCGTGCACACGTGTAGCCCACGTATAGGGCTACACAATCGATACACCACAACGTGTCCAAGTCGTGTCTAGAGTGGACACGAAACGTATGTCAGTATGCATTTTGTGACAGTGTTCACTCAGTGCGTGTCCAATACGGGCACAATTTCTTCCCGTGTCGTGCATCATATGCTCCTAAATTTTGGGAGCATAGTGTCAGTGATTGCCCCAACATTTCCCCAAAATCCCACGTGTCCTCGTGTCCTGTGTGACGAGAACGAAGGGTCGGACAGCAGGACACTGCCCGCGCCTGTACAGTGACAAGTTCGTGTCCAGTGCTGACACGACACGACACAAAATAGGACTCAGTCATGGGGAAATTAACATACATATATAAAACAACAATTTCATTCAAACACTTTTCAAAAATAACAAACTAAATTCCTTTGAGACATTTCCACAAACACCTAGGACTAGATGTTGATACGTATCCGATACGGACACGAAATGGACACAATTTCTAACCAAATTTGAGGGACAGCTAGGGGACACCTAGATCTAGGCTAGGATGTAAAAAAATTAGAATAATAACACAATTTAGAGGGTTTACCTATAGTGTGTCCAATGGCAAGAAAAGTCCCAAAATAGAGTGTTCCTCCTTACTAGCTCAAATCCCCAAATTGTTCAAAGCTGAGATTCCTCTCCATAATCAGAAAATAGAGGAGTATTAGACTCTAATGCAAGAAACTAGAGTAAAAAAGGAATTAAAATAGGAAAGTAATGGATTAGGGAAGAATGGCCATACCTTTCTTTTTCCAAGTGTTGAAATAATACAAAAGAGGCAAGAACAATGAAGAGAGACTTTATATGGGGGATTACCAATGTGGCCGGCCTAGGTATATGGGAATTAGGGTTAGGGTTTTACTAATGGACTATGGGCCAAGTTTTAATAGTCATGGAAATCAATTCATGAGTCAAGTCCTTGAACCTATTCTTTATTCTCCTATTTCAAACTTGATTTCTAAATGACTAACTTAGGTTGACTTAAGTTAGACTAGGGTCCCACCATGCTAATCAAGTCACCATATCTAGAGTCAACATCTAGGTTAGTCTCCAAAGTCTCAACTAGCAAAAGTCAAAAGTAATAATCATCATTCCAATAAATCAAAATAAATTCAAAATTAACAAAATGACCAAATACCCTCAAGCTAAAATGTGGTAGTAACAAATCTACCCTCCTTAAAAGAATTTTGTTCTCAAAATTAAAAGGCGAAACTAAACTGATGAGAAGGGTCGACAATCATACCTCAAGGTCCAAAAAGATATGGGTATCGCTCGCGCATCTCATCCTCCCGCTCCCAGGTAGACTCTCCTAGAGAATGATGCCTCCATACGACGCGAACCAAGGGTATTACCTGGTTTCTCAGTACCTTCTCTCGGTAATCCAGAATCTCTATTAGCTGCTCTGAATAACTGAGAGTAGGTCCCACCTCAATCTCCGAATGGTCAAGTACATGGCTAGGATCAGCCACGCACCATCTCAATTGTGATACGTAGAATATGTTGTGGACACCCACTAGTGTAGGTGGTAAGTCTAGCCTGTATGCCACATCACCGACTCTTCCGCTGATCATGAAAGGTCCAATGAAGCGCGGGCTAAGCTTCTCACCTCCACCAAAACGTATGGTACTACGAGTCGGAGATATCCTCAGAAAAACCTTGTCTCCGACCTAAACACAAACAAGGTCTCAAGCTACTAAATAATCAAATATGATCAAACAAACAAACAAACAACCTACTTCTAATCCTATCTCTAATCTGTACCTCAAACTCCAAAGGCCTCCGGTGGCTATCGGCCTAGTGCCGATGTCTGTCCTGTGCTACGCGAAGTCTGTCCCTGATGAGCTTCACCTTCTCGGCTGCGTCAACAACCATCTCAGGTCCCAATAAAGCTCGTTCACCAACATTATCCCAAGATAAGGGTGTACGACACCTACGCCCGTACAACGCCTCGAAAGGTGACATCTCAATGCTGGTCTGAAAACTGTTGTTATAAGTATGAGATTGGTTGGAATGATATGTTTATGGAACATGAGATTGGTTGGAATGATATGACTTATTTGCTATAGAACGTATTGCATGGTCAATGGACTCGGATGGCCCGTGCACGGGTGCGGCTTCCCTCAAACGGTTATGACCAGGGCACCGAGACCATTCGGCCTATGAGAGAATTATGTATGGTATTTATGGTGCACATCATTAGGACGGATTGCGACCATCCAGAGTTGTGATAATCTATAATATCAGTAAGTTTAGGATCCTTCGGATACTAGGCTAGCAATCCGTATTGGAGTGATCATAGGCTTACACATAAGGATGCCAAGTCTACTACGGTGCAAAATACCGTAACCTTTATATAGATAGGGCCGGTGGGCTGAGATTAGAGTTGGGTGCAGGCGCAGGGCCTGCTACCCTTATGCATATGTCTAAGTATGCTTGGTTGGTCTCGTGAATTGTATGATTGGTTATGTAAAGTTATAACCATTGCAGGCTAGGCAAAATGGGACGGAGATGAGCACGATCACTATGTTTATGTTCAGATTATGTCTAACTGTATCTGCTGCAGGAACACGATGTTGAACACAATTATATTAAGTTGTATGCTTGAATATTGCCATAAAACTGATCCTAAGACTAATTAGAAAGATCACCAAATAATGTTGCATGTTTCACTAAATATACTTAGTGTTTGGTTTGGGTACGAGTGGGTCTTGATCAGTGCAGCGAGGACGAAAGCACTAATCCCCTACTAGTTTGTTTGCAGATTCAGGTTATGTTCATCTCAGGGCGGGGCTTGGCTTGGACGCGCCGAGGCATGGAGTCCTTAGCATTTCAGGAGGAGCTACCGCATTGACGTTCAGACTTGCAATATGGAGATGTTCGGCCGAAGACTATTTGTTGGCTATAAAGAGACATAATGTATGGAATAATGATTTGTGAGCTAGAGAGATCATGAGCGTTGTAGCCAATTGACATATTAAGTTGGGCTATTCAAGCCTTTGTAACCTTCAGTTCATTATTAATAAAAAAGATTCTTATTGTATACTCTGTTTTCCTTCCGCTGCTTATGTTATCAATTTGAGATAATCTTATGTGAATCTATTATCTTGTCTTGTACGAGCGCAACTCCAGGCTCGTACGGCATCACGTCCCAGCGAGGACGATGATTCGGGTAAAATCTAGCAAGGACGAGCGATTTTCTGGATCGGGCGTGACAAGTTGGTATTAGAGTGGTTCCATCCTCTGGACCGTGAACGAATCTCTTTGATCCTCAGTTGCTTCGCTATCGAAATCAGTTGACTCTAAGTTATTTCTGTAACCGCATGGCTCATGGATCTGCTCGACGCTATATTGGATGTTCCATACCATAAGTCTTTATTAAGTGCGTATGTCTGCCACAAGTATGTCGTGATTAACACGCTATCTCCGAGTGCCATCGGAGAATGTTGGTTGCACGAAGTGCAACGAGTTATAAAATATTGGTTTTTCGAAGTGCAACAAAGTTGCTGGTCGTTGTTGGCACGAAGTGCAACGAATATGGTGATGTTGGTTGCATGAAGTGCAATAAAATACGTATTGTTGGTCGCACGAAGTACGAAGAGATACGTGTTCTTGGTTGCACAAGGTGCAACGAGTCAATATATGAGGCGATGTGTGTTATGTGTCTATGCGAATGGTTATGTATCGTTGGTCGCACGGAGTGTAGCAAGTCGTGGAGCGTTCGTTGCATTGGAGCAACGAGTCGACATAGTATTGTTTCACTTAACAAAATGCCTAAAATTTGGCTTTTGAAAGAAAACTAGAAAAAGTACAAAAGTACAAAATGTTTTTGGGAAGTATTGCTATGGAAGTCTGATCTGAAGGCGATCACTTTGTTCCTTGGACCATACGATGATGATGAAGAGTACTGCTAGAAGATGAACAGCTGGAAGAACTAAGTCACCAGAAAGGTATCGACGCACTTGGGCACTGATGGCGAGGTCGAATGCTTTCCTACTTTGCTTCACTCTGTTCTGGAAGAAAAGTTGAAGAAGAATGCTTTCGAAAATCAAAGTCTCTGGGCTCTGATCTCTGTATTCTCTCTTGTCTCTCTGCTCATGATGCCTTTAATGTGAAAAATAAGTCTATTTATAGACTTGACCCATTGTGCGTAAAAAAACAACAAAATTGGATTTTTATGCTGGTAACTGTCACCCACGATGGAAGTCACCTTCTGCGTATGTTGACACGTGTCCCATTATTTCAACAAAAATAGGGAGCACGTACACACGTTCCTCAATAAATGTGGCATGAAAGCCACGTGGATAAACCACGTTCCAAAATAGTCAGGAAGGATCGGGCGTAAAAACGACCCAAAATATGCTCCAAGCGTAAAGTGGCAACTGGCATAAAAACAACCCAAATAAAACTTCCCAGCGTAAAGTGGCTAAAATAGCCTTGGGCATAAAACTTAGCCCAAATAGACTTTACGCTCACAATAGCCTTGAGCGTAAAAGCTCACATAACTATCGTGCATAAAAAGAAGTGTTTTTATTGAGCATAAAATAGCCTTCTCTGCACACCATACGACAAGTATCGAGTTTGGTAAAAATCCGATCTTCTCGACTTCTGTGTTGCACGTTGTTAGCAAATTATTATGTCAGAGTCATTATCACTTGCATTAAATGCATGATCTGACAGCTTCCCAGCGTAAAGTAGCTAGCGTAGAGGGTAGCTAGCATACTGATTAGCTTGCGTAAAAATGCAAATAATCTTGGCGTAAAAATAGCTCTCATAGAGAATTGATTGCGTAAAATCCTCAATTCCTTTAGTCAAAATAAAGCATTTTTTACGCTCCTACAAGACCCCCTTCAAAGTTTTCGGAATTTGAAAAGACTTCAAAAATTTCGAAATACTTTGAATATAAAAAGTCAAGAAATGGCGTCAGTCAATACTCAACCGTCATAATGAATTTTCTCTTAAAACATTTGAACGCCTCTTCGTCTCCCCGAGTTGCATTGATAATGTTCAGTTTCCCATAGGAAATATGAAGGGTTGATTGATTGTATATATAAGGAAAAGTTTTTCATTCTCACTTCTCATCCTCATATTGTCATGGCACCGAAGAAAGAAATAGAGGCTGACAAGGAAAAGGCTCAAGGCTCAAGGCTTGACATAGAGGCGGAGGTTGATCAATTGCTGTGAGCACGCAACTTCTGGAGTGCTTTAGACTGACTCCAGCGATTTTCGATCGTATAAATGGTGGTCCCTCAACTTCCTATGAAGGATCCGGTGATGCAGAAGCATTCCTCAATCTGATGCGTCGTTCAGGGATCCACAATGTGCACGAGTTAGGTGCCTCCCTTCGTCAGCCCAACGAAGGAGAGAAGAAGAAATAATATTTTGTATAGGGGTGTCATCTATGCATTATGACACTCAACTTATCTGTAGGGGCCTACTCACTTTTTATAAAAATAAAATTTTGGTGTTTTCACCTTTATTCGTGTAGTGCATTGATATAAGATCATTCTACACCTCTTTTGACTGTTTCTATGTTTACTCATTCCCAAGAGAAACAAAACAACACGTGGCAACTGTTCTGTGGTTATGAGCGCCTCTTATTAGGATCTTTCCCAAAATAGACTCGCGTCATATGTTTCTTCGACCCTCTATAAATAGCTGAGTTAAAGAATGTTTATACATTCTCATTCCTTTATTCTTCTTCTTCTCCGAAGATAGCTTTTTTTTTTGCAAAATTCCATTCTCCAACAAGAGATTGATAACGGTGATGCTTTCCGATATCGTTCCCCTGTACGCCATGTCACCAGACGTTGATTCAACAACTTTTAGGGCCGAATCATCTTATCTCGATGGTGAGCTCATCGTGAAATAGTAGCTTTTCTGTGTATAATCATCATTTATCCATTATTATGCGCATCACATTTCACCGAAATAAATATTTGATTTACATAAAAGGGGTAGGGTGCGCTCTTCTTTAATTTAAACAGGGTGCACAATCGACTGTCTTTGAGCTTTTGTTGAAAATAAGCACCTATCTTTGATAGATAAGGCACGCCTGCTGAAAACGAGCGCAAATCCTTGACAAATAAGGTGCGCAAAGACAATCATTTGTCTTTAACTGAACAAGGTGCGCGAGCATCTATCTTTGATTGGCCAGTATGCGCTTGATGACAAAAAAATTTCTTTGCTGTTTTCTGCAGAAGCTTGGCTGAAGAACTTTTCCAGAACCGGCATAGGCGTCTTGGATGCTATGGGGAGCATCCTTCAGATACCAACATCATGGAGCTCATGCGCTTTTGACGCACAAATCAGACAACTCGGAACTCTTCGTGGGATAGAAGGGTCTTCCTCAGATGGTAGGAAGAGCCTTTATACACGGAAAGTTGGATGGTGGAGTCAACTCTAACCCGAGAAGTTGGGTAGTAGAGTTCCTTTCACGGCAGAAATAGGAATCGTATCCCAATGCTGGATACGTTCCTATCTCTTTTGAAGGGCCGTCGTTTCTCCACCAGTTGTATTGGCAGCAACACGTCTTCGGGCTGCCAAACTCTGGAATTCTCCTCTCGTCTGAGAGAGAAGACCAGAGTTAATTCCCACTGTTCTGGTCGCCATTGAGGCTCAGACAGCAAGGAATTGACACCAACAACGAATCCGACAAAGAAGATCCAAAGAAGTAATAGATCTCCATTAGGTCATCGTTGTCGTATAAAATGAAAATCCAAGATGTAATAGATTTCCATTATGATTTGTAAGAAAGTCTAAGAAATGTAATAGACTTCTCAGAAAAGAACTATTGTTTGTTTTAGTATATTTGTCAGAGGTAATATGAACGTGACAAGTCTTCTATACTCCATAACTTGTATCTATCCAGAGGTAATATGAAAATGAAATCTTATTTTCTGTTTTAGAGTATACAATACTATCAGAGGTAATATGGACGTGATAGATTGTAACGACTCAAAGAAAAATAGATTAATATCTATTCAGAGGTCAAATGGACATGATAGATAAGCAAAATAAGCAGACTTAATATTTATGCAGAGGTCGAATGGACATAATAGATAATAAATCCAACTTTTTATACCAACTGGTAAGATAAAAGATTAATATTTTTTACTGAGGAGACAAGTAATCAACTTAACCAAACATTGGTAGCTGGAGAAATAAGAAGACAGACGTCATTGAGGATATATACCAAAATTATGAAAGAATGAATGAACCAACGTTTCTTTTGGGAAAAGAAAGATCATTTCAATTCCACAATTAAATGGATGAATCTGATGTAATGAATGGATAGGTCTTTTTGGGAATGAAAAGTTGTTTCAATTTCCAAAACCGGTTCATTAATAGCTCTCTCCTATAAATAGATGAGAACTTTCTTGTAAAGTTTCATCCTTATTTCCACTCTTCTATCGGAAATGTCTTCCAAGGACGTGCTGCAAAGACGTGCCCTATTGAGCCAATTGTATCAGGCTCAGCCGGAATAGGCGAAGGCTCTTCTACGCCCAAGCCACCGCAAGACATTTTCGTGTTCTTAACAAAGCCAGGAAAAACTTCTGAAGAAGAGACGCTGAGGATGGCTGCCTGCAAGTTTTTTATGAACTCAGGCAATGATGTCTTCGATGCATTGGCTGACTATGTGTTCAATAAGGAAGGCAGTGGTCCTCATCCTTAATCCTTTATTCTGAACAAAAAAAATAAAAATAAATAATTTTTATTCTGTGTTTTTTTATACATAGTACTTCTTAAGAAATTTGCCATTGATCGGCATCATGAGTAAATCTCTATTGGGCTTAGATAACCGATAGGCACCGTTGGAAAAAACTGTCTCAATAACATAAGGGCCTTCCCATTTTGCTTGGAATTTTCCTTTGCTCTTATGAGTCATCACCATCGGTCTTCGCACAGCTAATACTAGTTCACCGACTTTGAATACCCTCTCTTTAACTTTACGATTGAAAGTTCGAGATATACGGGCTTGATATAGTTCAATATGCTGTTGAGCTTGAAGACGCTTCTCGTCCAATCCTTCAAGTTCTTGAAGTCGTAAGCGATCATTGTTCTCTGTGGTTAGCTCATTAGCAATGGCTATTCGAAGAGATGGAATCTGGGTTTCCAGTGGAAGGACAGCCTCACATCCATAGACCAATAAAAATGGTGTAAAACCGGTAGAAGTTCGGACTGTCGTTCGATAAGCCCATAAATATTCTCCAAGTTTCTCATTCCAATCACGTTTATTAGAAGAGACGAACTTTTTGAGAAGTTTGATGATCGTCTTGTTGAAAGCTTCGGCTAAACCATTAGCAGCTGGATTATAAGCCATAGAAGCCAAATTTTGAATTCGATTCTTATTACAAAATCGATAAAATGCCTGACTGGCAAACTGTGGTCCATTGTCATGAATTATCCGTCGGGGAATCCCGAAACGATAAATGACATGATATTTGATGAAATTAACCACATTAGATGTTTTTACTTCAACAAGAGGAACTGCTTCCGCCTATTTAGAAAAGTAATCGGTTATAGCCAATATAAACCGATGTCCCTTGACAGAAGGAGGATTAATCGGACCAATAATGTCCATGCCCCAAGCTTCGAAGGGCCAAGAAGCTGCCGTAGGATGCAAGAATTCAGACGGTTGATGAATAAAATCAGCATGCATCTGACATGCTTTACATCGTCTGGCATAATCTACAGCATCTGCTATCATGGATGGCCAATAATATCCTATTCTTCGAATACGATCTTGTAATTTCGGACCTGGTTGATGAGCACCACAAACACCATCATGAGCTTCACGAAGTATTTGTTTAGCTTCACTTTCTGAGAGACAGCGCAGCAAAAGTCCATCATATGAACGACGGTATAGCATATGTAAAGACGAATCATAATAAAATCGAAATGATCGTCTCTTGATTGATGCAGCTTCTTTTGGATCTTCAGGTAAAATCCCATGAACCGCATAATCAATAAATGGACTTCTTCAATCCCTCTGCTGGGAACTTGACTCTGTAATATAATTCTGTTCAATATAAAGATTATTCTTGACACAGAATAAGTCTCGGTCCAACAATGTGATTGTGTTTTGTCTTCGAATTGGAACAGCTAAGTCTGCAGCTAGGCTAGCAAGAGCATCAGCTTCCACATTCTGAGAACGTGGTACGAATTCGATGAAGAATCCTTTGAATGAAAGGACCAACTCGATTACCACTTGATGATAAGGGATGAGATCAGGATTTCTGACTTCATAAGTCCCTCTAACTTGATTAACAATCAGTTGAGAATCTCCATAAGCTTCTAGAAACTCGATGTCCAACTGTTTTGCTACTTGGAGACCGATCAACAGAGCGTTATATTCTGCCACATTGTTGGAGCATGGCTCATTAAGAGAATAAGCACGATATATGACCATTTTGTCAGGTAAAACCAAGACTATTCCTACCCCAGAGACAATATTGCCTTTAGGTCCAACTCGTGATGCTCCATCAAAGTATAACTGCCAAATATCATTTTTCAAAGTCATGTTGCAATCCACAACTTCATCTGGAATATCTTTATATAGCTTTGATGTCTCATGTATAGGGTGAGCTGCTAAGAAATTAGCTAATGCTTGACCCTTCACTGATTTTTGAGGTACATAGACCATGTCATAAGGAGTGAGCAACATTGCCCAGGTAGCTAACCTGGAGTTAAGAATGCTTGATTTTCTCATCAGCACTCGAATAGGATTTATTCTGGAGATGACATGGATAGTCTGTCCTGTCACATAATGTCGTGTCTTTTGGACAGCAAAAACTAAAGCCAAACATTCCTTTTCTACAGGAGTATACCTATGTTCAGTTCCGACCATCATTCGGCTGAGATAATAAATTGCTTGTTCATGACCCATATCACTTTTCTGTGCATGAAGAGCACCAAGTGAATGATCTAAGGCTCGAACATATAGCAAAAATGGTCTTCCTACCACTGGTGGTACCAGAACAGATGGATTTGTAAGGTATTGCTTGATGTCATTGAAAGCTTTCTGACATGCTTCATCCCAAACAAAGGATACACCTTTCTTTAATAAACGGGAGAAATGTTGACATCTCCCCGAGAGATTGGATATAAATCTCCTGATATAAGCAATGCGACCTTGAAAGCCTCGGAGTTCCTTTAGATTGCGTGGAGGACGCATTTCAAGAATTGCTTTGATTTTATCAGGATCAACATGAATACCCTGAGAAGTGATGACAAATCCCAAAAACTTGCCACTGGAAACCCCTAAGAAAGACTTAGTAGGGTTCATTTTCAATTGATGATGACGCATCAATTCAAATACTATCTTCAAGTCTTGAATATGATCATCTTTTGATCGACTTTTGACAGCAATGTCATCTACGTAACATTCAACTGTCTTCCGAAGATGTTCTTGAAAGATGTTGCTCATAGCCCTTTGATACGTGGCACCGGCATTTTTGAGACCAAATGGCATAACCGTATAGCAGTAAACCCCAAGGGGTGTACGAAAAATAGTATGCTTCTCTTCTTCTGGATGCATCTTGATCTGATTGTATCCTGAGAATCCGTCCATGAAAGACATGCGTTCAAAATCGCATGTATTATCTATCATGACATCAGTTATTGGAAGTGGAATTTCGTCCTTTGGACAAGTTGCATTAAGATCTCGAAAATCTATGCAAACTCGGACTTTTCCATTCTTCTTCATAACAGGAACAATATTGGCAACCCAGTCTGGATATTGTTCTTCACGAACAAAGCCACATGTAATCAATTTTTTGACTTCTGCTTCGATTGCATCCATCATGTCTGGTCGAAAACGTTGTTGCTGTTGTTTCACAGGCTTGAGTTTATGAGTAGCAACTTTAGGATCTAGACCTGGCATATCCTCATAACTCCATGCAAAGATATCAATATATTCTTTAATCAGTTTTATCAACTCTTCCTTTTCATCTTCGGAAAGGTTCTTACTTATAAATATTGGCTTAGACGTAGTCCCGTCTCCAACATCAATCTGGAGAATTTTATCCTCCGTAGGTGGTTGTCGTTGTTCAAAACGAAGTTCCTATTGGATATCCATCTGTTGAGCCCAAGGGTCATTTTCAAATGATTCAGATTCCTCCTCAGTTTGAACCATGTTGACTGAGAATATACATTCAGATTCATCGTAATAGTCCTCTCCAGCATATTCAGATTCGATGAAATGGATTTCTTCGGATTCTGAGGATTGTGAAGAACTAGAAGAAAATTCTTCTTGTATATCATCATTAAATATGTGGGACGGATCATATCCCAACCCATGACGAGTTTTCTGGTAAAACGGATCACCATATAATGGTAATCGTCTACCCTTGTCTTGATTGAGACCTTGCATAGTCTTCAAATCATATCCCATATTCTGGAAAATCTTGAGAGATTGTTGACTATATTTGTCAATTCGGATTCTTCCTTTATCTTTATCTCTAAGATCATCCGTCTGAACAACAGGGATATTTCTAGCCAGGCCAAATACAATTTGGTGCTTGTTTTTCTTATCAGACGGAATCACGAAATAAGATTCTTCGTGACGTCTAAAAGCTACACAAGCTTGCGATGAAGCGGCTACAGGAAGAAGATAGGGAGAAGATGTTAAGAACCTTTGAGCATAAGGTCCAACATCAACATAAGGAGGAAAAGAATTTTCCTTATTGTCAATGTATAAAGTTTCCTCTGTATCTATGTCATCTTTATATTGATGACTTTGATCATCAGGAGATAAAGTCATTCTTTCAACAAATTTGACAGCCAGATACTCAAAAAGGAAATCTTTATTGATATCAGAAGGTACAGAATGATCAATATTTACATTATTTACAATTTGACTACTATGCTTCGGATTGATCATTAACGGACCATTATCCATCTTCTGCGTAGACCTGTCAAGGTTGATGACCAATGGTGGTTCTGGATCATTCGTACGAGAAGTACATCCCTTGACTTTGATCATAAGGGGTTGAACTTGGCTCTTGACAGGAATACTCATTGATTCCTCAGATGAAGCTAGAGTTCTTCCTTTGACCTTGATCATCAAAGGTTGATCACTGACAGGTTGGGGTTGGATTCGACCTTTGACCTTGATCTTCAAAGGTTGGTCTTCTGGAGGATCTTCATTGACAGACTGATCTTCAACAGATGATTGATCTTCAGCTATATCTGATATCTCCTTCACATGCTCTTGTTTGTAGAGTATTGAGTCCAAAAAATAGGCTTCAACACCCTTGAAGGGATTGATATCAGCAAATTCAGTCTTCACAACTCCTTGCGAATCCACGTACTTGAAGCATTGGTGGAGAGTTGAAGGCACAATGTTATGCTCATGTATCTACGGTCGCCCGAGAAGGATGTTGTAAGATACGTCGGAGTTGATAACATAGAAAGTAGCCATAGTTCGAAGATCACCAATCTGAATCTTTAGAAGAATCTTCTCCAGTGATTTACTCTTGCAAGAGTTGAAACCAACTATTGTGGTACTAGTGTAAGTCAAATCACTAGAAGGAATCCTCAAAGGTCTTAGCATACTCTGAAGAATTATGCTAATTGAAGACCCAGGATCAATGTAAATCCTGTCAATTTTAGTGGATCCGATATACCCAGTGTAGCATAGAGGTCTGTCATGCTTGTTATGCTTCAACAGCATGTCTTCTTGTGTGAAGGTAATATTAGGAATTGCCTCCATCACACTATGATATTGTGGAAACGATACTGGTGTACTATAAGGACTCTTGAGTTGAGCTAAGCATGAATCTGCTTGAAGCAAAGCTTCACTCAAAGTCTCCCTACTTTCTCTAGAAAGGCGAAGCAACTCGAAGATAGAGAGTCTAGCCGGAGTATTAGCTAACTGGGCTAGAATATCAAATTTGTAGGGCTTCATCATCACCTCTTGACTGGAAGCAGACTTCAACGGGACGTCAAAGCGTACTGCTTTATGTTTCCCCTTCTCAACCCCAGATGGTTTAGCAGGAACAGAAGAAGGTTGAGCTGGTAGTGTTTCCACTATGTCTTCTGCTTCTTTGGAAGATCCCTCATAATCCTTGTGGTACTCTTTTCCAGATCTCGTACCAGCAAAGCTTTCTTCTTCAGACTCAGGAGAAGGAAGTACCATATTGCAGGATTTAATCTTCTTTCCCTTGGTCTTCTTCTTTCGAGGAAGCTCAGAACCCAATCCAACCGTAGATTTTTGACTTTGAATCTGTAAAGGAATTCACATTCCTTTATCATAGTTCAAACCTTCCGCCTTCTGAAAGTCATAGCCCATCTTTTTCATGAGAATGACTGATTGCTGACTGTATAAATGAATGGATAGCGGACTTTTAACAGGTAGTTCAACAGAGGAAGGAGAAGAGATCTCTGTAACTACAGGAGAATGAGTAATAGAAGCCTCTGTAGCTACGGGAGGAGAAGAATTTGGGATACAAGAAAAAATCCCTGTAGGAGCTTTTTCATAAGCAGCAAAAACTTATTGTTCCCTGCATAAAGGAATACTATTCATAGCTAGCCACTGCTGATGAGTAAGTTTGAGTTTAGTAGGAGGAGCTAGACTTGGAGGGCATATGTTCAAACCTCTCAGTCTATCCTCCAAAGAAATGCCATCCCATAGATGATCCAAATCATCAGGATCTGGAATAACATGAGAAATCATGTTGCAGGTTTTGACTTTCTTACCTTTCTTGGATTTTGAAGTTTTACCTTTATCTTCCATTTCAGGTACTAAGTCAGGATGTACCCACATAATTTCACCATTCTTTAATGTGAGAGGCAACAATCCTTCATTTTTCTCTCTGGCAGGCGGGATATTCACTATCTTCATCGTCGCCTTCGGAATTGGGACAATCTCTTCTGGGACTTGTTGAGGAGAAAAATCTCCGAATTGAAGAGAAACCATATTGGTTGTAACCGTATGCTCATCGTTAGTTAAAGCAATGGCATTGGCATTGATCAGCTCTTGGATTTTCTTCTTTAGAACATAACAAGCCCTGGTGGGATGATTTATGTATCTATGATAGATACAATACTTGGAATTGTCAGTCAGATTCACCTCATTAGGCCTTTTTGGCTCTGGAATCTGGAGTTTGCCACTTTTTACTAGACATTGAAATATCCCTGGGATATCACTTTCGTCAAAAGAGTATTCTTCTTTTGGCTTAGAAGACTCCTGATTATTCGGCATCGTTTTATTCTTGGAAAGATTAACCATGAGGGTATCCTTTCCCTTCCCATTACAATTGCCGAAATTATTACCAGAAGAGCCTTTCTTTCCTTTATCCTCTGAGACAAAAATCATCCCATGTTCACGAGCCAACCTACCATTGGTCTTGGCAGAAACTGCTGCTATAATAAACGAGGCCCAATCCGTGAATTGGGAACCCGTGAAGACAGCAATGGATGGTCGCAGATTCATCTTGCATGTATCAATCAACGCTGAATCCGGCATACCAGGAGGCATCTTTAGAGTCGCCTGTCGAAAACGTTCGATGAACGTCCGAGTATCTTCCTTCTCCTTTTGTTTGATTTCTATTAGGGAGGACATGTTCATGTCCATGCCCCCTTCATAGAAACGGGAGAGAAATATTGCTTTAAATTCATCAAAAGATGAAATGCAATTGTCGGGTAAACTACGATACCAGTCGTAAGCTGAATCCGTCAAACACCCGATGAACACTCGAGTGAGAAGGGCATCATCTTTCTGCAGATGCACAGTCATAATATCAAAGTAATTGATATACTGACTAGGAGAAGCCTTTCCATCAAACAATACCATTGATTGTGGCTTGAATTTCGGTAGAAAGGGTACATCATTCCAATGAGGAGGATAAGGTTGCTTAATCCCTAACCTCTGGAGCTGATCCTTGTGCTTCAAAACTTCAAACTGCACTTTTAATTCACGCACTGCTTGAATGGCTTCACTGGTTTGAGGAAGCACGTTTGATTGAATAGTTGTTGGATGTACCGTGACCCCCACTGGAGGTGGTACATCTTCTGGAATGATAGAATCTGGAGATACAGAATTTTGGTTAACAGCAGACTCTTGATTATTCAAAGGTATGTCAACCCCTAGACTATCTTAAGTTTGTGCTGCTACCTGCACTGGTGTTACCACTGCCGGCTGAGCATTTTGCTGAGTCAATATTATCTGGTGCATGCTTTGTATCATGGTAAGCATGTCCTTTAATGATTGCTCAACAGCAGTGATACGTTGTTCTGTATTAGCAGAAGACGTCTCCGGTTCATCTCCAACAGTGTAGGACTCAACCTCTCTTGAAGATACAGAGGGATTAGTATAGAGGTATGAATCGACACTATCAGTTTCGGACTCAAAAGATTGAGTACCCCCGGCTTCTGAATCAGAAGTTTGCAACTGTCTTTGCCTTCTTGATCGAGTATTCTAATATACTCCTTCAAAGGAATCAAGAAGTCTGTTGAATTATTGTTGACCTGGAGTCTGGGATGTGTTGCATCTTGGACGTCGTCCTCTGTTGGTATGAGATGCCATGTTGACTGACACATATGACAACTCATGTTCTTGGTCAACAGCTTGCTGTTGAGGCGCATTGAAGCTTAACCGATCAAAAACTGACCGTTTAGAATCCAAACAACAACATTTGATTACAATCTGGTGACACTCACAATGGTGATTTTCTTGGGGGAGTGTCACAGGAGATTGTCTATTTTTACGCTTTTGCATTAGCAACTCGCGTAAATCAGAAGGAGTAGAGGGAGTAGTCTTCTTTATTACATTTGGGGTTGAAAAATATTTAGTCCCTTATGTATAAAGAAGATTACTAGCTGCATTCGCAGAACCAAACTTTACATTTTTACGTGCTTGGAGTTACGTGCGTAAATCCTGAGATTTTTGAGCACAAAAGACTCCATCTTCATTACGTGTAATTTGAAGGTTTGGTACTTTGCGTACAGCAGTATAAGAAGGTTGTTGGTTGAAAACAGAGGTTTTACCAACTATGTTTTTATGCTTCATGCGTGCAGGTAAATTCACTTTAGATACATCAGTATCATTGTAAATTTTATCTCTACTATCACAGACAGGAGATTTACCTTTACGCATAGAGCGTAAAACATGAGTATCTGCCACGTCATAGACGGGAGATTTTCCTTTACGCGTGGAGCGTAAATTTTGCGTGTCTACCGCGTCACAGACGGGAGACTTATTATTACGCTCAGGGCGTACAGGTTTGGAGTCTACCACGTCACAGACGAGTGACTTGTTCTTACGCGCGGGACGTAGAACTTGATTTTTACGCCCAGAGCGTAAAACCTGAGGGTCTGCCACGTTACAAACGGGAGACTGATTTTTACGCCCATAACGTATCACCGAAGTAGAGACTGCCTCATCATCGATGGGAGCCTCTACAACAGGAGTAGGAAGGATTCCTTTGCCTTCAGAGACAACAGGGAGATCCGAGGATGCTTTGGATTTGGGAATCCAAACTTTTTGTGCCTTCCTCAATTTCTGAACATTGGAGCAGCGAGTACCACCCCCAGTTCGGAGCATTTCTTCATAAGCAGTCTGGTCGAAGTGTACAACCAGAGTCTTCTTTGTCGATCCGATCGACACATCATCGTATGGAGCAATTGCCTCCTCGTCAGAGGAGAAGGTCGTCCCCAGCAGAGTCGCCATTTTGTTTCACTTAACAAAATGCCTAAAATTTGGCTTTTGAAAGAAAACTAGAAAAAGTACAAAAGTATAAAATGTTTCTGGGAAGTATTGCTATGGAAGTCTGATCTGAAGGCGATCACTTTGTTCCTTGGACCATACGATGATGATGAAGAGTACTGCTAGAAGATGAACAGCTGGAAGAACTAAGTCACCAGAAAGGTATCGACGCACTTGGGCACTGATGGCGAGGCCGAATGCTTTCCTGCTTTCTTTCACTCTGTTCTGGAAGAAAAGTTGAAGAAGAATGCTCTCGAAAATCAAAGTCTTTGGGCTCTGATCTCTGTATTCTCTCCTGTCTCTCTGCTCATGATGCCTTTAATGTGAAAAATAAGTCTATTTATAGACTTGACCTATTGTGCGTAAAAAACGACAAAATTGGATTTTTACGCTGGTAACTGTCACCCACGATGGAAGTCACCTTCTGCGTATGTTGACACGTGTCCTATTATTTCAACAAAAATAGGGAGCACGTACACACGTTCCTCAATAAATGTGGCATGAAAGCCACGTGGATAAACCACATTCCAAAATAGTCAGGAAGGATCGGGCGTAAAAACGACCCAAAATATGCTCCAAGCGTAAAGTGGCAACTGGCGTAAAAACAACCCAAATAAAACTTCCCAGCGTAAAGTGGCTAAAATAGCCTTGGACGTAAAACTTAGCCCAAATAGACTTTACGCTCACAATAGCCTTGAGCGTAAAAGCTCACATAACTATCGTGCGTAAAAAGAAGTGTTTTTATTGAGCGTAAAATAGCCTTCTCTGCACACCATACGACAAGTATCGAGTTTGGTGAAAATCCGATCTTCTCAACTTCTGTGTTGCATGTTGTTAGTAAATCATTATGTCAGAGTCATTATCACTTGCATTAAATGCATGATCTGACAGCTTTCCAGCGTAAAGTAGCTAGCGTAGAGGGTAGCTAGCGTACTGATTAGCTTGCGTAAAAATGTAAATAATCCTGGCGTAAAAATAGCTCTCATAGAGAATTGCTTGCGTAAAATCTTCAATTCCTTTAGTCAAAATAAAGCATTTTTTTACGCTCCTGCAAGTATGATACATGTCGTATGGCTATGCGTATGGATAGCGATATGTTAAACGAGATTGAGTAATGGCCTTATGTATCGAGAATAAATCGTTGCACAAGTTGCAACGAGTGAGATTGGAAGATCGTGGATGCGATAGTAACGAGTCGAGTTGGTCGCTAAGTCGAGTTTGAGTAGGCGAACATTTATGTTGGCCGAATGTCGCGTTGAGCTTTGAATAAGCAAATGTTGCGTGTGCGATCGATATGATCGCCAAGGTACGGTTAGATTTGGATGTATGTCAAACTTGGACGAACGACTATCATGTTGGTCCATTTGTTGTATCAACTCGAGTAAGTGAACGCTAGAGCGGGGATCGGTAAGGATCGCCATGGGATAGTTAACTTGAAATAGATGTCAGACCCATGCGGAGTGTGATGTCGAGTAATGACATGAATTCGAGTGGTATATGCAATACCACTTGTGCGATCAGTGTAGCGAAGCATTGTATCGATAATGATAGGCTCGATTTCTGAGTGGTATATGCAATACCACTTAGCGATAGCTAAGTTAAGCCTTTGGTGACTTGCAATAGATTACGTCGAGACGATTATGTCGGTTATGATAGGTTTGTCTGCAACGGACGGTCGATAGAAGTCGATGCAAGTATGCTTCGATGAATTGAGTTGAACGATTATGCATAAAGTCGTACCTGTAGATGATACGTCGGACGGGAAGTCATTAAGTGTAAGTCGAACGATAGGCTGAGCGTAGCGAAGGAATGTTACGTTGAGGAAATAGTTGACTCAGTCGAGTTTGCATTCAGTTAGTACGAAGATTTGTTCGAAATGAGTTGAGTAGGTACGAAGAAATCGTGCAAACGAATTTGAGTTAGCGCAATGGGTCAGTAGCACGATTTGAAGTACGAGTTAGAAATATGAGAATGGATATATGAATTGTAAATCATGTCTCGGTGATGGTAGTTAGTTACAACAGAATTGATCTTGATGTGTGCAAGACTTGATTCGTATTCGAGTTCGAATAATGGCAGTGATTGCAATGAATTGGAGCTTATGAGAGAGGAAGATGTTCAAGTTATGCATATCGACGATGGTATTGAGGCGTATCAAAGACGATATACAATAACTCAGGGATACTCTGATCGAATGAACGAAAATTATGTTGAGCATTGTTGTTGGATGAATAAGATGCAAGTTAAGTTGATGTTAGTTTGGATGACAAGGATAGGAATGGTTCGGAGAATTTAAGAGTGGATGGATATTACTTGGATGCAAATGAGAGGATCATGATTGCTTCGAAGATAACCACAACGTTGAAATTTTTGTCTTATGCGAGTGCAACTTCAGCATCGCACATGCGTTACGTCGAATTAGGACAATCATTCCGCATGAGCGCTGGTATGGTAATTCGTCCAGTGGGGATGGTTGAACTTACAAGGCGTGGCAAATTAGATTTAGACTTGTAGTTTGATGCGAAGGTGAATTTGAGGATTGTGGCGATAAGCCTAGAGTGTATCGGATATTGACCGTAGGTAGATAGACTTGTACGCGAGACGAACAAATATTGCTCGGTTAGCGATATTGTTAACGACAGGCAAGTGCATGAGTGATTCGAGTAGTTAACGGCGCATCGGTTGCACGGGGGTAGACAAATTATGGATTGGTAAATTATGTCGAATTGGATAAAGTCTCATAGGAATTGTCGGGAATTGATTTGGCTCCGCGATAGGATATAGCATGGTTCGTAGTAACTGTCCCTCGTTGATGATCTTCAATTATCAAGCGTAGTTTCGGGGCAGATGACCCTAGAAGACTTGACCGCCAAACCAAGTGAATGTTGAAGTCCCATAGGATGACCCAATGAAGTCGCATAAGAAATTTTGTCGAGGATGAAGGATGATGTAGTACATGTTGAGGATAAGTCTAAGCGAGTGAGTATCATGTTTCGAAAGTTAGCGAATAGCCTTCAACTAGATCGATACGGTCAGAAATTTATGATCGATCGAATAAGTACGTAAATAGACTTGATTGGTCGATGATCGAATAGATATTGAGGAACGTACTTAGCGTAGTGATGCGGTAAGGCGATTGCAAAAATTTTGCAATGCATGAGAGTGACGAATTGTAGAATGACCCTAAGAGTTGTGTCGTAGATCGGTTTGAGTAACGATTAGGTTATATGTGTTGAGCGCACATTCTATGTTACGAAATGAACTAGTCGGGATTGATTCAAAAATTGAGTAAAGGACTCGTACTCGGTCGAGAATCAGAGATGAGCGTATCGTAAGAGACCTTGGGTCGGAAAGATTATTGCCTTTGAGCATCGTAGACTCAAGTTGACCTCTTGTGTCGGAAGAGATTAAGAATGATGTCTGGATAAGTTACCTAGCGGGGGTAGCCCCAGACGCAATGCATGGATAGAGGGAGAGAATGTAAATCATATTTGGATAGTTGTGTACGAGACTTAGTACAAATGGTAGGCAAAGGAATTTGAGACATGTTGGACTTAGTCCATGTCATTGAGGCCAAATGTTATGAACGACTAGATGAAAGACTTGAGTTATGTGAGAGATAGAAAATGGTTGGACGAGTAGGCATTGTGGAGAATTATTACGATTGAATGCGCGATGACTTAATGCAATGCGAGCGTTAGATGGCCGTCTAGAAACTTATGAGATCGAAGTAACAGTTTTGAGTTAAGTTATGTGCAAAAATGTTTGGAAGAGGATCACGTGTTATGGGATAATGCATACGAGAAGTATTTTGAGAATAGGCGCTAAGATTTGACTGAGTCGAGTACGGAATGATTGGTGCTTGAAGAATTTAAGTTGAGCCTATTATTTTGTCCCAATATCCTATAACTGAACTTGGCTGAAATGCATATATTGGTGGGACGCTTAAAATATGTGTATGATCCAAACTAAGTTGTATGATTCAAACGATAGTGGCACGAGATCGTGAAACGATCTAGCGAAACACTTGGTTTGAGTGTTAGTTTCGGTTCGAGGACGAATCTTGTTTTGAGTGGTATATTATGTAATGTCCTGCTTCGTACGGTACATTACGATGAGTCGTTGACTCAAAGAGTTGCATTGACCCGATGAAGTATCGATGCGAATCGATACAAGAGTTACGTTGGCCGAAGAAAAGCTTTGAGTCGATTGGAATCTATGAATTGAATCGATGCAAAGGATGAGTCCCGTTTGAGCAAATGCTGATTTTAGTTGATCTGGTGTACAGGCTATGCTTTTACGCTGGACGATAAGAGGTCGATATTTTGCCTTATTCAGTAAAGTGTCCGCAAAACCAAATCGTCGTCTTGCAACGGATTGTGGCATGGGCACGATAGGCCAAATCAATCGAGTAGTTCAAAAGAATGGCTAAGTCCAAGAGTTAGCTATGCAACCAAGTTATGGAATCAAGCCGCTTCAGCTCGGCGAAACGACAAGGCAGATCAGCTTAAGGTGGACGGGTTCTTGACTCTCTCTTCCTACTCCTTCACGTCTAATAAAATGTATTCTTGTATGCGTAAAGTTGCCAACAAGTTAGCGAGCGTACCTCGAACGATTAAAGGTCTTAGTGTGTGTCGAACATCAAGAATAGAACATTGAACAATTGAAGCGACGTGCATCAAATGTACAGGCCGCAGTAGGGCGGTGATGGTAGAACATTGAAAGACAATATCGAGATGTGCATCACGTGCACAATTTCGAGAACATTGAACACTAGGTCTAGAACATTGATTATGGCGCTAAGCGTGCCCTCGTGCACGGGAGCTACAAAAAGACTAAGTAACTACGGAACTGCTATTATGCGAATAACTTATGAATGTAACACATTGAGTATAAGTACGAGAAGTCTAAGCCGTTGGGCGTCGTGCATCAATACGGATGCGTTGGGCATAATGCCGACGGAACTTGAGGTAGTGATGACAGATTATGTTTATGGAACATGAGATTGGTTGGAATGATATGACTTGTTTGCTATGGAACGTATTGCATGATCAATGGACTCGGATGGCCTGTGCAAGGGTGCGGTTTCCCTCGAACGGTTACGACCGGGTCACCGGGACCGTTCGGCCTAGGAAAGAATTATGTATGGTATTTATGGTGCACATTATTAAGACGGATTGCGACCGTCCAGTGTTGTGATAAGCTATGATATCAGTAAGTTTGGGATCCTTCGGATAATGGGCTAGCAACCCGTATTGGAGTGATCATAGGCTTACACATAAGGATGCCAAGTCTATTACGGTACGAAATACCGTGACCTTCATATAGATATGGCCGGTGGACTGAGATTAGAGTTGGGTGCAGGCGCATGGCCTGCCACCCTTATGCATATGTCTAAGTATGCTTGGTTGGTATCGTGAATTGTATGATTGGTTGTGTAAAGTTATAACCATTGCAGGCTAGGCAAAATGGGACGGAGATAAGCACGATCACTATGTTTATGTTCAGATTATGTCTAACTATATCTGCTGCAGGAACACGATGTTGAACACAATTATATTAAGTTGTATGCTTGAAAATTGCCATGAAACTGATCCTAAGGCTAATTAGAAAGATCACCAAATAATGTTGCATGTTTCACTAAATATACTTAGTGTTTGGTTTGGGTGCGAGTGGGTCTTGATCAGTACAGCGAGGACGAAAGCACTAATCCCCCACTAGTTTGTTTATAGATTCAGGTTATGTTCAGCTCGGGGCGGGGCTTGGCTTGGACGCGCCAAGGCATGGAGTCCTTAGCATTTCAGGAGAAGCTACCGCATTGGCGTTCAGACTTGCAATATGGAGATGTTCGGCCGAAGACTATTTGTTGGCTATAAAGAGGCATAATGTATGGAACAATAAAATCTTTTGTGAGCTAGAGAGATCATGAGCGTTGTAGCCAATTGGTATATTAAGTTGGGCTATTCAAGCCTTTGTAACCTTCAGTTCATTATTAACAAAAGAGATTCTTATTGTATACTCTGTTTTTCTTCCGCTGCTTATGTTATCAATTTGAGATAATCTTATGTGAATCTGTTATCTTGCCTTGCACGAGCGTAACTCCAGGCTCGTGCGGCATCACGCCCAGCGAGGACGATGATACGGGTAAAATCTAGCGAGGACGAACGATTTCTCGGATCGGGGCGTGACACTTTGGGAATCTGAAAGACGACCGGTCACCCTGATGGCGGACTGCAGCGAGGACAACATGTCGTACTTCCTGGGAGTCGGACATCCTAAGTTGTCGAACCCTACAAACCCGGGTCCCGTGGCCGTCGGAGCTATTGGAGCTCTTCCTTCCAAAAACATCTTGTATGCTAGGTTGGTGAGGATGGTGAGTTCTGTATTTGTAGTTAGACTGAGATTTCCATATTTGTAGACTTAATTTACTTATACTTTCATGTACAGTCTAAAAAGGCGAAGGAATTGGCCAAGACACTCCGGAGAGGTTGCCAAAGTGACATTAGTGTTACGGTCGCCAACGAGCTTGATTGCATCGACGACGTGGTCGAGTTTCCCTTCATGAATAATATGGAGTCTCGTTCAAAGGCCCGGCATGATATGTAGTTGGATGTTCAGGCATAAGTTGGATGTAATTTGGATGTTTTTGTAAGGATATTTTTGTTGTTTGGAAACTTGAAGGATATTTTTGTTGTTTGGAAACTTAAGTTGTTGGGCAGACTTTTGAAGGATATGTAGTTGTTATTTATGTTGTTTTTTTGAAGTTGGATATTTTGAAGGATATGTAGTTGTCTGATATGTAGTTGTGATTTATGTTATTATTTATGTACTTGTTGGATATGTAGTTGTCTGATATGTAGTTGTTATTTATGTTTGGAAACTTAAGTTGTTGGCCAAGCTTGAGGCGTGTTTGTAAAGTGTCTGATATGTAGTTGTGATTTAGTATCAGGACTGCCACACTCCTGGCAGTCCTACACCAAAGTAGGACTGCCAGGGGTGTGTAGTCCTATTTGAAACTCTCTGCCACAGCAAGTTTTAATTAGGACTGCCAGCACCCTGGCAGTCCTACTTAAGTGTAGGAGTGCCAGGGGTGTGGCAGTCCTAATTGAAACTCTCTGTGATGAGAGTTTCAAATTGAAACTCTCTGCCACAGCAAGTTTCAATTAGGACTGCCAGCACCCTGGCAGTCCTACTTAAGTGTAGGACTGCCAGGGGTGTGGCAGTCCTAATTGAAACTCTCTGTGATGAGAGTTTCAAATTGAAACTCTATGTCACAGCAAGTTTCAATCACGACTGCCAGCACCCTGGCAGTCCTACTTAAGTGTAGGACTGTCAGGACCCTGGCAGTCCTATTTATAAGTCTTTGTGATGAGATTCAAATTGAAACTCTCTGTCACAGAGAGTTTCAAATAGGACTTCCACCCCCCTGGCAGTCCTGCACTTAAGTAGGACTGCCAGCAGGGTGCTGGCAGTCCTATTTAAAACTCCCTGTGACAGCAAGTTTCAATTAGGACTGCCAACACCCTGGCAGTCCTACTTAAGTGTAGGACTGCCAGGGGGGTGGCAGTCCTATTTATAAGTCTCTGTGATGAGTTTCAAATTGAAGTTTCATACTTGCACACAGGTAAACACATATAACACAGAAAGTACACAGGTAAACACATATAACATAGATAACACACAGGTAAACATATATAACATACTGAACTTTATATTTCACTGTATACAAAAGTGGTACTCCATATAGGTAAGTCCAATACGCGAAATTTACTGTATACAAAATTTACTCCATATAGGTTAGTGGACTTCATATTTCACTGTATACAAAAGTGGTCCTCCATATACAAAATGTCAAACTGTAAATATATTCATACTCAGTCGATTTCGATGTCGTAGTGGTCAGCAGGTAAGTCTCTTGGCTCCTCAAACTTCAACAACTTCTTACAATGGTTGATCTGATCAACGAAGGTGTGGTCCAAGCGATGGCTTCGATCGGTACTCTTTTGTACCAAACTGTTGAAGGTGGAGGAATCGAAGAATGACTGATCATCTTTAGTATAACGAAGTGATCCCCGATTTGACCTATAGTATATAGGTTAGAATGTCCGTGGTCCGTCAGGGGAGCGCACATCGGAAAGAATTTATTGCTAATACCCGGCGAAATAAGTACAACATGTATCATGTACCTATTAGCAAATAAATAGCCGACAGACGGGACTGACATGTAGTGATTTTTCCCAGTAACACTGTCGGTACAAAAGATACTTAACAACAAACTTCCAACTGTTTCTTCGTTTAGGATGCGGGAGTAGAATGGAAGACGAGCCTCTAACTCCTCGTACAGCTCCTGCCTCACCTGTCTCCATCCGTCTTTGTTATCATAACCAAGATGTCTTGCAAGCACATAGAATCTGCAATGGCTATCACTGGGGACATCGACAATAGACCAAATGTAACTGCAAAGCTCAGGTTAAAATTTGTCAATATATAAACTCAGTGTTTGGCTTGCAACGGTATCTTCTCTTAGGAGGTCCATTTTCTCCATTTTTCGGCGAACGACAAGCTTTCCCTTCCGTGCAGGCGGAGGTTGTTGTAAGCTTCGTTCAACATGCTCAAAGGATGATGGATCTCTCTTAGTCGACTCCAGCCTTCTCTTCTGTGAACTAGTCAATCTTGTTTGAGGCCTGCCTTTAGGATTGGAAACAACGGACGGCTCATGCATTCTAGTAGTCATCGGACATGCAATTTCTTGGATTTTAAGCTTAATGGACATCTGTTCCGCTCCTACTGAGGCACACCACCTTGCGTGGAAAAGTTTCACTTGTGGCAAAGAGAAGAAATCATCGTCCGTCTTTACCAGGGGCATCATAGACAACTGCCTCCAACGTTGATCAACAGCATCTACTGGAATAGGAATGGATTCATGGCGATATTCATTAATCTAATGTGCACAAGGGAGGCCCAGTGTATGTCAATATACACACCCGCAAACCTCGAGATCAAACCCGATAAACTTTAACCTTTTAATCTCATCAAATAATAATGCCAACGCCTTGTGAGATACCACGCACATTAAAGCATCTAAGAGTACTTCCTTTCTATGCTCATGCTTGACTATATTTAAGCTCATCTCAAATGATGCCTTAATTTCATTCACCGTCCGGTCTATCGATAGATGTATAGCTTGCCAAACAGAGACAAAGTTGCCGAGAGATAATTTTAGGTGTCTCTTCAATAAATAGTGTGCTCCTTCGACATGGTTGGTAGTTGTCGTGCCGTAATGCTTCACCACATTCGACCATGCTAAGACGAATTGTTCTTTGTGCGGTTCAAGCCATGTATCTTTGATGTAAGAAATGTATGCCGGCTCCCTCGCCTTCCACTTTTGCTTAAATAAGTACCATGCGGCGTCGTAACTGGCAATCGTAGAGGCTCGCCACACACAATTCCAATCATTATAGAATTCGTCAAAAATTTGCATGTCAATTTTACCATCCTCCTTCCGAAACTTCAACTTATATTGGGCTTGAATATTACGATTGACATGCCAAGTGCATAGCAATGTATTCGCTTGAGGAAAAATAATGCGAATAGCATTAATTAGGACATACTCTCTGTCGGTCACAAAAACTGACGGCTCTGTATGACCGGTGTAAAATGTTTTAAGTTTCTCCAACGCCCATGTGTAGTCTTCAAGTTTCTCACTCTTCATGAAGTAAAATGCCACTGGAAATATTTTCCAAGTAGAGGTGAACCCGACAACATGAAAGAGAGGCATCTTGAACTTATTGGTCTTGTACGTGCAATCAAGGACTAACACGTCGGCAAAAGACCTGGCCAAACTTGTGCAATCAGGATGAGCCCAAAAGATTAAAATTATTTCATTACTCTGGGGATGTCTTCTATGGAACTCAACATAATGATTATCGGCAAGCAACTTCAGCACTTCTTGCATCGCCATTTTTGATTTCGTCCGGACAGCGTTCGAAGAAGATAGGGCATTGTATATTGACTTCATTGTAGACTTGTTCTTCTCATCTTCATGTCGTATGATGGAATATATTTATCTCGGTGCAACTCCGGAGGTGGACAAGTCTTCGACTATCTTCTTCTCTGTATTGTTCAACCGTCCGACATACGGATGACCCAATAGTGTCTCGGCAATCTCATGGTTGTGGGTTCCATTCTTCACTTCTACTGTCCACTTCCCTTCTTCTTCGTTTCTAATATGTATCATGAATGGACAACCACATTTTCTCGTTCCAACATTTTTTTTAGAACTTTACTTTGGATAACTGTGTCTTTCTTGCGCGTTCTGAACACACCACCTCTTTCACAGCCAACCATCACAGTTTGTCGTTTCGGACGATTTCGGGCCGATCTGGATATCACTAGAACTATGTTATTTTTCCGTCCAACTTCTCGACACCAATGTACCGTACCGTCGCTTGATTCAAACCAAAGATCGGTCCAGAATAAATGGCCTACATCGACTGCAATTGGAGCAGGTACCGCAAAATCGAAAGATCTCAAGTCCTACAATAGAACTTAAAAGTTAATATAACTAAACAACATCATAAAGCAAATAGGTTAATATATGCTCATAGATTAGGACTGCCAGAGAGGTGGCAGTCCTTCACTACACTAGGACTGCCAGGCAGTCCTACTGTAGTGAAGGACTGCCACCTCTCTGGATCGAGACTGCCAGAGAGGTGACAGTCCTCTGTGTCACAACCCGATTTTTCACCCGATAAAAAGTTAAAATTTAGTTACCAAGAGGGCTTCCGATGCATCAAAGTGTTCTTCGGACGTGGCAGAAAGAGAGTATACAACATTTGATGATCCCGGTTGTTCCATGTTCAATTTTTTTCTACATTAAACACATAATTCAACTTTTATATGTGAAATTCATGTTTAAAATATTAAACAAATATTAATTCAATGACTTACCAATAAATGGGAGAAGTCATTGACACTATTACTAGATATTTCACCAACAATCTTTCCAAAATTTAGGTTGGGGTAAAATTTTGGCTAAGTTTTGTTCTAACCTAAAATGGAGAGAAAGAGAAGAAAAGAGTTGAGGGAGAGAAGAAAAGAGTAGAGGAAGGAAAGAAGAAAAAAATAAGAAAAGTTGGATTTTATACCAAAGCTTGGGCTGCCCCCAAGTAAAAAAAATCCATGGCAAACTTGTAATTTTTTCAAACTATTTTGGGCTGCTCCCAAATAAAAAGGGTGGTGCCCTTAGAAAAAACCTTTATTTTAAGTATTTATCCTAATAACTTCATTAATAAATAATAATATAAATAAAATAATTCAGTAAACTAAGATTAATTATCATTTCCAACTTTGTTTTCCACATCCAACTTCCCAAAAGTACCGAAACATCAGGCTCCCAAAAGTACCCATAGAAGCTTACAAGGATACAAGAAATGCATTATTGTCATTGTACCACACTTTTCACTGTAATACAAAACCAATTGAATGCTAAAACCAACTACACATTGTATTTCGAGTTTCACAATACACTATGGAAAAAAGGGGTCAATTTCTACTCCGAACATAAATAACCAACAAAAAGCAGTACATCTTTGTTACATTAAAAATATGAGAATTAACTTAGTATGCATAATACCAATCGAGTTTATGTATTATCAATAACGAACACTTACTCATATTTATGTTCTATCATAATTCAAAGTATGAACTCTAGATGAAGATTTTTTATCCTCACTTATGGAACAAAATGCAACTATTTACCTTTTCTTAGAATCTCTCTATATGATTTCGAGTACATAAAAAATAGCTTTATTATGTTATAATTTGGTTTATAATATTTTTAGAGTTCATGTAGACTTTCAATTTTGATTGTTGTTATTTCTTTTTATCCGCGACTATTTAACATTAAATAATTGAATTTCATTCAAGATGGATATTTTTTCAAACCAACAAATTGTTTTTAAACTCATATAGTTGTTTTTCGAAAATTTAGCTATAAAAACATTATGAAAATAAATATTTGAACAAATATAATAAAATATAACTACTGGGCCTCGTTTGGTTCGCATAAAGGAATGGGAAGGAAATCAATCCATGGCATTTTATTTTCTTTTGAAAAATTGTAATTTTTATTGATTTTTCTTTCCGATGTTTGAAAATGCCAAAAAATTTAGAAAGAAAAATAAATACTTCAAGGTGAAAAATTGATTCTTTATTTTGATAGATGGAATTATTTTTCTTCATAATTTTTCTTGCATTGAAAATTACTTTCATTTTTTCTTCAATTTTTTTGACATCCAAACACAGAAAAGTAATCACTTTTATTTTCCTACCTCGTGATCATGTGAACCAAACGAGGGTTATTGCTCATAGGGTGGTGTGTGGGTTGGAGGAAGTAAGAGTTTGTTAAGGGACCATGCTGAGTCTAGAGTTTACACTATCTAAGCATTACACGACACGACATGTGTCTTAGAGTTTACACTACTTAGCACACAACGTGTCAAGGTGTTACCCAGGGTGAGCATTATTCGATTTTGGACTGATAATCGAACTGAACCGAATAAGGGACCGATATTCGGATTTGGACTGATAATCGAACCGAACATTATTCTCAATTTAAAAATGTGTATATTTTGAAAACAATAATTTTTGTATGTTCTTTGAAGTTTAATTTTGATAATTTAACAAGAAGTTCAACTTTATGAGTAACTTTGAAATTTAAGAAATGTACGTATAAAAATTATAATTTTTAATACAATTAACCATGATCTCAACTTTGGGTCCGACACATTAATTCCAGCCGAACAAACTAAATAAACCGAGTTTGCTATTCGGTTCGGTTCGTTTTGGTTTTGGCTAATTCGATTTCAGTTTTGAATTTTTAGAATTTCGGTTTGTTCGGTTTTGGCTAATTCGGTTCGGTCGAAACCGAATAAACCGAAAGCTTACCCCTAGTGTTATCTGGGCCGGGATGGCCGGCCCGAGTCCAGTGTTGACCGGATTTGACTGGGACTGAGCTGGGCTGAGTCGGGCTTAGCTCAGATGGAGGAGCAGGCTGGGTGGGGCCGACCCGAAAATGGAAAAATGGAACCCAACACGAAACCATAGCCGGGTTTTGGGCGGACCGGTTTGAACAGGACCTGGGACGAGCTGAACCGGGCCTGGGCCTTGCAGGTTCAGGGTCGGGCCAAGCTGGCCCTTTTTTTTAATTCAGAAAAAATAAAGAGAGAAAAAATTGAGAAAAAAATTAATTTTAGTATAATTCAAATATGCTACAACATTAACCAAAAAAAATGAGAAAAAAAGTTCAAAATTTTTTATTAATGTCAAGATAATTTAATGTATAAGTATTTTTTCCATAATTTTTTTAATAAAATGTACAAGTTACAAATTGATATTTTATTTTATTTTTAAAAAAATGTATAAGTTCACAAAATTTTGGAAAGAATATCTATATATGTTGTAAAATTAAAAAATTGCAAAATTGTAACGAGCAATAAAATCCAAGTTTATTTGCATAATTGAAATTCACAAAATTTTAAAATTGTAACACGCAAAAAATTGTAATTAATGACTCATACAAGATTGCTATATATTTATACATACGTGTTCTATTTTATCAATGGCTTATACTAATATTACTAGTACATAAATTGTAACTAATGACTAATACAAGATTACTAGATGTCCATACAAATTTTCAGATGTCTGCATAGCTTCCTCGTACAATAATTATGGTCCCATTTGATTCGATTCTTACAATGCAAACATGAACAAGAACTTTAGTCGAGTATCCTTTTCTGTATCGCCACTTTCACGCTTATTATAAATTTCGCTAAAATGATGCCAATTTTTTTATTCTAGTTCAAACTCTTTTGCAATGCGTGTTGAGGTTGCGGTGCAGATTTGCGATGGGGTTGCAGTTGCTGATCTTGTGGTTGTTGATCATTATCATGATATTAAATAGCCTCTTTACAATAGATTGCTTGTAAATATTGTAAGACAAAGACAAATTTGTGTGAATAATTTTAAAGATTTATGGCCTATTTATAGGAAGTTTTTGGTGCAAAATTATCCATAATATCCTCAAAATATAGTTGTCATAAGGATCTTTTTAGTCATTTTCAGCCAAATGACCAAAATGCTCTTAAGACGATCAAAGAAACAACCCTCAAAATGAGGGCATTCAGTCTTTTTGGGTTCAAACGTTTAGAAGAAAAAAACAAAAAAATCGGTCCAGGCCAGTCCGACCAGATTTATCGAATTTAATCGGCCCAAATCCGTGGTCAAATTGGACCGGACCAGGATACCGGTTCAAAATTGAACCCAGTCCAAACCCGTGGAGTAATCGAGCCGAGCCGGTCCAGGTTATTGATCGGACTCGGGTCGGCCCAGACCGGATTTGACCGGGCCGAGCCGAGACCGGGAGTCCGGCCCAACTAAAACCGTGACCAACACGACACGATTATGGCACAATGGTCTTTCGTGGCGGGCCATGCCTATAAATGAAATGATCGACCACGTTCCACGTGGGAAGATGGTGCCAACACTAAAATTATCAGAAAATTTCATATAGAGTAAAGAATTTTAACGAAATTTTAAAAAAAGTAACAAGTTTTGGGAAATTGTATTTTGGGTAATGAAACGACAATTTCGATGGCGCGTTGGGGAAGGCCGAGGGAGGACGCACCAGGCTCGATGGCGTGCGCTAGGATGAGCCATCATAGATAGCGCGCGTGAGTTGACGTGCGTACGAAGAGAGAGAGAGAGAGAGAGAGAGAGAGAGAGAGAGAGAGAGGACCCAACTGTGTTGGCGTGCGACAGCGAGGAGAGTGTCGCGCCCCAGAACCGGAATACCGGAGTGCGGGGGAATGACTCAGCCAGCTACGTATTACGGGTAGAAGAATACCGTATAATACGATCAATGTTGTCTAACGACGAGGGGGTACATACTACATGAAAGTCTCACTATGGTCACTCAACATCTATTGTCTCAATCATTCAAACAAGAAGCAATAATAGAGAACATGTAAGATAAACCAGTAAGGCGTCCCAAACGCTCTGTCAAAATGTTCTTGAGATCTGGCTGTACAAAACATAGCCAGATGATATAGCAAGGTATACACAATTGTTATCAGCTGCAGTCTGACTTAGTTACAATTATGTAAATGTAAGTGCAAGACAGTCCGACTAACATGTCGGTGCCAAACGGCAATAAGTAAAGTAACTAGTAAAAACGAGCAGGGAAGCAAGGGACCCACTCGTGTCCTCCTGCGATCATTCCTCTAGTATTGACCATCTTGGAGGTGGAAGTAAGCTGAGTCCTCGGAAGCTGGCTCTAAATCTGGCCATACAAAACCAGAGAGGTTAGACCTCTAATAGCAAGTACCGCAAGGAAGCACGATATGAGGAATTAGAACCAGTGATAAGAGTTAAGAATATGATAAATAGATCTCTGCTTGCTACTGGGGTTCGCACAACATCACGACACTTCAAGCCAACTTCCCAACCAAACAAGGACAGAAGTTGACCCGTCATGTCCTGACGTTCTGCTCATCTCAGTAGTTAACAGAGTAGGTACAGTGCACAAACAAATCAATTTAAATGGCCATGCAACTACTACGGCTTGCTACTGTAAGTTCCAAGTTGTCTTGGAAATATGCGATGAAGAATTCCTCTGTTCTCACCATGTACAAGCAAGGCTAGTCTACCTAATAATCAATTGCGCCAATCATGAATTAGACGAGTCCCAGCGGGACGCCCGTCATCAATATACAATAAATGTAAACAGATACCACTCCCTACCCGTGTGGCAGATTTGCAGTATCCGTGGGAACCAGTCGGCATGTCAGAAACACTAATTGTCCCAAGATGGCTGCCATGTAAGAACTCGGGAATCCATTCTCTCCATGCAATAGTTATTTTTATTTAGCTTAGGGGTCCCTATGTTAACTGAACTCTCATGTCGTAGATCATGATCATTCTGAATGAGTACTTCCGTACAAAGTACGATATGCATAACTCTACAATGATGCCCGTGCGACTAGATTGTAGGTCATACATAGCATAATGCAACAATCAAACCTAGCCACGGAATAATCATGCCTTGACCGTACGATACACATGCTGCTTTTATAGAAACAATTTGAAGTCTGCACGTATCCATATGCCAATGTTCGGGATCGGCTAGTCGATTGCAATAGTTCATGGTTAATATGAACGTGCCTCATTCAATTTTAATAAGACAACCAGCCAGTCTCTTAGTCCCAACTACGAACGCATGATCAATCATTAGTCAAGGTAACAATTAATGTCAATTTAGGACAATTAACAACTAAAAGACGACAGTAGATGGATGCCCATCTATGCGGCAGGGTAAGTCGGAATCCCATGCGGCAGTAGATGGATGTTCATCTATACGGCAGGGTAAGGGGGTACCCATCTATGCGGCCAGAGTCAAATCAGAATCCCATGCGGCTGTAGATGGATGTCCATCTATGCGGCAGGATGAGGGGGTACCCATCTATGCGGCCAGAGTCAAATCAGAATCCCATGCGGCTGTAGATGGATGTCCATCTATGCGACAGGGTGAGGGGGTACCCATCTATGCAGCCAGAGTCAAATCAGAATCCCATGTGGCCCGGGAGCCAAGGGCCATGGCCTATGCGGCCAAGGCTCGCCGTGCGGCAAGGCTGCCAAGAGCCATGCGGCAAGGAGGAAACAGGGGCCATGCGGCATGCTACCATACGGCACGCGACCAAAGGGATAATGCGGCAATGAGGGAGCCGCATGAAGACTGGAGTGCCTATGCGGCCAAAGAGGAGCCGCTGTAGGATGTGGAAAATTATGACACGCTGTCATTTTCATCTATACGCTTAAAGACAGATGTCAGTTGAAGCCATACGCTCAAACAGAAGTCATACGCTCAAGGCTATACGCTCAGTTAAGAGCCATATGTTCAGTTCAGAGTTGTACGCTCATTCAAAAGCCATACGCTCAGTAAATATTTTATTATTTACTGAAGTGACAGCACAGCATATGTTTAAATGAGGAATGAATCTGACACTTCATCTTTCGTGCAAAGACAGCTGTCACGAGAAAAGTAACCGTCGTATAGGTTTTCGAAGAGTCGGTTTTGTCTTTTACGAGGACAACTCAGCAGCCTTCATAAATACAAAAGCCATCATTACTGTCAGTTTTGACAGTCTGTCAGCCGTCAAATCCGCAGTCACGACGCTCGAGAAGATTTTGTCAGTTATGGGAAGATATGGTGTACCAAAGAAGATTGATGATAGCCACGTGGCCACTTCTCCAGTGAGCGTATCGACCTCACATGACTCCTTCTTCACCCAGCCAAGTGAGCGTATGGACCTCACATGATTCCTTGCTAACCAAGCGAGCGTATGATCTCCATACGACTCCTTGTCCATAAAGTGAGCGTATGGATTTCCTATGGCACTACGCTGTCCAAATCAGCGTATGACTCCTCTTCAAAAGCTAGCGTATGACTCTACAGCAGTTGTATCCAGGATGATTTTCAACGTACAGTCAACACACATTCTCACGTGTCCTGTACTCAGTTACCCATTTATTCAGAAGTTATGCAATATGGCCTTCATGCCATCAATCTCTCCTGAATGTGCTCTACTACTCTCAACCGCACGCCAATGTGTCTCCATCAGAATTCGCCACGCGTCCCTGCAGTTATGCACACGTCAAGTAACTACCTGAGCGTATGCTTAAGGACGGTTATCCTGAACTCTATAAAAAAGAGTTTCTTCATCTTCATCAGACACTACAGGTCATTTTTCAGAGAGAACAGAGAGATTGCCCAGTTGCTGTCCAAGTTCTTCGAAGTTCGAGTTTTCTTCATCGCATCGTCCAAGGGATAAAGTAATCGTCTTCTAGATTAGATTTCTACAGTTGTAATTTTCTCAGATACAAAATAAATAAAATGAATTTATTTATGGAAAACAAATTGGCGACTCTGCTGGGGATAGCTGTCTCCTCCAACGAGATAGCAACAACTCAATACGATACTTCGTCGATCGGCTCGACGAAGAAGACGATGGTCGTACAATTCGACCAATCTGCTTACGAAGAAATGCTCAAGGCGAAGGAGGGCCGAACTGCTTCCTCCGCTCTTCCTGCTGCCAAGAAGACGGGACGTTCTGTCTATGTCCCCAAGTCTTCTTCGACAGCCCGAGATGTTCCTGTCACTTCTCACGTTGACAAGAACACATCTTCAACTTCAACAAAGCACACTTCTGCTTCCCTGAACACAGCAACAATGGTTTCCCCTAGTCACGCTGACAAAATTGGTTCTTTAACCAAGTCAGTGTGTCCAAGGAAAACCATCTCTGGACATGTCAAAGTCCCTTCTCCTTCTGCTCTTACGACAGCAGTCGGCTCTTTAGCCATTGATGACTCTGTGCGTACAGCAGTCAGAGGGCAGCATGCGGTAAAGTCAGCGTACGCTAAGCAAAAGCTAGCGTATGCTACCACGAAGGCAGCGTACACTGAGCAAAGACCAGCGTATGCCAACAAGAAGGCAGCGTACGCTAAGCAAAAGCCAGCATATGCTAACAAGAAGTCGGCGTATGCTGACAGATACAGTCCTTTGACTGATTCTCAAAATCAGACTGGGGGTTCTCTTTCACAGAACCTACAAATGATTCCCCCACAACTTGTGCATCTTGTGCCAACCAAGGAGAAAGACTCTTTAGTCGATTCCTCTACTTCTGAGGTCTTTACCTCTGGAGTTAATTTGACTAGTACTTTTACTAGCTCAAACAAAGAAAAACGCCTTTTGGCTAATTCCTCTAAAGATGGATTATTACCGACTCCTAGTCGGAATAATACTCATCTTCCTTCTCTCAAAATTTCTCGATCTGAGAAAGGCAAGTTACAAGTATCCAAGACTGATACCAAAGTCATATCTCCCACGGGTCTTCGTAACAAGCTTAATCAAAATCACCACAGTTATGCTTCTGGTATTAAAAAGTCTTATCAAATTGAGACAAGTGTACTAGACCCTGATGTTGAATATGCCAGGAACTATGTGGCTCAAATTAATCGGTCTCTATACACTCAAGAACCAAGAAGACAGAAGAACAAAAGACAAGTTTCTACACAGAAACTATCTTCCAGTACTTCCCAATCTATCCCTACAGATCTCCGAGAATATTTACAAAACAAACGGAGAATCGACACTCCATCTGGCTATGACATTGCCCATATTCGCCATGAAAAGCATGGTTGTGACTTCCAACCTCGGGTTGTCATCCAATGTTGTTGTTCACCGAAAAGACGGTCTGTTTTCGAACGGATCCAATATGAACCAACATCAGATGAAGATGAACCTCTTTATGCTTTTGTCAACATGACCTCCAGAAATATTGGGGGTAGAATCCGGTCTGACGCTATATCAGATTCTGAAGATGATGTTTATCTTGGCACCCGATCCAGGACCGGAGCCTTGGCCAGAATCTCTTCTTCTTCTCATCCAAGTAATAATCCGGAGATCACGGAAGATTTCCTTGGAGAGTCCAGCTTTCCGGCATTAACTCCTGTAAACAGTCCCGGGAAAGATACTGATTCTTACAGCGATGATTCAGAGCAAACTGTTTCATCGTCTATCCCTCGAATGATTACCACTTACATGGCAGAAGGTGATCATGAACCTTCGACTAGCAATGAGGCTCATGAACAGAGGATTTCTTCTTTAGAACAACAATTGCGAGCTATGGCAGATACATTGAGTGCTATGCACACTCTAATGCAGGCTCAACAACAGACAGCACCACCAGTGGTATTGAATACCCCTGTTGTTCCAAACCCCGAACCCTCTACTATTCCGGGGGTACAATCTAATGTTCCTGTACAAACCACCCCAAGTCACTCTGGAGCTGGGGGTGGTACATATGCTGCAGTCCCTCCTCCCAATTACACTCAACAAGTCACAACTCCACAATCCTCTGGAATTGTTACAGAAGAGTTAAAGAATCTCAAAACTCAGTTTGAGGCATTCAAACAGAAGGATGGTTTACAAAGGTTAGGTATCAAGCAACCTTACCCGATAGAGTAGAAGCAAGTATCATATCCTCCTAAATATAAGCCTCCGACTATCTCCTTCTTTGATGGGACTACTTTTCCAAGTCAGTTCATTAATCACTTTGAAGTAATGACTGATCAATTGCAACCAAGCGATGCCCTCCTTACTCGAGTGTTTGTTGGATGTCTCAAAGGAACGGCTTATGAATGGTACAGAAGTCTTCCTGACGGGTGTATTACTTCATTTGCCGATTTCAAACAAATGTTCCTTGAACGATTCTACGAAGGGCTCAATGATATGACCATGTCGGCCCTCATAAGAATCAAACAGAAGAATAATGAGACCACTGAGGAATTCATTAAGAGATTCAGAAGAGAAGCCCTCAAAATGCCTCTTGGAACTCCCGATGCTGTTACGATCGACACTTGCAAGTCGAACCTCTTACCAATTATCAGCATGTGGACAGGGTCCACTCAGTTCCAAGATTGGCCTTCATTTATCGTCAGTGCCAAAGCTGCCGAAGTCAGTGCTGAGACCTTCAAAGGTCTGGGGGTACAAATGGCTCCCAAAGAATCAAATCAGAGTGCTAGCAATAGTACTCGACCCAACAATCGCAAAGGGAAAGAAGCTCTTGAAGTCAATCTCCAAAGCAGTAGTCAAGAAGTAAAGACTACCCAAGCTACTTCAGCTCCAACAAATCAACAACAGAGATCTCCTCGGCCGAAAGAAGAATATTCTTTCGATGATGACGATGTTCAGGGTATCTTTGAATGCTTGCTCAAAGGTAATAAAATACAATTGCCAGAAATTAAAAAGCCTGATGAAGCCAATAAGACAGATCATCCAAAATACTGTCCATATCATAGAATGCTGGGTCATACAATCCGGTCTTGCTATGTATTAAAAGGGAAGATTCAAGAGATGATTAAATCAGGAGCTGTGACATTAACACCCAAAGACAAAACAGTCACAGCAAATGTAATTTCAATGCAGTTCGGTGACTTCCCTCCCTTAATGGTGGAAAGTGGGATTGTTCCTATCCCCAAAGCAACTCTCGAAGTTATAAACATCCCACCAGCACAGAATGACGGACTTGTTCCTGTCACAACTAAGAAGGGAGAGATCATGTGGATTCACCCGGATTTAATGACGGAGTTTGAAACGTCTTCCTCTTCTCCTCGGAAGACTTCCTCATCTAAAAAGAAGCTCGGAAAGACTAAGTCATGCAATGTGACTTCTAGTTTCACACCCGATTTTTATCTAACCTCTACTTTCATCTCAGCAGGAAATTCACTCCCTACGGAAATAACATCCGTATCTCAATTTGAAGATAGGTACAAGCCTGCTTTCCATTTATATAGTTCACAATCTCGTAAATTAATGGCAAAGATGGGCTATGATCTAGCCACTGCTCCTGGTCTGAACTCAGGCGAAGGACTCCGAGCACCTTTTGCCCTCACTATGAGACATAATTAATCTCGTGTTGGTCTCGGCTTCTGGGACGAAGCTCTCATCAAGCATAAAAGAACCAAAAACAAGATGAAGAATTGCAACATGGTTTCGATAGACCTTGAACCAGAATCTGAAGTTGAAGTTCATACTGGAACTCGGTCAGGAAAAGTATATCTGAAAGATTATGTTGAAGTTCCTGAAGAAATTTCTGACGTTCCTCTGGTTACAGCCCCAACACCAGTCTCTACTGAAGAACCTTCAAATGTTCCTGTTGAGACAGTTCCTTCTAAACCAACAGCAGCTGACAAAGGCAAACAACAAGTCCGCTTCGACAAACCATTGAAGAAGTCATCTCCTACAGGACTTGAAAAGCCTTATAATTTTGATATATTGGCTCAACTAGCCAATACACCAGCTAAATTGTCAATCTTCGAACTCTTACGTCTCTCTAAAGAGACTCGAGAAACTTTGAGTGAAGCACTGTTACAAGCAGAAACTTGCTTAACTCTCCTCAAGAAGTTGGAAACAAAACCTGTCTCTCACTGCCATAATGTATTGGAATTTATTCCAAACATTATCTTTACGCAGGACGATATGCTGCTAGAGGATAATCGACATGATCGTCCTTTATATCATACAGGATATATTGATTCTATGAAGGTTGATCGTTTACTAATTGATCCAGGATCCGCTCTCAGTATTATGCCAAAGGCTATGTTAGATGCATTGAAGATACCTGTGCATAGTCTTTCCAGCACTATCACTACCATCTTGGGATTCAATCAAGGAAAAAGTGAGCCTTTAGGCAAGATTCGCCTTAAATTTCAAATAGGCGATCTTCGTACTAAGGTTACTTTTTACATCATCGACAATCATGGTTGCTCGTACAATTCTCTATTGGGGAGACCTTTCTTGCATGAACATAATATTGTTCCTTCAATTCTTCATCAGTGCTTCAAATATGTTGATGATAATGGAGAGGTTCAAAAAGAAGTGGCAGATCTTTACCCATTCAAAGGAGTCGAAGCTTACTTCAATGACGCTCGCATGTACAAAGATGAATACTCGAAAGTCTTGCAAGCTATGGATAATGAAGATGAGACATCCAAAGTTGATACCTTTATTATTCCTGTAAAAGGGCGTATTACTCCTCCACAGTCTGTTAAAACATCTGAAGAAGGCTCACTGATAACTCCGGTCAGTGGACGTACTACTTCATCATCCGCCCAAGGCTCACTGATAATTCCTGTCAGTGGACGCACTACTGTACCATCTTCCCAAGCTTCACAAAGTTCGCTGATCATTCCTGTCAGTGGACGCATTACTCCCCCTCCATCTTCTCAGGCTAGATCAGATACTCTAGTCATTCCAGTCAGTGGACGCATTACTTATCCACGGTCTTCTTCAAGGGAGCTCACCTCTTCTGAGCCTTTTGTTATCGATCTTAATCGAAACAAAAATTCTAACTGTTCTTCTTCTTCCCCCTTTGTCATTAATCTGACTAAGTCTGATAAGGCTCAGCCTTCTGTTGTAAATACAGCATCTAGTATTAATGAAGCATCTCCTTTGCAGTATATTGATGTTTGCAGTTATGTACAAAGTTATTTACAATTGCTAGATAGCTTAGAGCCACTAACTATAGGGGTTGTTCAAGCTCTTCATACAGACGTATCATTAGACTCTATACAGAAATCATACTTTGTGGTCCCCAGTCGAAAGAAGGGAGAAAATCCAATATTTTTCTATAAAGGACCTCAGAATCCTCTTAATCTGGAGGAGGATAATATAAATGACGATACTGGAAGATTACAGCTACGTCGCTACAGTCAGCAATCCAAAAATATCATCAAGAATATGGGTTATGATTTCAGAACCAGTCTTAATGGAAAAGGAAGAAGAATGCCTGTTCGAATTTCTCCATTAAAATACGGAAGGACAAAATGTGGTTTAGGTTACATTGCTCCCACCCCTTTTATCAACATAGTTCATGAAGAGTCAAAATTCAATAAAGACGAACAATCTGAAAATGAACGATCTGAGTCTTCTGATTCCCTTTCTTGGGATTCTGATACGAGTGTTGGCGATCTTCATCGCTCTATTCTATCCATCAATATGGTCTCTGTTGATGGCCCACAAGAAAATGGTGAAGATGAGGATGATTTTGAAATATCACCTGAATCAGAACAATGGGCTCAAAGATTAGATAATCAATGGGAATTCAGGTTCGAACAGAGGAAACCTCCTACTGAAGATAAACTGATCCAAATTGATGTTGGTGAAGAAGGTTCCCCTAAACCAATATTCATCAGTGAGAGTCTTTCAGAAACAGATAAGCAAGATATGATCAAGTTTATTCGTGATTACATCGATGTCTTCGCCTGGAGCTACGAGGATATGCCAGGACTAGATCCGAAGATCGCAATGCATAAGCTTAATATTATGCCAAATGCTAAACCGGTCAAACAACAACAGCGACGATTTCGTCCAGACATTATGGATGCAATTGAAGCTGAAGTCAACAAACTTATGGCTTCCGGATTTATCAGAGAGGAACAATATCCTGAATGGGTGGCTAACATCGTTCCTGTCCTCAAGAAGACCGGCAAGATCCGAGTCTGTATAGACTTTCGTGATCTCAATGCTGCTTGTCCTAAAGACGAGTTTCCTCTTCCAATTACAGATGTAATGATTGATAACACATGTGGTTTCGAACGAATGTCATTCATGGATGGGTATTCGGGGTATAATCAAATCAAGATGTTTCCAGATGACGAGAGACATACTTCTTTCAGAACACCGATCGGTACATATTGTTATACAGTGATGCCGTTTGGTCTCAAAAATGCAGGAGCAACATATCAACGAGCAATGAGCACTATATTCCGTGAACATCTCCGAAAAATAGTCGAATGCTATGTTGATGATATTGCAGTCAAAAGTCGACGAAAGGAGGATCATATCCAAGATTTGAAGACTATATTTGATTTAATGCGTCAGCATCAACTTAAAATGAACCCTACTAAGTCCTTCCTAGGCGTCTCTAGTGGCAAATTTCTCGGCTTCGTCATTACCGCTAAAGGTATACACGTGGATCCCGAGAAGATCAAAGCCATCCAAGAGATGCGTCCTCCACGCACCTTAAAAGAGCTACGAGGATTTCAAGGGAGGATTGCTTATATCAGGAGATTCATTTCCAACTTATCAGGACGCTGCAGACCATTCCACAAACTTCTGAAGAAAGGTGTATCTTTCATCTGGAACGAAGAATGTCAAAAAGCATTTGACGACATCAAACAGTACCTCATGAACCCTCTAGTTTTGGTACCTCCCGTCTCGGGAATACCATTTCTCCTATATGTTCGAGCTATGGATCATTCTCTTGGTGCATTACTCGCCCAGAAAAATAAAGATGGTCATGAACAGGCCATTTATTATCTCAGTCGCACAATGACAGGCGCTGAACCGCGTTATTCTCCAATCGAGAAAGAATGCCTAGCATTAATATTTGCTGTTCAGAAAATGCGACATTATATTATCGGTCAGACGATTCACGTCATTTCCAGAGTGAATCCACTCAGGATTATGATGAAGAAACCCGGTATTCTCAACTCTAGACTTGCTAATTGGGGAATCTTGTTAGCCCAATACGACATGCATTATATTCCTCAGAAGTCGGTTAAAGGACAGGCTCTTGCTGATTTTCTAGCAGCTCATGCAGTCCCAGAAGATTCTAAATTATATGATGAGATTCCCGATGAAGTTCTGGATTCAAATATGGTTTCTGAAGAAGTTCCTACCTGGCGTCTATTCTTTGATGGAGCATCTATAATAGGTCCTAACGGCGATATTGTCGCCGGAGTTGGAATTGTTCTTGTATCCCCAGAGGGATTAACTATTCAGAGGGCTTATTCTCTGGATCAATCATGTTCAAAAAATGTTACAGAATACAATGCGTTGCTCATTGGTCTTCAACTCGCTAAACATCTGGATGTTCAATATTTAGAAGTTTATGGAGACTCTAAGCTTATCATCAATCAGATCAGAGGAACGTATGAAGTTCGTCATCAAGATTTGATACCTTATCATCGAACAGCACTCTCTATGGCCTCCTCCTTTGAAGGTTTCTTTATTGAACATGTTCGACGAGCCTATAATGCAGAAGCTGATGCTTTGGCTAATCTTGCTGCTGTATTAGCCATACCAATCAGACGTCAGCAAGTGATAGTGGTTTATAACCGAGAACTATTCTGCGTTGAAAATAATCTGGCTTTGGCTTTTCCCCATAATCCAGACGAAGATTCTCTCAACTTTGATGCTGAATTAAAGTTTGACAAAGTGTCCTTGTCTTCTTCCGATTCTTCTATGGAATATGTCTTTTCTAACAAAATAGATACCGTAACTGAAGACTGGAGACGTCCGTTTCTAGACTTTGTGTTGTATGACATACTTCCTGATAACCCGAGTGAAGCAGCATCTATCCGGCGCCGGTCTCTCAGATTCTATTATAATCATACTACGAAGACACTATATCGTCGAGCCTATGATGGTCTTCTCCTTCGATGCATCGCTGGTGAAGAAGCACAACAGATAATCCGTGAAGCACATGATGGCGTCTGCGGAGCTCACCAGCCAGGTCCAAAACTTCAAGATCGTATCCGACGTATGGGTTATTATTGGCCCACGATGGTAGCTGATACCATTCAATATGCTCGAAAATGTAAAGCCTGTCAAATTCATGCAGACTTTATTCATCAACCATCGGAGTTCTTACACCCAACAGCGGCATCATGGCCCTTTGAAGCTTGGGGCATGGACGTCATCGGTCCTATCAATCCACCATCATCAAAAGGACATCAGTTTATTCTAGCAATAACTGATTACTTTTCTAAATGGGCTGAAGCAATCCCGTTATCTGAAGTCAAGACTTCTATTGTTATCAACTTTGTCAAACATCATGTCATCTATCGATTTGGTGTTCCTCGGCGTATTATCCATGATAATGGACCACAGTTCGTCAGCCAGAAATTTACTCGATTATGTGATGATCATCGGATTAATAATCTGGCTTCTACAGCATATAATCCAGCAGCCAATGGACTAGCAGAAGCTTTCAACAAAACAATCATCAAACTCTTGAAAAAGTTCGTTTCTTCCAATAAACGTAACTGGAGTGAGAAGCTTGGTGAATGTTTATGGGCTTATCGCACCATAGTTCGCAATGCGACCGGATGTACACCTTTCTCTTTGGTATATGGGTGTGAAGCTGTTCTTCCCCTCGAGATACAAATTCTTTCTTTGAGAGTTGCAATCTCCAATGAATTTACAACAGAGAATAATGATCGACTTCGACTTCAAGAGCTGGAAGCTCTAGATGAAAAGCGATTGTATGCGCAACAAAATATCGAGCTATATCAAGCCCGAATCTCAAAAGCTTTTAATCGGAAAGTCAAAGTCAGAACATATCAGAAGGGAGAATTGGTCCTTACTGTCAGACGTCCGATGACCATGACACATATGAGCAAAGGCAAATTTGACGCGAAATGGGAAGGCCCATTCGTAGTAAACAAAGTCTTCTCTAATGGAGCATATCAGCTTGCCTCTATGGACGGAAAAGTCACGATGATGCCTATCAATGGCAAATTCTTAAAGAAATATTATGTATAAATTTCATCAATATATATAATATTTTCATTACTCCCCAGCAAGTGTAAAATCAAAAATTTATTCTTCTCTACAAAAGCTATTTCGATGTCGTTATCCCCAGCAGAAACTGATATTCTACCATGTATCATTTTCCCAGAGAATTTGATATTTTGTCTTATTAGATTTCCAGTGGATTTAATAAAGATCTTGTATAGAAAATCATGTCCATATCACCTCTGAATTTTCTATCTCAGTATATACCATATTCTATGAAAATGATATCTTGTCCTTTTGATTTCTGAGTCTAAAGATCAGTGAATAAAGGCAAAATAATATAAAGCAGGAAGGATACATCATAAACAAAGTTTTCTTAAACAGAGTTTATTTGAGACAAATTCTTCAAGAAATACATCATCATGGAAGATCACTGTCATCCCTCTCATACTTGGGACGAGGGCCACATACATAATCAGCAAAAGAATTTAATACATCTTTTCCTGACCGCACCAAGAACTGACAGACAGCCACCCTCATTGCTTTTTCTTCTTCGATTTCTCCTGGTTCGACCAGGAAGTCCAGGATATCTTTCGGCGGCTTGGGAGCAGACGAGCTTTCGCCCGTCTCCTTCTTTTGTGGAGTCGAGTGCTCTTTAGCATTTTCATCAACTTTGGAGACGACTTCGGCTTTCTTCGTGTTCTCTTCGGAAGACATTTTGAATAAAAGAGAATAATGTGTGATCCTTCTACTCAAATATATGCTCTATTTATAGGCATATGGTTACAAGGATCGAAGGGACGTATTCTTTCCCGATATTCAGTTCATCCATTCATTTCTCACATTCATCCGACGTTTCACATGTTCATTAATACTTGACGGCTCATCCGTTCATTTATTACATTCACTCGACAGTTCATCTGTTCATCATTTCCTAACGGTTCGTCTGTTCATAATCTTCTATCAATTTATTAAGCGAGGATTCGTTATTTATCATGTTTTCATAACCTCTGAATCAATTCCGAATCTGCTTACTCATTTGTCATGTTTTGACCTATGCATAGAAATTAATCTATTTTCTTTCGAGTTTCTGTATATTATCATGTCCATAATACCTCTGATAATATCATATACTCTAAAACAAAAAAGATGATTTTATTATCTATCATGTCCACAATTCATCCACAAATACAAATCACTTCAGATAAAGAAGATTTATCATTTCCATTATCATATTTTCATAAAAAGTCTATTACATTTCTTAGACTTTCCTACAAATCATAATGGAAATCTATTACAAATCTTGGATTTTTATTCTATGTACAACTGAGATCTATTTCTTCTTGGATCTTCTCTGGCAATCTCGTTGTTTGTGGCAATTCCTGGGTGTCCAGCAGGAATCAAACTCTGGTCTTATCTCTCAGACGAGAGGAGAACCACAGAGTAGGGCAATACGAAAACGTGTTGCTGCCAATACAACTGGTGGATTAGGAGCGACCTTTCAGAGGAGACAGGAATGTATCCAAACCTTGGGATACAATTCCTAGTTCTCCCGTGAAAGGAACTCTACTACCCGATTTCTCGGTAGTAGAGTTGACTCCACCATCCAACTCTCGGGTATAAAGGCTCTTCCTACCATCTGAGGAAGACCCTTCTATCCCACGAAGAGTTCTGAGTTGTCTGATGTACGCGTCAAAAGCGTATGAGCTCTCTGATGTAGATGTCAGAAGGACATTCTCCATAGCATCCACATCGCCAATGCCAGTTCTGAAGCTGAAGAAAAGACTTAGCCAAGTTTCTGCGGAAAACAGCAAGAGGAAAAGAATTAAATCAACAGAAATGCCATATACGCTCAGAAACAGAAAGCCTATTTTTACCTTCAGGATTGACATTGAGAATTGGCAAATTGATGTCTGACATATTGCTCAGAATTCGAATGTTCAGGAGCATTTGCTTTCTGATTTGAGATTGAAATCTCACGTTGGTTCTCAGAGAAAAGAAAGAGAAAAGGAAGATGGAAATGAGTTCTGTGAAACTATTCTATCTATTTAAAGTATGGAGCATGAACCTATTCTTGGAAAGGATCCGCATGAATAGCGCTCGTAAACGTGGAACGAATGACACGTGTACTTTGAAAACCAGCACAGCCTTGGAAATATTTAAAGAGTGCTTTCCACAACGTTGGAAGATAGCGTAACTTACGGGCTATTTATTGGTGCACGCTATTCATTGGCGTACGTTATTTAGCGTAATTCACAACGTTAAAGGACAGCGTAATTTATAGCGTAAAATACGCTGACATACGCTATTCAGCGGAATTCACAAAACATTGGAAAATAGCGTAATATACGCTATTTCATTGGCATACGCTATCTAGCGTAACTTACAACTTGGAAGACGGCGTATTCTACAGTTATTTATCGGTGCACGTTGGTTTTCAACACAGATTTGGACTAAACAGAGGATTCTTGAATATTCATTTTTTAAGGCACTGATGGCCTTACAAAAAAAGGGGGGGAGGAAAAGGAAAGGAGTGCAATAAAGTCACGCTCTATTTTCCAGAGTGACTAAGCTTGACGCCTAACTCTTCTACGCTTTGGACCCCCATGCGGTGTAACAGAGCAACGAACATTTTACGCTTCTCTGCGAGGCTCTGCCCATCAGAAGAAGAGGAGCCGTCCAGACCAAAGTAGCCCAAGAAATTCTTGGCTAAATGCGTAGGGTCGTCCTTGAGCTCGATGACGACAGGTTCAGGTTCTTGGCCCCCAAAAGTGGGGTCACCATGGGAACAGAATCCCAACTTACGTGCTTCTTCTTCAGCGGCTTCCTTTGGAGTCATGGTTTCAAAAGATGAAAGTCAAAAATTGAATTCTCTCGGTTTATATAATAGAGCTTGCTGGCTGTTCATATTCTTCCATCAGATTCAATCAATCTCGAAAAATGAAGAGTCATCATGACATTTAATGAACTCATGCCAGCGTGTCAGGACTCATTCCCACTTTCTGTTCAAAGTAATTTCGAACTTTTGAAACTCATAAAGTTCAAAAACTTTGAAGGGGGTCTTGTAGGATGTGGAAAATTATGACACGCTGTCATTTTCATCTATACGCTTAAAGACAGATGTCAGTTGAAGCCATACGCTCAAACAGAAGTCATACGCTCAAGGCTATACGCTCAGTTAAGAGCCATATGTTCAGTTCAGAGTTGTACGCTCATTCAAAAGCCATACGCTCAGTAAATATTTTATTATTTACTGAAGTGACAGCACAGCATATGTTTAAATGAGGAATGAATCTGACACTTCATCTTTCGTGCAAAGACAGCTGTCACGAGAAAAGTAACCGTCGTATAGGTTTTCGAAGAGTCGGTTTTGTCTTTTACGAGGACAACTCAGCAGCCTTCATAAATACAAAAGCCATCATTACTGTCAGTTTTGACAGTCTGTCAGCCGTCAAATCCGCAGTCACGACGCTCGAGAAGATTTTGTCAGTTATGGGAAGATATGGTGTACCAAAGAAGATTGATGATAGCCACGTGGCCACTTCTCCAGTGAGCGTATCGACCTCACATGACTCCTTCTTCACCCAGCCAAGTGAGCGTATGGACCTCACATGATTCCTTGCTAACCAAGCGAGCGTATGATCTCCATACGACTCCTTGTCCATAAAGTGAGCGTATGGATTTCCTATGGCACTACGCTGTCCAAATCAGCGTATGACTCCTCTTCAAAAGCTAGCGTATGACTCTACAGCAGTTGTATCCAGGATGATTTTCAACGTACAGTCAACACACGTTCTCACGTGTCCTGTACTCAGTTACCCATTTATTCAGAAGTTATGCAATGTGGCCTTCATGCCATCAATCTCTCCTGAATGTGCTCCACTACTCTCAACCGCACGCCAATGTGTCTCCATCAGAATTCGCCACGCGTCCCTGCAGTTATGCACACGTCAAGTAACTACCTGAGCGTATGCTTAAGGACGGTTATCCTGAACTCTATAAAAAAGAGTTTCTTCATCTTCATCAGACACTACAGGTCATTTTTCAGAGAGAACAGAAAGATTGCCCAGTTGCTGTCCAAGTTCTTCGAAGTTCGAGTTTTCTTCATCGCATCGTCCAAGGGATAAAGTAATCGTCTTCTAGATTAGATTCCTACAGTTGTAATTTTCTCAGATACAAAATAAATAAAGTGAATTTATTTATGGAAAACAGCCGCATGAAATCTCGCCGCATGAAAAGGCCATGCGGCAGTCACTGTTCTTCTTCTCCAACTTTTTCGAGAAGAAGAACCTGAAAAGTTGGGGATTCCTAGACTTCCCAAGCTTTAATCCAAGCCCAAATTTAGACTTCCATAGGTCAAAAAAGGGTAGAATAAAATTCTCTACAACATAGAACAACTAGATTTTTGAAAACAAAGAAGTTTGATAGGTCAAAACCAAGAAAAAAAAACCGAAAGTAACATAAACTTAGATCTACAAACATACACCCATAAAAACCAGAAACTCCAAGTTCTAAAGAGACTTAAAATCAAGTAAGGAAGAGAATGGAATAATAAAACTTGAGATCCATCACGAAGCAAGTTGTACTTGCCTAAGCTTTCTAAGTTGGTAGGAGAGTAATGGAGGATGAAGAAGAAGTAAGTGAGAGTAATGAAGAGAGAGAAAAGTAAAGGGGTATAAATATCAAGCCCAAGGCAAAATCTCCACCACCCAAGAGCTTAATCAAACACAAAAAATAAATTACAGAAAAATTAATTAGCACGAAATTACAGAATAAATATATGATAAGCATTCAATAAATACCTTCAAGCAGTACATGTATAAAAATATGTATTCTGGGAACGGAGAGTGACATCTCTATCCTCCTTAAAAAAATTTCGTCCTTAGAATTTTAAATCCAAGCAGGACAGAAACATCAGAGCTAGACTAATCCAAGTACAAGTAATTTTTAGCGAGCAAGCAGTCATCTTACAATATCAATAGCAAGTAATATATCTATATTTGTCAATCTATGACATCAATCAATTTCTACTCATAGGGTGATAAGCACGAGGAATCAAGACAATCAAGGTACACGGAAAGAAATATACCTTGTGAGTCAAATAGATGCAGATACCGTGATCGGATATCATCCTCACGTTTCCACGTTGACTCTCCTAAGGAGTGATGACCCCAAGCAACACGGACAAGACTAATTGTTCGTTTCTTGAGTATCTTCTCTCTTCGGTCCAAAATAGACACAGGCTGTTCCTCGTAAGACAGGTTGGTACCAACAACCAGCTCAGAATGATCGAGGATATGGCTTGGGTCCGATACATACCTACGCAACTGAGATACATGAAACACATCATGCATGCCTCTCGTAACGAAGGTGGAAGGGATAAACGATAAGCAACATCGCCTACCCTATCAAGAATAGAAAATGGGCCTACGTATCGCGGACTCAACTTCCCGCGAACGCCAAATCTAATGACCCCACGAGTAGGTGAGATCCGCAAAAACACGTGGTCCCCAACCAAAAATTCTAGCGGCCTACGATGCTGGTCTGCCCAATGTCGATGTCGAGCTTGCGCAACTCGAAGTCGCTCTTTAATCCCCTTAACCACCTCAACCGTCTGAACAATCATTTCTGGACTAACATCTTTCTCTCCCCGATATCATCCCATGCTAGTGGCGACCTACAATTCTTACCATATAGTGCTTCGAATGGCGCCATCTGGATACTGGCTTGATAACTGTTGTTGTACAAAAATTCGACTAAGTGCAGATGACTCTCCCAAGACCCTCCAAAATCTAGGGTGCAAGCTCGTAACATATCTTCTAAAGTCTGAATTATTCTCTCTGATTGTCCGTCCATCTGTGGGTGGTAAGCTGTACTAAATCTTAACTTGGTACCCAGGCTATGATGTAAACTCTTCCAGAAATATGATATAAAATGGGTATCTCTGTCTAACACAATACTGACAGGGACCCCTTGCTGCTTGACTATCTGCTGCATATACAACTCTGCCAGCTTTTCTGTAGATTGCCCTACTCTAAAAGGAAGAAAATGTGCCACCTTCGTAAGCCGGTCCACTATCACCCAAATAACATCTTTACCACTTGGTGATCTCGGTAAACCGGTCACAAAGTCCATTGTGATATGTTCACACTTCCATTCCGGAATAGGAAGCGGTTGTAATAATCTAGCTGGCCTCTGTTGTTCTGCCTTCACTTGCTGACATATTAAGCAACAGGAAACGAATCTGGCTATCTTCCTCTTCATTCCGTTCCACCAGAAGTGCTGCTTGATATCTTGGTACATCTTGGTCCCTTCAGGGTGTATAGAATACTGAGAACTGTGGGCTTCTGTCATAACCTCCTGTCTGATATCTCCACTAGGAACACATAGACGTGATCCAAATCTAAGTGTACCATCTTCGTGAATTTTTATCTCCTTCATGAGCCCTGACTCATATTCTGTCCTAAGCTTCTGAACAAGGGTTCCGTACCTGAGCTGCCTTGATCCTGTCTACCAAGTCGGATTGAACCTGTAGACTTACCAGAATTTCTATATCACTAGGAAGTATAACCTCGATACCCATCTCCTGAAGGTCTTCTAAAATATGTCTTTGTGATGTTAACATAAATGTGCCGCCTCTCCTGCTAAGAGCATCTGCTACCACGTTAGCCTTGCCTGGATGATACTGAAGCTCTACGTCGAAATCCTTGATCAACTCTAACCATCTTCTCTGTCTCATGTTCAGTTCCTTCTGAGTAAAGATGTACTTCAGACTTTTGTGGTCTGTGTACATGTCTACTCGATCACCGTACAAGTAATGCCTCCATAGTTTTAAAGCAAATACTACTGCCGCCAACTCCAAGTCATGAGTCGGATAATTCTTCTCGTGGTCTCGAAGTTGCCTAGATGCATACGCTATCACCTTCCCATGTTGCATTAGGACACACCCAAGTTCCTTTCCTGACGCGTCACAATATACAGTAAAACCTCCGGGTCCAACTGGTAATGTAAGAATAGGTGCCGATATCAACTTTTGCTTCAAATTCTTAAATAATGCCTGGCATTCTGCCGACCAGACGAATGGCACATCCTTTCGTGTCAAGCGGGTCATGGGTGCTGAAAGTCTTGCAAAGTTTGATATGAACCTTCTGTAATATCTTGCCAATCCAAGAAACTTCGTACATCTGCTACGGTCTTAGGCATTGGCCAACTTTCTACTGTTTCTACTTTCTTGGGATCCACTGCTACTCCAGCCCCTGATATGATGTGCCCCAAGAATAAAATGTGATCCATCCAAAACTCATACTTGCTGAGCTTAGCGTACAACTGGTTCTCTCTCAGAACCTGTAACACTTTCTTGAATTGATCTTCATGCTCTTCTTCACTAGCTGAGTATACGAGAATGTCGTCGAAGAATACAACGACAAATTGATCTAAGTATGGCATAAAGATGCGGTTCATCAAATCCATAAATATTGCTGGAGCATTGGTCAAACCAAACGGCATTACTAAGAATTCGTAATACCCGTACTTCGACCTGAATGTTGTCTTGGGAATATCCTATTCTCGAACTCTAACTTGATGATACCCTGATCGAAGATCTATCTTAGAAAAAATCCTTACTCTGCTCAACTAATCAAACAAGTCGTCGATCCTTGGTAGTGGGTACTTGTTCTTTACTGTTGCCGCATTGAGCTTTCTCTAGTCAATGCACAATCTTGATGACCCATCCTTCTTTCCTACAAGTACCACTGGTGCTGCCCATGGTGATTTGCTGTCTCAAATAAACTTTTTTGCCTTCAGTTCCTCTACGTGCTAATACACCTTGAGCTGCTCTGAATTTGACATTCTATAAACTCGATCCGATATCGGTTTAGTTCCAGGTGCTAATTCTATACTAAACTCAATATCCCTAACCGATGGTAGACCTAGAAGTTCTTCGGGGAATACGTCAATAAACTCTTCAACTATCTGCGGGACTTGAACTTCTTCCAATGCCGCTGCTATACATTCTTCTTGTTGAGTTGCCCCTGATCTGACTAAGGTGAACCGCTCCATACCTGAAATATTAAAAGATATACTCCCTCTACGGCAATCTATTATGGCACAACTATCTTTCAGCCAGTCCATGCCTAAGATTACGTCAAAATTCCTCACAGGAAATTCTATCAACCTGGCGGGTAAGAAACGCCCGCACACTACAACTCTACACGCTAGAATAACTCTACTAACTCCTACGAGCCCATTACCAGTGAGTATATTCAACCTCCCTGGCAATGCCTCGAATTCTATTCCTAGTCGTGTCGCAAATTGTACAGATATAAACGAGTGTGATGCTCCTGAATCAAACAATGCTACTGCGGGATATGAGGCGACGAGAATGTTACCTGCCACAACATCTCCCGATGCCAATGCCTCTTTCAAGGACAGATTGAATGCCTGCCTTCGGCCTCCTTGTTGGTTCCCATGCTGCGGCCTAGCCTGGTGCTGCTGCTGGCCCCTGTCTTGGTGATGCTGGGGTGGTCTTTGTTGTTGATGCTGCATCGGCGGTCCCTGCTGCCGAAACATCTGAGCCTGTGACATCAACGGATGTTGTGCCAACGTTGGTCTTTGGTACTGGCCTGTCCCTGGTGCTGGCAGAGCAGAAAATTGTTGTACTGGTCCTCCTAACCTCGAATTTATAGGACAGGTGGAAACTCGATGATCTGGACTTCCACATATCAAATACTGTCCATTCAATGCCCGACACACATCTCTAGTGTGCCCTGTCTTCCCATAATAAGTGCAGCCCGTTGGGGGTTGCTGGTTCTTCCTCTGTTGTTGTTGTTGCCTTGCTGGGGGTGCTGGCCCTCGCATTGCCACATCGTGAATACGAATGCCAAGGGTTGCTGTAACTCGGGGCGCTACTCCCCCTCCTCCTTCAATCTGATTGTGAGATCTCTTCTGACCTCCAGTCCTAGATGTGATCCTCTGGATGGTGATCTCATGCCTCCGGGTTGCCGTCAATACCTCATCGAAAGTCTGGAAGTTGTGCCCCTCTATCAATTGCAAGAGCTCAAGGTGAAACCCTTGCTAAAACCTCATAGCCCTCTGGCTCTCTGTTGCCACCATCTCCAGGGTGAACCTACTCAGTCTGCAGAACTCTGCTGCATAAGCATCCACTGTCTTGCCAGCCTGCTTGAGGTTGATAAACTTCTGTTGTAGCTCAAACTGTGCCACAACTCTATAGTACTTTGTCTTGAATCTCACAATAAAATCGTCCCAAGCAACAGGACGTCTGATGCCTACTTCTTCTGATTCCCACCAATCACGTACGAGGTCCTGAAGTAATAGCTTTACTAGATCTACACGTTCTTCCGTCGGCACCTTAGCCGCTGTCAAAATAGCCTCGATGTCCTTACGCCATGCATCTGTTGAAATAGCATCTTCCGTGCCCTCGAAACGATGGGGGTTGTACTTACAAAATCTGGTCGATGCTCCTGAATCAATCCTCACTCCTCTTTCCAAAGCCGTCTGCAATCCTTGGTTGAGTAACACATTCTGCTCTTGCAGCTGAGTGTGCATGCGTTACTGGGCCAACATCTGATATTGCTGAGTAGCCATCATCCCTCTCATGATCTCCAGAAGGGCTGGTGTCTCTACTTCCATGGGGGTAGGTGGAATTGTTGGCGGTGTTGGAACCTCCGGATACTGCGGTCCAGCTGCTGGTTCTACTATCACCTCTTCTTGGATGGTCTCTTGAGGTAGTACTGGCCCTTGTTGCTGATCAATAGGGTCTCGCTGTTCATGTTGCCCTTGTTGTTGCTGTCCAGCTCTGGCAGATGCGGACGAAGTGCCCCAAAGAAAAAGGATAAGAGAGCAATCAAACGATCGGACAGGAAAGATCAATAAAGTCAAAGGATACCGGAATGTCAAGCTAGGGTCGAGAGTAACGAATCATAAGATCAAGGGGAAATATGTATGATTGAGACATCCTATAAATTAAAATACCCCACAAGTCTGAAATCAGACCTGCATGGGCCACCACTAAAACCTTGTCACGCCCCAGAACCAGAATACCGGAGAGCGAAGGAATGACTCAGCCAGCTACGTATTACGGGTAGAAGAATATCGTATAATACGATCAATGCTGTCTAACGATGAGGGGGTGCATACTACATGAAAGTCTCACTATGGTCATGACTCAACATCTATTGTCTCAATCATTCAAACAAGAAGCAATAATAGAGAACATGTAAGATAAAAACAGTAAGGCGTCCCAAACGCTCCGTCAAAATGTTCTTGAGATCTGGCTGTATAAAACATAGCTAGATGATATAGCAAGGTATACACAATTGTTATCAGCTGCAGTCTGACTTAGTTACAATTATGTAAAGGTAAGTGCAAGACAGTCCGACTAACATGTCGGTGCCAAACGGCAATAAGTAAAGTAACTAGTAAAAACGAGCAGGGAAGCAAGGGACCCACTCGTGTCCTCCTGCGATCATTCCTCTAGTATTGACCATCTTGGAGGTGAAAGTAAGCTGAGTCCTCGGGAGCTGGCTCTAAATCTGGCCATACAAAACCAGAGAGGTTAGACCTCTAATAGCAAGTACCGCAAGGAAGCACGATATGAGGAATTAGAACCAGTGATAAGAGTTAAGAATATGCTAAATAGATCTCTGCTTGCTACTGGGGTTCGCACAACATCACGACACTTCAAGCCAACTTCCCAACCAAACAAGGACAAAAGTTAACCCGTCATGTCCTGACGTTCTGCTCATCTCAATAGTTAACAGAGTAGGTACAGTGCACAAACAAATCAATTTAAACGACCATGCAACTACTACGACTTGCTATTGTAAGTTCCAAGTTGTCTTGGAAATATACGATAAGGGATTCCTTAGTTCTTACCATTACAAGCAAGGCTAGTCTACCCAATAATTAATTGCGCCAATCATGAATTAGACAAGTCCCAGCGGGACACCCGTCATCAATATACAATAAATGTAAACAGATACCACTCCATACCCGTGTGGCAGATTTGTAATATCCGTAGGAACCAGTCGGCATATCGGAAACACTAATTGTCCCAAGATGGCTGCCATGTAAGAACTTGGGAATCCATTCTCTCCATGCAATAGTTATTTTTATTTAGCTTAGGGGTCCCTATGTTAACTGAACTCTCATGCCGTGGATCATGATCATTCTGAATGAGTACTCCCGTACAAAGTACGATATACATAACTCTACAATGATGCCCGTGCGGCTAGGTTGTAGGTCGTACATAACGTAATACAACAATAAAACCTAGCTACGGAATAATCATGCCTTGACCGTACGATACACATATTGCTTTTATAGAAATAATTTAAAGTCTACACGTATCCATATGCCAATGTTCGGGATCGGCTAGTCGATTGCAATAGTTCATGGTTAATATGAACGTGTCTCATTCAATTTCAATAAGACGACTAGCCAGTCTCTTAGTCCCAACTAGGAACGCATGATCAATCATTAGTCAAGGTAACAATTAATGTCAATTTAGGACAATTAACAGCCAAAAGGCGGTAGTTGATGGATGCCCATCTATGCGGCAGGGTAAGTCGGAATCCCATGCGGCAGTAGATGGATGTCCATCTATACGGCAGGGTGAGGGGGTACCCATCTATGCGGCCAGAGTCAAAACCGAATTCCATGCGGCCCGGGAGCCAAGGGCCATGGCCTATGCGGCCAAGGATCGCCATGCGGCAAGGCTGCCAAGAGCCATGCGGCAATGGGGAAACAAGGGCCATGCGGCATACGACCAAAGGGATAATACGGCAAGGAGGGAGCCGCATGAAGACTAGAGTGCCTATGCGGCCAAAGAGGAGCCGCATGAAATTTTGCCGTATGAAAAGGCCATGCGGCAGGCACTGTTCTTCTTCTCCAACTTTTCCGAGAAGAAGAACCTGGGAAGTTGGGGGTTCCTAGACTTCCCAAACTTCAATCGAAGCCCAAATCTGGACTTCCATAGGTTAAAATAGGGTAGAATGAAATTCTCTACAACATAGAACAACTAGATTTTTGAAAACAAAGAAGTTTGATAGGTCAAAACCAAGAAAAAAACCGAAAGTAATATAAACTTAGATCTACAAACATACACCCATGAAAACCAGAAACTCCAAGTTCTAAAGAGACTTAAAATCAAGTAAGAAAGAGAATGGAACAATAAAACTTGAGATCCATCACGAAGCAAGTTGTACATTCCTAAGCTTTCTAAGTTGGTGGGAGAGTAATGGAGGATGAAGAAGAAGTAAATGAGAGTAATGAAGAGAGAGAGAAATAAAGGGGTATAAATATCAAGCCCAAGGCAAAATCTCCATGTAAGCCCCTAGACTTTAAAATAATATTTTATAATTTTAAAATAGTATTTGTATCTTTAAAATGAGTTATTATAATTATTTAAAATTTTCTAGAATTTTTAATAATTTTTAAATGAATTTTATAGCTTAAAAATATCAATTTGCAATTTGTTGAATTGTTTTAATATCAATTTACAATTTGTTGAATTATTTTAATATCAATTTGCAAATTAATGATTTGTTTTAATTTCGGGTTGCAAATTATATTTGCAAATCGATAGGCTGTGGGTTGCAAAACCCCAGACTTTGGGGGCCTTGCTGCAAACCTACCCATCACCCCCCCACGATCTTTCTCTCTCCTCTCACCCACGACCGACGACCGGGCTGACCACCGCCCCGACGACCCGGCCGACCTAACCCCCATTTCCACCGCCATACCCACCCTATAAATACCCCCCGACCCGAAACCCTAACCCTAATCTATTTTCGACCACCACAGCCTAGCCTAGCCGCCGCCCTCACTTCTTCTTCTCCAGCCACTTCGCCGAAACCCTAGATTTGACCTAGCCACCACCACCGTCCACTTCCCGATGAGCAACTACCACCATTCAGTTCGCCTCAACGAGACGAACTCCCCTCCATTTTCTTCGACTGCCCCGACGACTCCTCCGCCCTACAGCAGCCACGCTCTTCGACTCGAAGTCAGACACGTACGTGTCACCTCGCTTCTTCTTCACCATTTCATTTCGTCTTCACCTATGTGATTCGCCGAGTGTCGACGAGTCTCGTGGTAAGTTTGGACACGGCTAGTTCGAGTCGTGCATGTCGTGCACGACCCGGACACAGGATTCGACCATTCTTCGTGTCCTTAACTGTCAGGACACGAAGTATATGTTATTGGGTTTAAAATCTATTAACCAAAACCAAAATAAAATTAACCCAAACCCTATCCCTAACAGCTAACCCTAGCTGACCCCCTGGCTAGTCCGAGCGTGTTAAATCCCCCTGTCCCCAGGCCGAGTTCGAGCCCCCCTTTCGTTTTTGTTTTATTTTGTTTTTATTTTAATTATTTTATATATATATATATATATATATATATATATATATATATATATATATATATATATATATATATATATATATATATATGTATGTATATATGTATGTATGTACATATATAAAAATATATATATATATATATATATATATATATATATATATATATATATATATATATATATATATATATATGTATGTATATATGTATATGTATTTATATATATGTATTATTATATATACTGTTATATATATATATATATATATATACATATATACATATATAAATACATATACATATATACATACATATATATATATATATATATATATATATATATATATATATATATATATATATATATATATATATATATATATATATATATATATATATATACTGTATTTGTATTTTTTTGTGTATATATATATATATATATATATATATATATATATATATATATATATATATATATATATGTATATTTATTATATATATTTATATTCATTATATATGTATACATAAATAACTATGTATTTATGTATATATATATAAATATAATTGCTGTATACGTATATGTATTTCAAATTCAACTTTGTACAAAATATTATTATGTATAAATTCACAAGTTATTTTATTAGGTAATTTTATGACTTGTATATTTTACCACTTTAAAATATATTATTAAAATACTTTAATATATATATTTGAATTACTGTGCTTTATTAATCCTGGCCATTTGGTGTCCAGACCTAGCATGGGTTTTTGGGCCCAAATGTGTCTAATATATTCAGAGTCTGAACAAGTCATATTGGACTTGATTCATGGCTTTGGGTCCCGTATCTGGACTTTGCTTCAATTTTGAATACGTGGACAAAATAGTAAATAATTAATTAATTATTTTCCAGAAATTGTTACTTACTGTTTTTGTATTTTTATATATATTTTAAGTGCTGTAAATATCTAAGAAAAATTGTATTTAAATACTATGTTAATTTAGCTAATTTAATATAATTTTTCCAGCATTTAATAAGTACTTTTGGTATTTTATAAAAATAGAAAAACAGAACTCATTTTCAGGATACATATGTTTGCTGATTTTTAATAAATATCTATGAGGGTTTATAAATTCCAGAAAAATTACTATAAATTTTTATAATTAACAAGGATCATTTTGGTACTTTATTTTATGTATAGTTTTGATTTATTTATTGAATAGTTATGACTTACAATATTTTGTGTTGATTTGAGTCATTGTAGTATTGGACCTCACCCTACACTAGTATAAACATCCTAGAAAGTTAGTTTAGGTTTTGTGTCAACCCACATTGGTCTCCTATGCTAAAGTCATCATTTGGCTAGGTGTCCAGTCAGAAAGTCGTGTCGCACAACTAGTGTCTTAGTCTTTAACTTAGTATGAAAACTAAGTTTATGTATTATTTCTACAGTGACAAGTCACCAGGCATCTATAGCATTTCTGTCACTACCTTGCTTTGCTAAAGGCAAGTACCTCTACAAACTTTACATACAGATATAACAATGAACTGTGATCCAACCATGCTAAATGCTGATCCTTGGGGTAGCAAGTTAAATCTTCACATGTTGTATTACTTTCAGTCTCTACCATGCTTAGGACAGTTTTATATCTCACATGTTTAACAACGGGTTAAGGGGAAACTGTTAATAGTGTACGTGATCATGCCCCCTTTCTCCGTATGTATTTACCGAGCATGGTTACATTCTATATGTAACTTTGTCGTATGTCTGATCCCGCATTTGTGTATGGATATACACCGATGCCGTTAAGGGTACGTATGTACACTTCAAAAAATTAATATTTACCAATGTACATCCTGATTACCTATTGACTGATCACTCACCTACTACAGTTTTAAACTTTAAAACGAATATGTATTGCCATGATAAAATGTATCTAAAACTGGATAAATCAAGATATGCCATGATTACGTTATTTCATCTCTTTCCATCACATGATCAGTATTATATGTTTGTTAGAATCAGTACTTGCTCCCGTCCTGACAGGATAATGTTGTAGGTATACTTTCTGAGGAGGAGTTGCTTTGTGATTCCTATTATGGAGTTGCTGCCGAGGACCAGGCTATACTTTACAAGGATGTACCTGCGGTGAAACTCGTCTAGTTTGTTTATTACTTGGGACTTTTGAGTAGTCGTGTATTAGACTATGTATTTTGTAACTGGACCTGTATCCAGTTTTATATTTTAGCCATGTACTCGGAACTTACTTATATACAAGATGAATTTTGTGTTTGGAACATTTCTGACTCCTTATTACATATAGAACTGTTAGCACACTTTAGTCTTATCTTATTTGTCTTTAGAACAGCTTACTACGCTTTATCTCAAGCGTAGGCTGGACATGACTCGGCCCGGCCCAACAATTTGGGTAGCGGATCGTGACATGTTTTTAGTGGTGGCCCATGCAGGTCCTGACTAAATTGTTTGGTTACGTCATTGTACCAGGCATGCCTGCAATTAGAAACTTAAGGTAACTAGACAACACTAGGAATGATGCTTAGAACACCTAGAGGATTACTAGGATTACAACATAGGAAACGCATCACATCATATGCTCGCTATTACAATTAGATTTTCTTGTTTATGATTGTTTACTTTAAAGAGTCCTTATAAGTTCTTTTATTTATTAGATGGTGCTCACCCGCTCATCCCAGTATGCCACACCTGAAAATGGCACACTTTCCATCCAGTTGGTTGACCAGTTGATCGATGCACCTCTACATCCACCTACCATACTCCTCCACTCCACAAATCCACCAACCCAGATGCCTCCACCACCTTCCACATCACAGACCCAGCAGGACCCGATACTCCCACCACCACCTATTACTATACCTGCCCAGGCTTCCGTCACACTTGACGGAAACCAACTGCTCACTCTGATCCAGGAGTTCTTAACGACCCATCAGGAGCAGACCACCCTACTCTGCCAGAGCATGGAGCATTCTGAGGAACGTACCGTGGTCCCACCACCTGTAGAACCACGGCAGAGAGCGGGGACAATCAAGGACTTCATGGGTCTGAACCCCAAGGAGTTCTTAGGGACTGAGGGCATCGTAGTAGCAGATGACTGGCTAGACTCGGAAGAGAGAAAGCTCCTTGGAGCTAGGTTGCCGGGTGACCTCCAGGTCGAGGCAGCGGGATTTTTGCTGACAGACTTGGCAGGAGTTTGGTTCCGGAATGAGCCGCTATTCGCGAGAGGGAAGGCCACTTGGGATCAGTTCAAGACCCAGTTCAAGAAAAAATTCTTCTCGACCACCGCTAGGGTAGCCATGGGGCTACGAATCCAGAACATCCAGCAGGGGAACCGTTCTGTTGACGAATATGCAGCAGAGTTTAGTCGTTTGAGCCATTTCGCTCCTAGTCTAGTTGCAGACCCAGAGGAGATGACGCGTAGGTTTTGCCATGGTCTAGTTCCAGATATTGGCATTCTTATGGTGGCGAACGGTACGACTGACTACTACCAGAGCCTAGAGTTGGCCCGAAGCATAGAGGAGCGTCTTCTGTCTTGCAAGAGGCCGGCTTCTGTAAACCTCGAGGGACCGTCCAAGCGTCAGGCTTTCCAGCCGAGAGCACCGACACCGCACCAGCAGACATACCGTCCTCCCGCACCACATCACCCGACCCCGCCAGTTAGAGCCCCGAGACCCCGACAGCAGAAGGGAGCTTTGTGTGCATTCTGTAGGAGGCCAGGCCATGACGCTATCGTCTGTAGGAAGAGGTTAGGTGTAACACCCAGTTTTCTGAAATTGGGATATTTTGAAAATTTATTATTTTTATTATTAAATAATGGTGTTTTAGTCATGTTATGAATTTTGGTGATTTTTAGTTAGATTAAAACTATTTTCTAAGTCATGGCTTATGACTTTGTGATTTTACTAGTATAACCCTAGTGTAAACCCTAGAGATTTCATAACCTAGAGACTAACCATGACCATGTAAGCCTAACCATGTGATTAGGATATCAAATTACCACTTTTTAGTCAAAAGGGTATTTTGGTAATTTATTAGAATTTATTTGGATTTATGTAATTTATTATTATTTAATTAGTTGATTAGTGTCATGTTAGCTCCTAACCTAGTTTAGCACTAATCTAGAGGTTAGAAAATAACCTAGAAGACTAAGTAGAGGAGGTTAGCTTTATCTATAAATATCTAGTTTACAAATATCTAGATATTACTTATCTAAGATATTTCCTTTAGAAACCTAGAAATATCTAGGGGTCAAAGACTTAGAGACTAAGCTTGCTAGGTGGAAAGGAACCCTAAATATCTACCCTACCCCCCCCCCCCCCCCATGGCAGCCCAACCCTACCCCCTCTATATAATCACACACCCCCTTCATTCAAGCTTCTTTTTATTACTCTTAAAAATCTAGTTTTTCCTACAACTTCAACCTTCCACAACTTAGCCATTTTAGCTCCAAATTGAGCCAAACTTCTTGCATTGGAACCCCTACCATTGAGGATGCTAAGGGGAGCTGGCTAGCTAGGTTGCATAGCATTTTGGGCACCATCAAGTGAAGAGGACACCCCCCCAAAACTATGTTTTCATTGAGTTTTCACTCAATAGGTAAACACTCACAAAACCTATTAAGATTGTGTTTTCTCTCCATGGTTGCATGCATATAGGTATACCCTAGCTGTGGGTCAAGTTTGGTAGGATATGGATTGGGTTTGGTGTCCGTATCAGACACGTATCTGTGTGTTTAATTAAGTGTTTGGTGAAATGTCACTATGGTTTGAAAGTTGTTGTTTTCCAAAACAAATTACATTTTTGGGTAGCCCTAGGCTTGTAGGACACAACCCTAGTTGACTGAGCACGAAATCGTATCGTGTCCGCGTCCAAATTGGACACAAACACATTGTGTACACTTAGTTCCCCTGCTACCCGACACGGATTTCTTCGTGTCCATGCCACGTGGACACGTGCCACTTGGCACAGAGGTGGGGGCACCCTCTGACAAGCCCCCCCTCGAGTTTCGTGACACCTCGTGTCGTGTCGAGTAAGAAATCTGACACGTACTGGTTTAGTTTACACTGCACACAGTGTTAAAACACACACTGACACGGCCTTCGTGTCGTGTCTAGACACGACGTGGACACAAAGTGTCAGGCCTAAACCCTAGCCCTAGACCTAGGCTACACCCTGACACAAGTACGATACGTATCGATGTGTGTGTCATATCCACGAGGCTCTGTCCTCGCTGCACGAGACTGCGCCACGCGCGTGTTCAGTCCCTGCTGTTCGGGGCTCACGTAGGACACGACACGACACGTGGAGGGGTGACACTTGGTGGACACGAGGGGGCAATGTCTGCGAACATGCCCCCAAGTTTCGTGTCTTCTAGTGCAGTGTCGGACACGAATTCGTGTGTGCATTGAATTTGCACTGACAGCACACACGTGGAAATTGAGCTCTGATACGGGCTCGGACACGACACTGTGCGACACTTGGACACGTATCAGGCTGTGGGACACGTAGCCCTATCCTAGGCGAATCTAGGGACACGACCACGAGACACGAGGACACGTGTACCGTGTCCTAGACCTAAGTGAACCTGTGCACGACGCTGCGTCACTACACAGTGTCTAAATTTACCCGATTTGGGTTTTTGACCACTGGACACGCCGTGTCGTGTCGTGGTGGACTCCCATGGACACACACGACACATACACATGTGGGGACACGATTACCAACCTTTAGGTTTGGGTATTAGCTAGGTTTTGTGTCAGTTTTGAGATTTATCCCAATGTTCAGTTATGAACAGTAATTCCTGGTTTTATTTTAGTATTTATTTTGAGATTCAAATTGATTTTTATGTAGATGTATACGTATATTTGTGTGTATATATACTGTATATATATGTATATAAGTATATGTAAGTGTATGTGGGTATGGGAGAGTATATATACATGTATATATGTAGGAATGGGTATATGTATATATGCATATATGTATGGGTGTGAGTTGGGTCCCCCCTATCTCAGTTTTTCTGAGATCAACCCCCCCTTTGCTGTCATGACCCCCATCACCCAGACTCTCACTCTCCTTTCCTCTCTCTCTATATATTATATAGTGTACCATATATATAGGGTATTATATAGTGTATCATATATATATACATAGAGTATTATATATAGTTGGGTATACATGTAGATTATATATATATAGGTATTGTATATATAGAGGGGCTATATGTGGGTATCATGTAGGTTGGCTATATAGGGTTGTATAGATGTGTATGGGTACATACATACATACATACATATATATATATATATATATATATATATATATATATATATATATATATATATATATATATATATATATATATATATATATATATAGATTATGGTATTATATATATAGTTGACTATATATTAGATATGTAAACATATATGTTATAGACTTGATGTCTTAGCCTATGGCCTATGTATATAGGTAATGTATATATGTCATAGTGCCCTAGGATTACTAGCCTATGGTTAGTAGCAAGTTAGAATTGACCAATAGGCTTAGTAGACCTAGTTTGACTAGATAGTTAGCCCTTGTTGACCATTGTTGACCAAAGTCAACTATAGGTCAACCTTGACCTAGAATTGACTTAGATGGATTTTAGATGACTATTTGACTTAAGTTTGACTAAACCCTAACTAATTGATTTATGTTTGACCATATGGTTATATGGATAGTTACATGCCAATTAAGATATGTATGGGGTTAAGTGGAATACTTAGGAGTTGTGTCATGATTTGTGTTAGCCTTAGAAATTGACTAGAAGTTGACCATTAGTCAAGATTGACCTAATTACCTTATTGACTAGTCTATGATTAACCAAAACCTTAGTTGGTCTAGACTTTGACCTAGTTTGACCATATTGACTAGTAATTGACTATTCTGACCATTGTTGACTAAACCCTAGATAACTTGACTAGTTTGGCTAGAATGTTTGACCAAGAGTTGACTTTAACCTAGATTAGACTTGTTTAACTTTGTTTGATCTTGTATGACTTAGTTTAACTTCTTGTGACCTAGTATGACTTAATTTGACTTAGTTTGACTGTAGTGTTGACCAAGTTTGACTTTGACCTAGCTTGGCTTAGAATTCATATAGATTGTATTGTAGATTTCATTTACCTTCATTTTGGACATGTCATAACTGTATTGCTCTATTTTAGAACATTGTGACCCTGGTACAGATATCTGATATTACATTACTCTTTCCAAAGTATCAGGCGAGTACATTCTCTGATAGTTCTCTCATTTATTTGTCAATTACTGTATTTCAGTTCTAGTTAGTTCTATGTGATTCTCTGTATCAACACGTATAGATATTTCTGGATTCATGTATTCGACACATACCTTACTTGCTGGCCTCTATTACTGGAGTCATTGGAATCATTCCGGAATTATTTCTAGAATCATCATGTATTGGCCGGACTCATCTCGATTCTTTTGTCGATTTTGGATTCACTTGCTGGATGAGGAAATATTGAGTAAGACATGTAGACATACCCCAAATCCAGAATCTCCCACTGGAATCTACCGGAAGCATAGCCATCTCTTGTCCGATCAGTGAGAGATGTGCCTGATACCTACAGCCGTTTATATGTCGATCTCGGTATTTTAAAACACACTGTTAGATCATAGTTGGACTCATCCTGGATTCATTAATCACTGTTGGACTCATCTTGTATCGGAAATCATCTGGTATCGGATTATATGGACTGGACTCACACTGGGATTACATTAGACTTATATCGTACTGTCTGGACTCATACATGTTATTCTAGTTCAGTTAGCTTTTATTACAGTCTTTATTGCCATGATTCTTCTCTTGTTTTAGTTACCTTTCTTTTCTTGTATCTTACTGTTTCTCTATGCCATCATTACCTGTATAAAACTGCAATGCTCATCAATAAAACTGTCTATAACTGCTTTATAGTTCTTTGTCATTTACTTGGATTTTCTAGATGAGTTGTACTCGTTCCTGTCCTGATTGGACCTATTGAAAATATTACAGATGATAATCCTGAGGACACATGCCCTACTTACCATGGACCTGGCGAGGGATTAGCTACCTTTGGTTCCGACTCTCAGGAGTGATTCAGGAGATTAGCTAGTAGACTACTTTAGCTTTCATGTTTTGGCTTGTTGTATTAAAGTTAAGATATTGAGTTTGTATTAAGTTTGTTTGAGATGATATTGTATTATTTTAGTAGTTAGTTGTTGTTGTCTTTAATTCCTTAGGTATAACTTCTGTGTTATCTTTTCGTGTTTTAGACTGTGATTGAGTATCCTACCCTTTACTTGTCCTCCATTCGGAGCTGATATCTGGACAAGTACTTTTTATACACTGCATGAGATTAGTTAGCAACCTAGGACAGCTTACTACCGCCGACACTGCGGCGTAGGCTGGACGTACCCACTTTTCGTGCCCCTATACAGGGTACGGGTCGTGACATTAGGGCAATGTTTAGCTTATGGGTGTACCACCCATCAGCTTCGGGACTGCCAGTAGCCAGGGTACCAGGTACCGGACTACCATCTAGAGGACCGCCGCTTTTGACTCAGCAGCAGAGGTTTGGGCAACATCTGCAGCAGCAAAAGGGACCCCAGGGGAAGGCTTATAGTCTGGCTCTTGAGGCGGAGCCGGAGCAGGTTTCGGAGCCAGATTATTTGGCTGACGTCATCACAGGTCATGTTTATTTACATACTTTTCTAGCTCTATGCTTGTTTGATTCTGGTATATCGCATAGCTTCCTGTCATTAGAGTTTTTGCATAAACACCACTTAGTAGCTACACCTACCGAGGAGATGAGTAGAGTAATGACGGAAGGCGGACCAGTGCCCATTAGAGCTATCTATAGATGCTCTATTACTATAGCTGAGAGAGAGTTTAGGGGACGATTCTTTGTGATGCCACTCCCCGGATATGATATCATATTAGGGATGGACTGGCTTAGCTATGCTCATGCAGCTATAGACTGCCATGAGGGTAGTATTTTGTTCAGTCCTCCAGGCACGACACCATTCAGTGTCAGGAGGACAGGGCCGGAGATCAGCCTAGAGCCAAACTGTTGTGCGACAGTTGGAGAGATAGCACCGCCACACCCTATCATTAGGGAGTTTATGGATGTATTCCCAGAGGATCTTCTAGGACTTTCGCCTGACAGAGATATGGAGTTCACAATAGATTTAGTACCGGGTTCATCACCAGTATCCCGGGCTTGCTATAGAGTGAACCCCAAGGAGGCCGTAGAGATGAAGGAGCAGATTGATGACCTGTTGAAAAAGGATTTTATTCGATCTAGTGCTTCTCTATGGAGAGCGCCAGTGCTTTTTGTGCCAAAGAAGGATGGTACAGTCCGATTGTGTATTGACTACCGGACATTGAATACCATCACCATAAAAAACAAATATCCTTTGTCCAGGATAGATGATTTGTTCGACCAGTTGAGTGGGGCGAAGGTATTTTCCAGGATAGATTTGAGATCCGGTTACCACCAGGTGAAAGTCAGGGCTGCAGACATCCAGAAGACGGCGTTCAATACGAAGTACGGGTAGTACGAGTTTTTGGTGATGTCATTTGGTCTCACAAATGTGCCAGCTGTCTTTATGAACTTGATGAATAAGACATTTCACCAGTATCTGGATAAGTTCGTCGTAGTATTTATCGACGACATCCTGATATACTCGAAGACGCCGGAGGAGCACACAGAGCACTTGCGGACAGTTTTAGAGATTCTGAGACAGGAGAGGTTGTATGCCAAATTGTCGAAGTGTGAGTTATTTTTGGACCGAGTGGAGTTTCTCGGTCATGTAGTCACTGGAGAGGGGATCTCGGTGGATCCCAGGAAGATTGCTGCCGTTGAGACATGGAAGGCTTCGACGTCAGTTTCAGAGATCAGGAGCTTTTTGGGTTTAGCAGGCTATTATAGGAAGTTCGGCCAGGACTTTGCTAGGATAGCTGAACCCATAAAAAAACTGACGCGGAAGGATGCAGAGTACATCTGGTCAGAGGACTGCCAGGCAGCATTTGAGGGGCTGAAGAGGAGGCTGACGACCGCTCCAGTTCTGACATTACCTTCAGGATCTGGAGGTTTCACCATTTACAGCGATGCTTCGGGAAAGGGGCTAGGATGTGTCCTACAACAGCATAGGAAAGTGATTGCTTATGCATCTAGGCAATTACGGACTCATGAACGGAACTATCCTACCCACGACCTAGAGTTAGCTGCGGTGATCTTTGCACTCAAGTTATGGAAACACTACTTATACGGAGAGCGTGTGGAAATCTTTACTGACCACAAGAGCTTGAAGTATGTGTTCACGCAGAAAGAGCTGAACATGAGGCAAAGATGATGGTTGGAGTTGATGAAGGACTTCGACATCGATTTACAGTATCACCTCGGAAAGGCCAATATGGTGGCGGATGCGCTGAGCAGGCATTCGATGGTATGGTATCTGATGATAGATTGACATTTACGGGAAGATCTGGAGAAGCTCGGTATAGAGATAGTCCGGCCAGGATCAGTGATACAGATGATGGCGCTTGACATTCAGTCAGGTTTGATGGAGCAGATCAAGGAGGCACAGTCTACAGATGAGAGCCTTCGCAGACTTCGAGCCCAGGCTTTAGCTGGATTGCTAGATGACTTCACCGTAGCAGAGGATGGATCCTTGAGGCATGGCAGCCGGTTATACGTGCCGAAGGGAGAGCTGATAGAGGCAGTCTTACAGGAGGCGCACCGATTGCGATATTCTATTCACCCTGGTGCCAACAAGATGTACCGTAACTTACGGGAACATCTTTGGTGGCACGGGATGAAGAGGGATGTATCATATTTTATTTCGAGATGCCTAGTTTGCCAGCAGGTCAAGGCAGAGCGTCAGAGGCCAGCTGGTCTATTGCAGCCGTTATTTGTTCCCGAGCGGAAGTGGGAACGCATTACGATGGACTTCATTTTAGGGCTTCCTCGTTTCCAAGGAGGAAAGGATGCCATTTGGGTCATCGTTGACAGGCTGACGAAGTGTGCGCACTTCATACCCTTCAAGGTGGGGCTTTCCACCGAGAAGTTGGCAGAACTATACATACAGCAGATAGTTCGCTTGCACGGAGTACCAGTGAGCATCGTGTCGGATTGAGATAGCAGATTCACGTCCCACTACTGGAGGAGCTTGCAGGAAGAGTTGGGCAGTCGGCTTAAGTTCAGTACAGCGTACCATCCACAGACAGATGGACAGTCCGAAAGGACGATACAGACGCTAGAGGACATGCTGAGGACTTGTGTGCTGGACTTTGGCGGATCATGGGAGAGCCATCTGCACTTGGTAGAGTTTTTATACAACAACAACTACCAAGCCAGCATCGGTATGTCTCCTTTCGAGCTATTATATAGGCGACGATGCCGTACACCGCTCTTTTGGGATGATGTTGGCGATAGAGTTATGTTTGGGCCAGAGATGATCACAGATGCAGCAGAGAAGGTCGGGATGATCAGAGACAGGCTCAGAGTCACTCAGAAAAGGCAGAAACACTGGGTCGATGCTAGTCGTAAACCGATGGAGTTCGCCGACAGAGATATGGTGCTGGTGAAGATATCACCTACTAGAGGGACGATCCGGTTCGGACGAGGCGGCAAGTTGAGCCCCAGATACATTAGACCGTTCGAGATACTTGGCAGGATCAGAGAGGTAGCTTACAGGGTTGCACTTCCACCCAACCTAGCAGGAGTACACGATGTCTTTCATGTGTCTCAGCTGAGGAGATACGTTTCGGACCCCAGCCATGTGCTAGATCATTCAGAGTTGGAGATCAGACCGAGTCTTACAGTTACTGAGCAGCCAGTGGAGATATTGGACAGGAGGGAGAAGAGACTGAGGAACAAAGTCATACCCTTAGTCCGAGTAGCTTGGAGCCGTCACTCTCCGGAAGAATCTACTTGGAAGAGGGAGTCGGACATGAGGAAGAGATATCCTTACTTGTTCGACCCAACAGCCGCGGGGGAACCACCCGTTCCTGCTTGATACCTTAGAGGTTAGTCTTAATAGTAGCCTTAGTCATTTATTTGCATTGCTTGCTATGTTATAATGTTTGTAGAGTCTTCTATCCTTGTGAATTTCGAGGACGAAATTTTTCAAGAAGGAAAGATTTGTAAGCCCCTAGACTTTAAAATAATATTTTATAATTTTAAAATAGTATTTGTATCTTTAAAATGAGTTATTATAATTATTTGAAATTTTCTAGAATTTTTAATAATTTTTAAATGAATTTTATAGCTTAAAAATATCAATTTGCAATTTGTTGAATTATTTTAATATCAATTTGCAATTTGCTGAATTATTTTAATATCAATTTGCAAATTAATGATTTGTTTTAATTTCGGGTTGCAAATTATATTTGCAAACCGATAAGCTGTGGGGTTAATTGCAAAACCCCAAACTTTAGGGGCCTTGCTGCAAACCTACCCATCACCCCCCCCCCCCACGATCTTTCTCTCTCCTCTCATCCACGACCGACGACCGGGCTGACCACCGCCCCGACGACCCGGCCGACCTAACCCCCATTTCCACCGCCATACCCACCCTATAAATACCCCCCGACCCGAAACCCTAACCCTAATCTATTTTCGACCACCACAGCCTAGCATAGCCGCCGCCCTCACTTCTTCTTCTCCGGCCACTTCGCCGAAACCCTAGATTTGACCTAGCCACCACCACCGTCCACTTCCCGACGAGCAACCACCACCATTCAGTTCGCCTCAACGAGACGAACTCCCCTCCATTTTCTCCGACCGCCCTGACGACTCCTCCGCCCTACAGCAGCCCCGCTCTTCGACTCAAAGTCGGACACGTACGTGTCACCTCGCTTCTTCTTCTCCATTTCATCTCATCTTCACCTATGTGATTCGCCGAGTGTCGACGAGTCTCGTGGTAAGTTTGGACACGGCTAGTTCGAGTCGTGCGTGTCGTGCACGACCCGGACACAGGATTCGACCATTCTTCGTGTCCTTAACTGTCAGGACACGAAGTATATGTTATTGGGTTTAAAGCCCATTAACCAAAACCATAATAAAATTAACCCAAATCCTATCCCTAACAGCTAACCCGAGCTGACCCCCTGGCCAGCCCGAGCGTGTTAAACCCCCCCTGTCCCTAGGCCGAGTTCGAGCCCCCCTTCGTTTTTGTTTTGTTTTGTTTTTATTTTAATTATTTTATTATATATATATATATATATATATATATATATTTTTTTTATTATATATTTTTATTTTATATATATATATATATATATATATATATATATATATATATATATATATATATATATATATATATATATATATATATATATATATATATATATATATATATATATATGTATTATTATATATACTGTTATATATATACTGTATTTGTATATATGTATATATATATATATAATATATATATATATATATATATATATATATATATATATATATTTTATATTAGTATTATATATATATATATATATATATATATATATATATATATATATAATACTAATATAAATATATATATATATATATATATATATATATATATATATATATATATATATATATATATATATATATATATATATATCTATATATATATATATATATTATATATATATATATATATATATATATATATATCTATATATATATATATATATATATATATATATATATATATATATATATATTTTATATATATATATATATATATATATATATATATATATATATATATATATATATATATATATATATATATATATATATATATATATATATATATATATATATATATATATATATATATGTATATTTATTATATATTTATATTCATTATATATGTATACATAAATAACTATGTATTTATGTATATATATATATATATATATATATATATATATATATATATATATATATATATATATATATATATATATATATATATATAAAATATATATATATATATATATATATATATATATATATATATATATATATATATATATATATATATATAAATGTAATTGCTGTATACGTATATGTATTTCAAATTCAACTTTGTACAAAATATTATTATGTATAAATTCACAAGTTATTTTATTAGGTAATTTTATGACTTGTATATTTTACCACTTTAAAATATATTATTAAAATACTTTAATATATATATTTGAATTACTGTGTTTTATTAATCATGGCCATTTGGTGTCCAGATCTAGCATGGGTTTTTGGGTCCAAATGTGTCTAATACAATCAGAGTCTGTACAAGTCATATTGGACTTGATTCATGGCTTTGGGTCCCGTATCTGGACTTCGGTTCAATTTCGAATACGTGGACAAAATAGTAAATAATTAATTAATTATTTTCCAGAAATTGTTACTTGCTGTTTTTGAATTTATATATATATTTTAAATGCTGTAAAAATCTGGGAAAAATTGTATTTAAATACTCTGTTAATTTATCTAATTTAATATAATTTTTCCAGCATTTAATAAGTGCTTTTGGTATTTTATAAAAATAGGAAAAGAGAACTCATTTTCAGGATACATATGTTTGCTGATTTTTAATAAATATCTATGAGGGTTTATAAATTCCAGAAAAATTAGTATAAATTTCTATAATTAACAAGGATCATTTTGGTACTTTATTTTATGTATAGTTGAGCTTTTTTGTCTATCTCAAAAATTGTTGGAACACAGTGTACAGTTTGATTTATTTATTGAATAGTTACGACTTACAATATTTTGTGTTGATTTGAGTCATTGTAGTATTGGACCTCACCCTACACTAGTATAAAGACCCTAGAAAGTTAGTTTAGGTTTTGTGTCACCCCACATTGGTCTCCTATGCTAAAGTCATCATTTGGCTAGGTGTCCAGTCAGAAAGTCGTGTCGCACAACTAGTGTCTTAGTGTTTAACTTAGTATGAAAACTAAGTTTATGTATTATTTCTACAGTGACGAGTCACCAGACATCTATAGCATTTCTGTCACTACCTTGCTTTGCTAAAGGCAAGTACCTCTACAAACTTTACATACAGATATAACAATGAACTGTGATCCAACCATGTTAAATGCTGATCCTTGGGGTAGCAAGTTAAATCTTCTCATGTTGTATTACTTTCAGTCTTTACCATGCTTAGGACAGTTTTATATCTCACATATTTAACAACGGGTTAAGGAAAACTGTTAGTAGTGTACGTGATCATGCCCCCCTTCTCCGTATGTATTTACCGAGCATGGTTACATTCTATATGTAACTTTGTCGTATGTCTGATCCCGCGTTTGTGTATGGATATACACCGATGCCGTTAAGGGTACGTATGTACACTTCAGAAAATTGATATGTACTACTGTACATCCTGATTACCTATTGACTGATCACTCACCTACTACAGTTTTAAACTTTAAAATGAATATGTATTGCCATGATAAAATGTATCTAAAACTGGATAAATCAAGATATGCCATGATTACGTTATTTCATCTCTTTCCATCACATGATCAGTATTATATGTTTGTTAGAATCAGTACTTGCTCCCGTCCTGACAGAATAATGTTGTAGGTATACTTTCTGAGGAGGAGTTGCTTTGTGATTCCTATTATGGAGTTGCTGCCGAGGACCAGGCTATACTTTACGAGGATGTACCTGCGGAGAAACTCGTCTAGTTTGTTTATTACTTGGGACTTTTGAGCAGTCGTGTATTAGACTATGTATTTTGTAACTGGACCTGTATCCAGTTTTACATTTTAGCTATGTACTCAGAACTTACTTATATACAAGATAACTTTTATATTTGGAACATTTCTGACTCCTTATTACATATAGAACTGTTAGCACACTTTGGTCTTATCTTATTTGTCTTTAGAACAGCTTACTACGCTTTATCTCAAGCGTAGGCTGGACATGACTCGGCCCGGCCCAATAATTTGGGTAGCGGATCGTGACACTCCACCACCCATTCCTTCCTACAAGATCTAGGCCATCCACCCCTTATCATGATGAACCGAGCTAAACCAAGTTGGTTCAACATGAACAAAATAAACCAAGAGCTTAAGCAAACGTAGAAAATAAAATACAGAAAAATTAATTAGCATGAAATTACAGAATAAATGTATGATAAGCATTCAATAAATACCTTCAAGCAGTACATGTATAAAAATACGCATTCTGGGAACAGAAAGTGACAGAGAGAGAGTAGAGAGAGGATAGGAGAGGGGCGCCAAAATATATATGAAGTTTGAGTTATAACTCCACCGTCAGAACTCAGCTCCCGTCTACATGATTTGACATGGGAAAAGAAAGCCACCAGACATGGCTTTCCTCTCTACTCTCTCTCTCTAGGTCCTGAGCCTATCTAACACCACCACTTCCTATTTTCGTACTCTCCTCCTCCTAATCTCTCTTCCTCCTTCCTCCTACTACTTTATTTCATGTCTTAGTTTAGTCCCTACTTTTCAAAGAAGCTTAGGAGCAAAAGATTAATGGAGGAGTTCTCACATCTGGGTGGTGGAACCAACATAAGAGCATCAACAGCTCTCATGTACTTCCCTCCTCGTCAACATCCACACCACCGTCTCAGTCTCCTCACCACCAGCTAGAAACTGGCGGAGGAACTCATGAGATGGCTCCCTCCTCTAACAGTCACCTGACACACACAACCCCCGCGCGCCAACTCGGTTGGCAACTGAGTTGGCGCCCCTCTCCCATCCTCTCTCTCCTCTCTCCTCTCTCTCCTCGCTGTCACATGCGCGCGCCAACTCGGTGTGCGGCCTGCGGTCTTCGAGAAAGCCTGTGCCATCGGTGATGGCGTGTCAGCACGTCTGGAAAAGGCCATCAGTGATGGCGCGCGTCGGTGTACGGCCTGCGGTCTTCGAGAAAGCCTGTGCCATCAGTGATGGCGTGTGTTTTCCATAAATAAATTCACTTTATTTATTTTGTATCTGAGAAAATTACAACTGTAGGAATCTAATCTAGAAGACGATTACTTTATCCCTTGGACGATGCGATGAAGAAAACTCGAACTTTGAAGAACTTGGACAGCAACTGGGCAATCTCTCTATTCTCTCTGAAAATGACTGTAGTCTCTGATGAAGATGAAGAAACTCTTTTTTATAGAGTTCAGGATAACTGTCCTTAAGCATACGCTCAGGTAGTTACTTGACGTGTGCATAACTGCAGGGACGCGTGGCGAATTTTGATGGAGACACATTAGCGTGCGGTTGAAAGTAGTGGAGCATGTTCAGGAGAGATTGATGGCCTGGATGCCACGTTGCATAACTTCTGAAGAAGTGGATAATTGGTACAGGACACGTGAGAACGTGTGTTGACTGTAATCCTGGATATGGTTGCTGTAATACGCTGCCTCGTTGAAGGAGAGTTATACGCCGACTTGGACAGCGTAGTGCCATAGGAAATCCATACGCTCACTTTATGGGCAAGGAGTCATGTGAGGTCATACGCTCGCTTGTTTAGCAAGGAATCATGTGAGGTCCATACGCTCACTTGACTGTGTGAAAAAGGAGTCATGTGAGGTCAATACGCTCACTGGAGAAGTGGCCACGTGGCTATCATCAATCTTCTTTGGTACACCATATCTTCCCATAACTGACAAAATCTTCTCAAGCGCCGTGACTGCAGATTTGACGGCTGACAGACTGTCAAAACTGACAGTAATGATGGCTTTTGTATTTATGAAGGCTGCTGAGTTGTCCTTGTAAAAGACAAAACCGACTCTTCGAAAACCTATACGACGGTTACTTTTCTCGTGACAGCTGTCTTTGCATGAAAGATGAAGTGTCAGATTCATTCCTCATTTAAACATATGCTGTGCTGTCACTTCAGTAAATAATAAAATATTTACTGAGCGTATGGCTTTTGAATGAGCGTACAACTCTGAATTGAGCGTATGGCTTCAACTGACATCTGTCTTTAAGCGTATGGATGAAAATGACAGCGTGTCATAATTTTCCACATCCTACAAGACCCCCTTCAAAGTTTTCGAACTTTATGAGTTTCAAAAGTTCAAAATTACTTTGAACAGAAAGTGGGAATGAGTCCTGACACGTTGGCATTAGTTCATTAAATGTCATGATGACTCTTCATTTTTGAGATTGATTGAATCTGATGGAAGAATATGAATAGCCAGCAAGCTCTATTATATAAATCGAGAGAATTCAATTTTTAACTTTCATCTTTTGAAACCATGACTCCAAAAGAAGCTGCTGAAGAAGAAGCACGTAAGTTGGGATTCTGTTCCCATGGTGACCCCACTTTTGGGGGCCAAGAACCCGAACCTGTCGTCATCGAGCTCAAGGACGACCCTATGCATTTAGCCAAGAATTTCTTGGGCTACTTTGGTCTGGACGGCTCCTCTTCTTCTGATGGGCAGAGCCTTGCAGAGAAGCGTAAAATGTTCGTTGCTCTGTTACACCGCATGGGGGTCCAAAGCGTAGAAGAGTTAGGTGTCAAGCTTAGTCGCTCTGGAAAATAGAGCGTGACTTTATTGCACTCCTTTCCTTTTCCTCCCCTTCTTTTTTGTAAGGCCATCAGTGCCTTAATGAAAAATGGATATTCAAGAATCTTCTGTTTAGTCCAAATCTGTGTTGAAAACCAACGTGTATCGATGAATAACTGTAGAATACGCCGTCTTCCAAGTTGTAAGTTACGCTAGATAGCATATGTCAATGAAAATAGCGTATATTACGCTATTTTCCAATGTTTTGTGAATTCTGCTGAATAGCGTATGTCAGTGTATGTTACGCTATAAATTACGCTGTCCTTTAACGTTGTGAATTACGCCAAATAACGTACGCCAATGAATAGCGTGCACCAATAAATAGCCCGTAAGTTACGCTATCTTCCAACGTTTTGGAAAGCACTCTTTGAATATTTCCAAGGCTGTGCTGGTTTCCAAAGTACACGTGTCATTCATTCCACGTTTACGAGCGCTATTCATGCGGATCCTTTCCAAGAATAGGTTCATGCTCCATACTTTAAATAGATGGATGAACTCCACGCAAACTCATCTTCCCATTCTTCTTCCTCTCTTCTGAGAATGAATTTTCTATGAGAAGGAAATAGAAAAGCCATGTTGTCTGATGTCAAATCTCTGTGCACGCTACCAGACATGGATCTGTCAATCCTTAGCAGCAAACTCAGCGGTAAGTTCAATATACACGCATCAAAATTTTTGTTTGCTAAGGACAAATTCATCTTCCCGAAATGAACAGAATGCATCTGTCTTTGCTTGGCCAGTTTCTGTTAACTGATTTTTCTTTACTGTTTCTTGCAGAATTTTGGCTGAAAACCTTCTTCAGAACTGGCATTGGTGATATGGATGCTGTGGACAATGTTCTTCTGACATCTACATCAGGGAGCTCATACGCTTTTGACGCGTATATCAGACAACTCAGAACTCTTTGTGAGATAGAAGGGTCTTCCTCAGATGGTAGGAAGAGCCTTTATACACGAGAGTTGGATGGTGGAGTCAACTCTACCCCGAGAAATCGGGTAGTAGAGTTCCTTTCACGGCAGAACTAGAAATTGTATCCCAAGGTTTGGATACATTCCTATCTGCTTGAGGTACCGCCGTTCCTCCACGAGCTGTATTGGCAGCAACACGCCGTCGGGCTGCCATACTCTGTGGTTCTCCTCTCGTCTGAGAGAGAAGACCAGAGTTTGATTCCTGCTGATCTGGTCGTGACTGAGACCCAGATAGTCAGGAATTGCAACCAACAACGAACCTGACGGAGAAGGTCCGACGGAGAAGATCCAAAGAAGAAGATAGATCTCTATTAGGTTATCGTTGTGGTGTAAAATGAAAATCCAAGATTTGTAATAGATTTCCATTATGATTTGTAGGAAAGTCTAAGAAATGTAATAGACTTTTTATGAAAATATGATAATGGAAATGATAAATCTTCTTTATCTGAAGTGATTTTGTATCTCTCTGGATGTAAAAAGAACATGATAAATAGAAATCTTGATTTCTTTTTTTTAGAGTGTACAATACCATCAGAGGTAATATGGACGTGATAGGATGTAAAGACTCAAAAAAGAAAGTCAGATTTGTATTTATACAGAGGTCAAAGGTTATGAAAATGTGAAAGATAACGAATTCCAATCGATAGAAGATTATGAACAGACGAACCATCGGATGAATATAATAAATGTACGGATGAACCGTCAAGTATTAATGAATGAATATCGGGAAAAGACACGTTCCTTTAATTCTGGCAAATATATGCCTATAAATAGAGCATCTCTTTGAGTAGAAGGATCACACATTATTCTCCTTTATTCAAAATGTCTTCCGAAGAGAACACGAAGAAAATCGAAGTCGTCTCCAAAGTCGATGAAAATGCTAAAGAGCACTCGACTCCACAAAAGAAGGAGACGGGCGAAAGCTCGTCTGCTCCCAAGCTGCCGAAAGATATCTTGGATTTCCTGGTCGAACAAGGAGAAACCGAAGAAGAAGAAGCAATGAGGCTGGCTGCCTGTCAGTTCTTGGTGCGGTCAGAAAATGATGTATTCAATTCTTTTACTAATTATGTATGTGGTCCTCGTCCCAAGTACGAAAGGGATACCAGTGATCTTCCATGATGATGTACTTCTTGAAGAATTTGTCTCAAATAAACTCTGTTTAAGGAAACTTTGTTTATGATGTATCCTTCCTGCTTTATATTATTTTGCCTTTATTCACTGATCTTTAGACCCAGAAATCAAAAGGACAAGATATCATTTTTATAGAATATGGTACATACTGAGATAGAAAATTCAGAGGTGATATGGACATGATTTTCTATACAAGATCTTTATTAAATCCACTGGGAATCTAATAAGACAAAATATCAAATTCTCTGGAAAAATGATACATGGTAGAATATCAGTTTCCGCTGGGGATAATGACATCGAAATAGCTTTTGTAGAGAAGAATAAATTTTTGATTTTACACTTGCTGGGGAGTAATGAAAATATTATTTATACATAATATTTCTTTAAGAATTTGCCATTGATAGGCATCATCGTGACTTTCCCGTCCATAGAGGCAAGCTGATATGCTCCATTAGAGAAGACTTTGTTTACTACGAATGGGCCTTCCCATTTCGCGTCAAATTTGCCTTTGCTCATATGTGTCATGGTCATCGGACGTTTGACAGTAAGGACCAATTCTCCCTTTTGATATGTTCTGACTTTGACTTTCCGATTAAAAGCTTTTGAGATTCGGGCTTGATATAGCTCGATATTTTGTTGCGCATACAATCGCTTTTCATCTAGAGCTTCCAACTCTTGAAGTCGAAGACGATCATTATTCTCTGTTGTAAATTCATTGGAGATTGCAACTCTCAAAGAAGGAATTTGTATCTCGAGGGGAAGAACAGCTTCACACCCATATACCAAAGAGAAAGGTGTACATCCGGTCGCATTGCGAACTGTGGTGCGATAAGCCCATAAACATTCACCAAGCTTCTCACTCCAGTTACGTTTATTGGAAGAAACGAACTTTTTCAAGAGTTTGATGATTGTTTTGTTGAAAGCCTCTGCTAGTCCATTGGCTGCTGGATTATATGCTGTAGAAGCCAGATTATTAATCCGATGATCATCACAGAATCGAGTAAATTTCTGGCTGACGAACTGTGGTCCATTATCATGGATAATATGCCGAGGAACACCAAATCGATAGATGACATGATGTTTGACAAAGTTGATAACATTAGAAGTCTTGACTTCAGATAACGGGATTGCTTCAGCCCATTTAGAAAAGTAATCAGTTATTGCTAGAATAAACCGATGTCCTTTTGATGATGGTGGATTGATAGGACCGATGACGTCCATGCCCCAAGCTTCAAAGGGCCATGATGCCGCTGTTGGGTGTAAGAACTCCGATGGTTGATGGATAAAGTCTGCATGAATTTGACAGGCTTTACATTTCCGAGCATATTGAATAGTATCAGCTACCATCGTGGGCCAATAATAACCCATACGTCGGATACGATCTTGAAGTTTTGGACCTGGCTGGTGAGCTCCGCAGATGCCATCATGTGCTTTACGGATTATCTGTTGTGCTTCTTCACCAGCGATGCATCGAAGGAGAAGACCATCATAGGCTCGACGATATAGTATCTTCGTAGTATGATTATAGTAGAATCTGAGAGACCGGCGCCGGATAGATGCTGCTTCACTCGGGTTATCAGGAAGTATGTCATACAACACAAATTCCAGAAACGGACGTCTCCAGTCTTCAGTTACGGTGTCTATTTTGTTAGAAAAGACATATTCTATAGTAGAATCGGAAGAAGACAAGGACACTTTGTCAAACTTTAATTCAGCATCAAAGTTGAGAGAATCTTCGTCTGGATTATGGGGAAAAGCCAAAGTCAGATTATTTTCAACGCAGAATAGTTCTCGGTTATAAACCACTATCACTTGCTGACGTCTGATTGGTATGGCTAATACAGCAGCAAGATTAGCTAAAGCATCAGCTTCTGCATTATAGGCTCGTCGAACATGTTCGATAAAGAAACCTTCAAAGTAGGAGGCCATAGAGAGTGCTATTCGATGATAAGGTATCAAATCTTGATGACGAACTTCATACGTTCCTCTGATCTGATTGATGATAAGCCTAGAGTCTCCATAAACTTCTAAATATTGAACATCCAGATGTTTAGCGAGTTGAAGACCAATGAGCAACGCATTGTATTCTGCAACATTATTTGAACATGATTGATCCAGAGAATAAGCCCTCTGAATAGTTAATCCCTCTGGGGATACAAGAACAATTCCAACTCCGGCGACAATATTGCCGTTAGGACCTATTCTAGATGCTCCATCAAAGAATAGACGCCAGGTAGGAACTTCTTCAAAAACCAGATTTGAATCCAGAACTTCATCGGGAATCTTATCATATAATTTAGAATCTTCTGGGACTGCATGAGCTGCTAGAAAATCAGCAAGAGCCTGTCCTTTAACTGACTTCTGAGGAATATAATACATGTCATATTGGGCTAACAAGATTCTCCAATTAGCTAGTCTGGAGTTGAGAATACCAGGTTTCTTCATCATAATCCTGATGGGATTCACTCTGGAAATGACATGAATCGTTTGACCGATAATATAATGTCGCATTTTCTGAACAGCAAATATTAATGCTAGGCATTCTTTCTCGATTGGAGAATAATGCGGTTCAGCGCCTGTCATTGTGCGACTGAGATAATAAATGGCCTGTTCATGACCATCTTTATTTTTTTGGGCGAGTAATGCACCAAGAGAATGATCCATAGCTCGAACATATAGAAGAAATGGTATTCCCGAGACGGGAGGTACCAAAATTGGAGGGTTCATGAGGTACTGTTTGATGTCATCAAATGCTTTTTGACATTCTTCGTTCCAGATGAAAGATACACCTTTCTTCAGAAGTTTGTGGAATGGTCTGCAGCGTCCTGATAAGTTGGAAATGAATCTCCTGATATAAGCAATTCTTCCTTAAAATCCTCGTAGCTCTTTTAAGGTGCGTGGAGGACGCATCTCTTGGATGGCTTTGATCTTCTCGGGATCCACGTGTATACCTTTAGCGGTAATGACGAAGCCGAGAAATTTACCACTAGAGACGCCCAGGAAGGACTTAGTAGGGTTCATTTTAAGTTGATGCTGACGCATTAAATCAAAGATAGTCTTCAAATCTTGGATATGATCCTCCTTTCGTCGACTTTTGACTGCAATATCATCAACATAGCATTCGACTATTTTTCGGAGATGTTCGCGAAATATAGTGCTCATTGCTCGCTGATATGTTGCTCCTGCATTCTTGAGACCAAACGGCATCACTGTATAATAGTATGTACCGATCGGCGTTCTGAAGGAAGTGTGTTTTTCATCATCTGGAAACATTTTGATCTGGTTGTATCCCGAATACCCATCCATAAATGACATTCGTTCGAAACCACATGTATTGTCGATTATGACATCAGTAATTGGAAGAGGAAACTCGTCTTTAGGACAAGCTGCATTGAGATCGCGAAAGTCTATACAGACTCGGATCTTGCCAGTCTTTTTAAGGACAGAAACAATGTTAGCCACCCAGTCAGGATGTTGTTCCTCTCTGATAAATCCGGAAGCCATAAGCTTGTTGACTTCAGCTTCAATTGCATCCATAATGTCTGGACGAAATCGTCGCTGTTGTTGTTTGACCGGTTTAGCATTTGGCATGATATTAAGCTTGTGTATTACGATCTTCGGATCTAGTCCTGGCATATCCTCGTAGCTCCAGGCAAAGACATCGATATAATCACGAATAAGCTTGATCATGTCTTGCTTATCTATTTCTGAAAGACTCTCACTGATGAATATTGGTTTAGGAGAACCTTCTTCACCAACATCAATTTGGATCAGTTTATCTTCGGTAGGAGGTTCCCTCTGCTCGAACCTGAATTCCCATTGGTCATCTAATCTTTGAGCCCATTGTTCTGATTCGGGTGATATTTCAAAATCATCCTCATCTTCATTATTTTCTTGTGGGCCATCAACAGAGACCATATTGATGGATAGAATAGAGCGATGAAGATCGCCAACACTCGTGTCAGAATCCCAAGAGAGAGAATCAGAAGACTCAGATCGTTCATCTTCAGATTGTTCGTCTTTATTGAATTTTGATTCTTCATGGACTATGTTGATAAAGGAAGTAGGAGCAATGTAACCTAAACCACATTTTGTCCTTCCGTATTTTAATGGAGGAATTCGAACAGGCATTCTTCTTCCTTTTCCATTATTGAGACTGGTTCTGAAATCATAACCCATATTCTTGATGATATTTTTGGATTGTTGACTGTAGTGACGCAGTTGTAACCTTCCAGTATCATCGTTTATGTCATCTTCTTCCAAGTTAGGAGGATTCTGAGGTCCTTTATAGAAAAATATTGGATTTTCTCCCTTCTTTCGACTGGGGACCACAAAGTATGATTTCTGTATAGAGTCTAATGATACGTCTGTATGAAGAGCTTGAACAACCCCTATAGTTAGTGGCTCTAAGCTATCTAGCAATTGTAAATAACTTTGTACATAACTACAAATATCAATATACTGCAAAGGAGATGCTTCATTAATACTAGATGCTGTATTTACAACAGAAGGCTGAGCCTTATCAGACTTAGTCAGATTAACGACAAAGGGGGAAGAAGAAGAACAGTTAGAATTTTTGTTTCGATTAAGATCGATAACAAAAGGCTCAGAAGAGGTGAGCTCCCTTGAAGAAGACCGTGGATAAGTAATGCGTCCACTGACTGGAATGACTAGAGTATCTGATCTAGCCTGAGAAGATGGAGGGGGAGTGATGAGTCTACTGACAGGAATGATCAGCGAACTTTGGGCAGATGATGAAGTAGTACGTCCACTGACCGGAATTATCAGTGAGCTTTCTTCGGATGATCTAACAGACTGCGGAGGAGTGATACGCCCTTTTACAGGAATAACAAAAGTGTCAACTTTGGATGTCTCATCTTCATTATCCATAGCTTGCAAGACTTTCGAGTATTCATCTTTGTACATGCGAGCGTCATTGAAGTAAGCTTCGACTCCTTTGAATGGGTAAAGATCTGCCACTTCTTTTTGAACCTCTCCATTATCATCAACATATTTGAAGCACTGATGAAGGGTTGAAAGAACGACATTATGTTCATGCAAGAATGGTCTTCCTAATAGAGCATTGTATGAGCAACCATGATTGTCGATGATGTAAAAAGTAACCTTAGTACGAAGATCGCCTATTTGAAATTTAAGGCGAATCTTGCCTAAAGGCTCACTTTTTCCTTGATTGAATCCCAAGATGGTAGTGATAGTGCTGGAGAGGCTATGTACAGGTATCTTCAATGCATCTAACATAGCCTTTGGCATAATACTGAGAGCGGATCCTGGATCAATCAATAAACGATCAACCTTCATAGAATCAATATATCCTGTATGATATAAAGGACGGTCATGTCGATTATCCTCTAGCAGCATATCGTCCTGTGTAAAGGTAATGTTTGGAATAAATTCCAATACATTATGGCAATGAGAAACAGGTTCTGTTTTCAACTTCTTGAGAAGAGTTAAGCAGGTTTCTGCTTGCAGCAGTGCTTCACTTAAAGTTTCTCGAGTCTCTTTAGAGAGACGTAAGAGCTCGAAGATTGACAATTTAGCTGGTGTATTGGCTAGTTGAGCCAATATATCAAAATTATAAGGCTTTTTAAGTCCTGTAGGAGATGACTTCTTCAATGGTTTGTCGAAGCGGACTTGTTGTTTGCCTTTGTCAGCTGCTGTTGGTTTAAAAGGAACTGTCTCAACAGGAACATTTAAAGGCTCTTCAGTAGAGACTGGAGTTGAAGCTGTAGCCGGAGGAACGTCAGAAATTTCTTCAGGAACTTCAGCATAATCTTTCAAATATACTTTTCCTGACCGAGTTCCAGCATGAACTTCAACTTCAGATTCTGGTTCAAGGTCTATGGAAATCATGCTGCAATTCTTTATTTTGCTCTTGGTTCTTTTATGTTTGATGAAAGCTTCATTCCAGAAACCAAGGCCAACACGAGATTGATTATGTCTCATGGTGATGGCCAAAGGTGCTCGGAGTCCCTTGCCTGAGTTTAAACCTGGGGCAGTGGCTAAATCATAACCCATCTTCGCCATCAATTCACGAGATTGTGAACTGTATAAATGAAAAGCAGGTTTGTACCTATCTTCAATTTGAGGTACAGATTTTATCTTCGTAGAGAGTGAATTTCCTGCTGAGATAAAAGTAGAGGTTAGATAAAAATTGGGTGTGAAACTAGAAGTCACATTGCATGACTTAGTCTTTCCGAACTTCTTTTTAGATGAGGAAATCTTCCGAGGAGAAGAGGAAGACGTTTCAAACTCCGTCATTAAATCCGGGTGAATCCACATGATCTCTTCCTTCTTAGTTGTGACAGGAACAAGTCCGTCATTCTGTGCTGGTGGGATGTTTACAACTTCGAGAGTTGTTTTGGGGATAGGAACAATCCCACTTTCCACCTTTAAGGGAGGGAAGTCACCGAACTGCATTGAAATTACATTTGCTGTGACTGTTTTGTCTTTGGGTGTTAATGTCACAGCTCCTGATTTAATCATCTCTTGAATCTTCCCTTTTAATACATAGCAAGACCGGATTGTATGACCCAGCATTCTATGATATGGACAGTATTTTGGATGATCTGTCTTATTGGCTTCATCAGGCTTTTTAATTTCTGACAATTGAATCTTATTACCTTTGAGTAAGCATTCAAAGATACCCTGAACATCGTCATCATCGAAAGAATATTCTTCTTTCGGCCGAGGAGATCTCTGTTGTTGATTTGTTGGAGCTGAAGTAGCTTGGGTAGTCTTTACCTCTTGACTACTGTTTTGGAGATTGACTTCAAGAGCTTCTTTCCCTTTGCGATTGTTGGGTCGAGTACTATTGCTAGCACTCTGATTTGATTCTTTGGGAGCCATTTGTACCTCCAGACCCTTAAAGGTCTCAGCACTGACCTCGGCAGCCTTGGCACTGACGATGAATGAAGGCCAATCTTGGAACTGAGTGGACCCTGTCCACATGCTGATAATTGGTAAGAGGTTCGGCTTGCAAGTGTCGATCGTAACAGCATCGGGAGTTCCAAGAGGCATTTTGAGGGCTTCTCTTCTGAATCTCTCAATGAATTCCTCAGTGGTCTCATTATTCTTCTGTTTGATTCTTATGAGGGCCGACATGGTCATATCATTGAGCCCTTCGTAGAATCGTTCAAGAAACATTTGCTTAAAACCGGCAAATGAGGTAATGCACCCATCAGGGAGACTTCTATACCATTCATAAGCCGTTCCTTTAAGACATCCAATGAACACCCGAGTAAGGAGAGCGTCACTTGGTTGCAATTGATCAGTCATTACTTCAAAATGATTAATGAACTGACTTGGAGAGGTTGTCCCATCATAGAAAGAGATGGTCGGAGGTTTGTATTTTGGTGGATACGATACCTGCTTCCATTCTATCGGATAAGGCTGTTTGATGCCTAACCTTTGTAAACCATCCTTCTGTTTGAATGCCTCGAATTGAGTTTTGAGATTCTTCAATTCTTCAGAGACAACTCTCAAAGATTGTGGAGTTGTGGCTTGTAGAGTGTAATTGGGAGGAGGGACTGCAGCATATGTACCACCCCCAGCTCCAGAGTGACTTGGTGTGGTTTGTACAGGAACATTAGATTGTACCCCCGGAATAGTAGAGGGTTCGGGGTTTGGAACAACAGGGGTATTCAATACCACTGGTGGTGCTGTCTGTTGTTGAGCCTGCATTAGAGTGTGCATAGCACTCAATGTATCTGCCATAGCTCGCAATTGTTGTTCTAAAGAAGAAATCCTCTGTTTATGAGCCTCATTGCTAGTCGAAGGTTCATGATCACTTTCTGCCATGTAAGTGGTAATCATTCGAGGAATAGATGATGAAACAGTCTGTTCTGAATCATCACTGTGTGAATCAGTATCTTTCCCAGGGCTTTTTACAGGAGTCAATACTGGAAAATTGGACTCTCCAAGGAAGTCTTCTGTGATCTCCGGATTACCACTTGGATGAGAAGAAGAAGAGGCTCTGGTCAAGGCTCCGGTCCTGGATCGAGTGCCGAGATAAACACCATCTTCAGAGTCTGATATAGCATCAGACCGTATGCTACCCCCAATGTTTCTGGAAGTCATGTTGACAGAAGCATAAAGAGGTTCATCTTCATCCAACATTGGGTCATATTGAATCCGTTCGAAAACAGATTGTCTTTTTGGTGAACAACAACATTGGATGACAACCCGAGGTTGGAAGTCACAACCATGCTTTTCATGGCGAATATCGGCAATGTCATAGCCAGATGGAGTGTCAATTCTCTGTTTATTTTGCAAATATTCTCGGAGATCTGTAGGAACAGATTGGGAAGTATTTGAAGATAGTTTCTGTATAGAAACTTGTCTTTTGTTCTTCTGTCTTCTTGGTTCCTGAGTGTATAAAGACTGATTAATTTGAGCCACATAGTTCTTGGCATATTCTGCATCAGGGTCTAATATACTTGTCTCAGTGGAACCGAACCGATTCTGATTAAGCTTATTACGAAGATTCGTGGGAGATTTGACTTTGATATCAGTCTTGGATACTTGTAATTTGCCTTTCTCAGACCGAGAAATTTTGAGAGAAGGAAGATGAGTATTATTCTGACTAGGAGTCGGTAATAATCCATCTTTGGAGGAATTAGCCAAAAGGCGTTTTCCATTGTTTGATCTAGTAAGAGTACTAGTCAAATTAACTCCAGAGGTAAAGACCTTAGGAGTAGAGGAGTTGACTAAAGAGTCTTTCTCCTTGGTTGGCACAAGATGTGCAAGTTGAGGGGGAATCATTTGTATGTTCTGTGGAAGAGAACCCCCAATTTGATTTTCAGAAACAGTCAAAGGACTGTATTTGTTAGCATACGCTGACTTCAGTTTGGACTTCTGGTCATACGCTGCCTTTTTATTAGCATACACTGGCTTTGGCTCAGCGTACGCTGCCTGATGTTGGCTTTTGTACGCTGCCTTTGCCGTACGCTGCCCTTTGATTGCCATACGCTCAGAGTCATCAATGGCTAAAGAGCCGACTGCTGTCGTAAGAATAGAAGGAGAAGGGACTTTGACATGTCCAGAGATGGTTTTCCTTGGACACATTGACTTGGTTAAAGAACCAATTTTGTCAGCGTGACTAGGGGAAACCACTGTTGCCGTGTTCCGAGAAGCCGAAGTGTGCTTCATAGAAGTTGAAGACGTGTTCTTGTCAGCATGAGAAGTGACAGAAGCGTCTCGGACTGCTGCAGAAGACTTAGGGACATAGATGGAGTGTCCCTTCTTCTTGACAACAGGAAGAGCGGAGGAAGCAGTGCGGCCCTCCTTCGCCTTGAGCATTTCTTCATAAGCCGATTGGTCGAATTGTACAACCATCGTCTTCTTCGTCAAGCCGATCGACGAAGTATCGCATTGAGTTGTTGCTATCTCATTGGAGGAGACAGCTTTCCCCAGCAGAGTCGCCAATTTGTTTTCCATAAATAAATTCACTTTATTTATTTTGTATCTGAGAAAATTACAACTGTAGGAATCTAATCTAGAAGACGATTACTTTATCCCTTGGACGATGCGATGAAGAAAACTCGAACTTTGAAGAACTTGGACAGCAACTGGGCAATCTCTCTGTTCTCTCTGAAAATGACTGTAGTCTCTGATGAAGATGAAGAAACTCTTTTTTATAGAGTTCAGGATAACTGTCCTTAAGCATACGCTCAGGTAGTTACTTGACGTGTGCATAACTGCAGGGACGCGTGGCAAATTTTGATGGAGACACATTAGCGTGCGGTTGAAAGTAGTGAAGCATGTTCAGGAGAGATTGATGGCCTGGATGCCACGTTGCATAACTTCTGGAGAAGTGGATAATTGGTACAGGACACGTGAGAACGTGTGTTGACTGTAATCCTAGATATGGTTGCTGTAATACGCTGCCTCGTTGAAGGAGAGTTATACACCGACTTGGACAGCGTAGTGCCATAGGAAATCCATACGCTCACTTTATGGGCAAGGAGTCATGTGAGGTCATACGCTCGCTTGTTTAGCAAGGAATCATGTGAGGTCCATATGCTCACTTGACTGTGTGAAGAAGGAGTCATGTGAGGTCAATACGCTCACTGGAGAAGTGGCCACGTGGCTATCATCAATCTTCTTTGGTACACCATATCTTTCCATAACTGACAACATCTTCTCGAGCGTCGTGACTGCGGATTTGACGGCTGACAGACTGTCAAAACTGACAGTAATGATAGCTTTTGTATTTATGAAGGCTGCTGAGTTGTCCTTGTAAAAGACAAAATCGACTCTTCGAAAACCTATACGACGGTTACTTTTCTCGTGACAGCTATCTTTGCACGAAAGATGAAGTGTCAGATTCATTCCTCATTTAAACATATGCTGTGCTGTCACTTCAGTAAATAATAAAATATTTACTGAGCGTATGGCTTTTGAATGAGCGTACAACTCTGAATTGAGCGTATGGCTTCAACTGACATATGTCTTTAAGCGTATGGATGAAAATGACAGCGTGTCATAATTTTCCACATCCTACAGCGTGTCTCGGGCAGCGTGTCTCGGGGAGAAATGCGTCGGGGTTGTCGACAAAGGATAGCCTGCGCCATTGGTGATGGCGCGTCGAGGAGCGTGCGTGCGCCACGGTTGATTGCGCGTCTGGGGCGCGTCACATACGCAGAATCTTCCTGCGCACCATTGTAGATGGCGCATCCTATCATTTCTTCCCCCACGCGCCATGAGACTTGTCGTTTCGTTACCCAAAATAAATTTGGGTAAAGTGCAAAAAACCCCTCGTTAGATGTATACCTTTTGCAATAAAAGACCTTTTAGTCAATTTTTACAGTTACAGACCCCCGCAATTAGTGACTTGCTCGGAATAGGACCTCCCGTCTGAGAGCCGTTGGAAACAGCCGTTACTCTCCAAATTTTTTGAAAACTTTTAATGAAACACCCAAAATACCCTTTGCATTTGATCTATTTAAGGCTGAGGATGTTTGGGGCTTGGGAGAAGAGAACGGCCGGGGCTTCCACATTAGCTTGTCGCCACAGTTGCTTGGGGGTTGTACACAAGCCTTAATTTTTTTTTTCTTCTGATATTTTCAGTTCTTCCATTTTTGCTAATTTATTTCCAAAGTAATTTGTTCTCTTTTATAATTTTTTTTCGAACAGATTAATCCAAAGTCGAAGTTATGCCTTCTAGCTCGCAATCTTCGTTCTCACGACATTCAAGTAGAAATCGAGGGAAATTTATTTACTGTCATTGTGGATCAATTAGTCCATTGAAGACTTCGTGGACGCAAGCAAACCCTGGAAGAAGATTCTATGGGTGTGCAAATTTTCCAACAAGTTCTTATAGATTTCTACTATGGGAGGATGATAAACTTCCAGAGTACTATCAGACTCTAATGTGGAATTTAATGAAAGAATTGAAGGAGCATCGAAGCCAACATTTAATTTCTTCTAGAGAAGCGACAGTGGCGATGACGACAAGTGAACGAAGACCATACTTCACCATGCATATTTTGCAATTTGTTTTTGGTTTTGTAACGTGCATAGTTATGTTTAAAAATTTTGTATGACGATTGCAATTGTTGAATGAAGTAAGCTATGTGGGAAAAATGTTGGTGACATTGTTAGCATACTTCAGTGGCATAAACTGAGCCTGAGAGTTCATATAAAATGAAGAGAGTTCATATAAACTGCAGTAAGCACATAAAGTTCTTGTAACAAAAAAGTTTGGCTCTGCATAAGCACATAAATCTTCAGTAAGCACATATAAAATGAAGAGAGTTTGGCTCTGCAATAAGCATAAATCTTCAGTAAGCACAATGTTAACAAAGAAGTTTGGCTCTGCAGGAAGCATATAAACTGCAGTAAGTTCATATAAACTGCAGTAAGCACATATAAAATGAAGAGAGAAGTTAAAAACTGCATAAGCACATATTAACTGCATAAGCACATAAATCTTCAACACATTTTAAGCACATAAATCTTTCAACAAAGAAGTTAAAAACTGCAGTATACATTCAGACACATCTTTAACACATATAAACTGCATAAGCACATAAACCTTTCAACAAAGAAGAAAATCTTCAACAAGCCAAACTGCAGATAAGTATCCAACACATAAGTTATACATTGAGACCAACATCCAAACTGCAAACTGCAGATAAGTATCCAACACATAAAGTATACATTGAGACCAACATCCAAACTGCAAACTGCAGATAAGTATCCAACACATCTGAAGCACATCCATACATTCAAGTATACATTGAGACCAACATCCAAACTGTACAGATAAGTACATCCAAATTGAAGCACATCCAAACTGCAGATAAGTATCCAAAATGCAGATAAGTATTTCTTCATTGCATTTCTTCACTGGCAGATAAGTACTTCATTACAGCAGAGCAAAATAGGCACAATAATCCTTCGAAAGATTAGCACATCCCAAAATAGATGCTTGTATACTGCAGGGAAGAAAGGCAGAGTTATAATTGTTGAAATAAATTAAAAGTTGAAAATTAAATGATGAAATGAAGAAGTAGGAACCTGTAGCATGACAAAACGAGGTAGGGACTGCAGCCTGACAAAATGAGATAGGGACAGTGGCTCAGAGGAGTTAGTGAGGTAGGGACAGTGGCTCAGCAGAGCAAAATAGAGCTGAACACATACATAAGCATAGCACCCCACAGAGTAACAAAATAGAGCAGTTGACACAAAATATGTGTCTTACACTCACATAGAGCAGTTCACACAAACAGAGCACCAGAGCCCCACAAAATAGCCCCACAAAATAGAGCAGTTCACACAAACAGAGCCCCACCCACAGAGCCTTATACTCACATAACTCTAAATCATCATTGCCAACTTTCAGAAAGGGTCACCAAAATGATAAAGATCCTTCACTTGTCTACAACCTACGAAAAGATGAGTAACAAATAATTAAAATGCACAATGTAGTATACACAAAGAATAATTAAAATGCACAATGCTGACCTTCATGAATTGCTTGTTGGATCACCATGACAAATATGTAGGGTGGACTTAGAAAGCCTAGGCCTACCAGGCTTGGCCTTTGGCACTGCCACCTTCTCCTTAAATTTATTTTTGCAGGATCTAGTATTATGTCCAACTGACTTGCAGTTGCCACATGTCACAGTAGCTCTTTCGCATTTTCCTGCATTCTTCCTTTTTTTAATCTCATCAGGTTGTTTCTTCCTACTTTTTGGCCTTTTCCCAGTAAGGCTACGAACTACAGGAGGGATCATAGGCACAATCCCAGGTATGCGCCTCAGATGTCTCATTGAAAGAGGATTAATTGGCTCTGCATAAGCCATCAAGTAGGTTTTTTTATGGTAGTACATGTGCACGTAGTCCTCAATTGAATGCCTTTTTTTTTTCTTAAGACATGCAACTGCATGCTCACATGGTATGCCTGTGATTTCCCACACCCTACAAGTGCATGTCCTAGCTTCTAAGTCAACTGAATCATTGGTTCTCCTTTGAATAACCTCATATTTGTTGAATCCGGAGCCAATGACTACACACCTTTTGGAATCCTCTTTCACTTCTTCAAGATTTTCTGTTACTTTAGGAACAAGTAACCCATCGTAAGCTGCCATTTTTCTCTCTTTTCTTGGAACCTGGCCATTAGCATTCTTCTAATAGTTTCCAACAAACAGATAATAGGCTTGTCCCTGGCTAATAATATGTGTTTATTCCATGATTCACACATATTGTTGCTTGAGAGATCACATTTGGATTCAGACCTGAATCCATGCTTTGACCACTGTGCTGCAGGCAGCTTTTGAAGCCAATCGTAAGCTTGCATGCTTACTTTCTTGATCTTTTCCATCCCAATTTCGAAATCACCTAAGGTGTATGCATTTGAAGCTTCCCATAGAAGATTTCTAAGTTTGTTTCCTGGATGTTTCTTCTTAAAGTTGTCGTATACGTGCCTGGCACAAAATCTATGTTCTGCAAGAGGAAGAAGATTACGAAACACATCCAACAAACCCTTTTGTCTGTCAAAAATCCAAGTGATTGAATTGCCATCAATGGCAAGTGCTTCCAACAGTTGCTCTATGAACCAATTCCATGTTTCCTTGTTTTCTATCTCGACAATCGCCCAAGCAACATGATAGAAACTGTTATTTCCATCCCTAGCAACAGCACTTAGAAGTTGACCTTTGTATTCTGTCTTCAAGAAACATCCATCAAGACCAATGAATGGTCTGCAACCTACCTTGAAGCCCTTCAGCAGTGCATTCAAGGTGTAAAAAACTCTCACAAATCTGGTTGCTTTCCCATCAGGCTCCAGTTCTCCCTTTACCCTAACAACACTTCCAGGATTTGTTTTCATCACCAACATGGCATACTCTCTTATACAAGCATACTATTCTTGGACATCCCCATCAATCATCTCCAATGCCTTCTTTTTTGCCCTGTGTACTTTGTGTCTAGAAACATCAATCTCCAAATCTTCAGCTATATGAGTTTTAAATCCAACATTCTTCCAGTCTGGATCATGTCTGAACTTGTGGAGATACCTGTTTGCAAGAAGTGGCAAATAGTAACAGATAACAGTTAACTAATAGCTAACTAATAGTTAACTAGAACCTAACTAACAGTTAACTAAAACCTAACTAACAGTTAACAAAAACCTAACTAATAGTTAACTAAAACCTAACTAACAGTTAACTAAAAGCTAAATAACAGTAGAAGTGGATATACCTGTTTGCAAGAAATGTAGAAGTGGCTTGCTTGTTGGTGTCCACCTCGCCATAATTTTTTGTATGTGCAGACTGGAATTTCTTAACTACAAAGTATCCATTTTCACCTACAACACTTCCATGAATCCTCCACTCACATCCTTCAGTTGAACATACAACTGTGATCCCCATTCTTTCATTGTGTACAAACTTCATATTGTACTTGTTCTTGATGGCATGGAGCCTCAGAGCACTCCTGAATTCTTCATGTGTAGCAAAATGTTTTCCCACATGAACATCCACATTTTCATCCCTCAACAAACTATTTTTAGTCACAACAGGATCTGAAGTACCCAACTCAAAATCTTCAGACCCCCAACTGTCTTCTGAGGACTGCACACTGCCCAACTCATCACTGGAATTATACTCAGACTCTTGGTCAATATCTTCATGAGGTAAAAAACTACTATAGTCAATACCTACTTGTTCTTCAGCCACTTGTTCTTCAGCCACTTGTTCTTCACCCACAGCCACATGTTCTTCACCCACTTGTTGAACAGCCACATGTTCATCAGACACTTGTTGGACATCCACATGTTCTTCACCCACGGCTTGAACAGACACATGTTCTTCATCCACATGTTCAAGTGGTACCCCAGTCAAGTTAATTGTAATGTCCCAAATTCGTGATACGTATTTAGTGTACGTATACGTGTTTTGGACCCATATTTTATTCGGTCATGATTAGTTATCTTGGTTTATTTTGTATTGGCTTGGTTTTATTGGCATTGATAGACTAATTGGTTTTAATGGTTCATTGGTTTATTTTGGATTAGTGAGGCTTGGTTTATTCCTGGGTTGGTTCGGCTTGGTTTGGTTTGCTTGGTTCATTATGAACCATAGGAGAACCACATACCTACCACCACCACTACCATTTATTAACCCCCCCTACTTCCTTCTCTCTTTTCATTACTCTTCTTCTTTCCTCCATTAACTCCTCACCTACCAGGAAGAGAGTCTAGGCAAGTGCAACTTGTTTCATGGAAGAACTCCAATTTTATTACTTCACTCTCTTCCTTACAGCATCTTAACTTACTTAGTACTTGGAAATTTTACTTTTCATGGCTAGATTCTTGTAGATCTAAGTTTACTTTATTTTCGAAATTCTTGGATTTTGATCTACTTAATCTTGTTATTTCTGAGTTTTAATGGTTCCATGTTGTAGAGCATTTCATTCTGTCCCGTTTTGACCTATGGAAGTTCGGATTTGGGCTCCGGATGATGGAGTTATGGAGCTTGAGAACTTGGCTCTCATGGTATTCTTCTTCTCGGAAACTTGGAGAAGAAGAACAATACCTGACTTGACTGCATAAATATTTTATGTGGCAAGTGATTCCCTTTTAGCCGCATGAATTATCCTGGCTGCATATGCCACTCTTCCAGCCGCATAGGTCTCGGCATAGTCCGAGCCGCATGAACTTGGTCCACTTGTAGCCGCATATAACTTGTATTCCCTCTGACCGCATAAGCTCCTAAATTGATCTAGCCGCATGGGTTCCTAACCGAGCCGCATGCACCCCTTCATCTTCTGGCCGCATGAGCCCCCACTTGAGTTCAGCCGCATAAGGGCGAACCCGGCTAGCCGCATGAGACCCTCTTGACTCCGGCCGCATATACCTGATTGATCATCGGCCGCATGGACCTGTGTCTCCGTCTGCCGCATATGCACAGCTTCTCCGTCTATCGCATGCGCTCACCCAGCCAGCCGCATGAGCTACTCCTGTTCCGAGCCGCATGGGCTCTTAATTCACCCGACCCGCATGAACTTCTTTCCCCAGCCGCATGCGCTTGACCCTATCCAGCCGCATGGACTGTTCTCCTCCCAGCCGCATGAGATCATTCCTGACCGCATATGCCTGAGCCGTATGGCTCTCCTAGAGCTCTGTGTACTGTTGTTTTATTACTATTTGCCCATGTCTTGTAACCCCTTATGTAACTTGAGTTCCTATGGCGTGCACCTTTACCTTTATTGTATATTTTTATTCCCATTTTATATCCTTACGCCTTTTGTCCTGAACTAGATAATCACGAATTTATTTATTATGTTTGGAGTGATAATTGAACATGACATGACATGACCTGATAGTGGCCCGTCGTGGTGCACTCTTGACCAAGTAAACTTGATATGATAACCTGACATGATATATCTTGATAAGCTGTTGCGACGGCTACCTGACATGACATGACCTGTATAAATAACCTGGACACCGTGGGCGATTGTGCTTGTACAAATAATCCAGTCCTGTCTTGCATCATGTCTAGGAGGGGACTCCTGAGTACCACGGTCAGGAGTACCTACTATAATGGACTAAGGTTAATGACTAGAATAATTTATTAGACATGAAGAGATGTTCCCCAGTTACAGGCGACCCCGTTATTCCGGCCGCAAATGTTTGGACTTGTAGCCTGCCGACGAGTAGGGCACATTTCCAGCCCACTGTTATGTGGGGCACTCTCCATTGTCACTATAATGATTGTACTCCATTGTCACTCTAGTGTATTGTACTCTCTCTGATTGTCGCTTTAAAGATTGAACTCTCTAAATTGTCACTATAATGTTCGCCTGGATAACCTGGGTAGCTGCAGGGCCTGTGACTACTTGGAGCATCTCATTGCCTCTTGCTAGTAACTAGGATTGTGATAACCCTAGTTAGTTAATGTAGAAAGCCGTAGGCAATGATTGGCCGTGATTGATTGGATGGAGTCCAGTCCAGTATAGTATTGTCTAGAAGTGATTGATTGCAAGATTATACCAGAATAATTGAATTATTGTCACTCCAGATTGTTACTATAATGATTGTACTCTATTGTCACCCTAGCGTATTGTACTCTTCATTGTCACTATTATTATTGTACTCTCTCATTTTTACCTTAATGATTGTCACCTTTAGCAATAAATGATCAGAGACTAAGTTCTGTTCAGGCGAAGGGTTACAATCTCGATCCTTGTTTGGTTTAAGGATTGTAACATGGCTTCTGGAATAGTACCTTCGTTTTCTCTTCATATATTGTCCAGCTATATTTTATTTAGCATGATTCTCCAGTTATCTTATGTCAATAATGCTTCACTTAATTATTTTTTCTGATTGGGGCAAGTGCATTGGTATTGCACAAACCTCAATCTGTGTTACTTATTGTTGTTTTCTTACATGTTGAATGCTAATGATTTATTGGTTTTAGTTCTTAAGTGAAGCCTCCTTTGTGGCACTTGCTCTTTCTGGGGTCTGACCCAGCTGGTTTTGTATGGCCAGATACCGGAGCAGCACCAAAGGATCTTCCTGCTTTCCAGCCCGATGGTGGTCACCAGGCGTAACCAGGACATCGAATGGATTTCTTTTGTTCTCCCACTGTAATATTGTAAATTATTCTTTTGAGGCGTTTAGCCGACGAATAAGTGTTAGCTCGATTGCAGCTTTTACTTATTGTCTGCCTACGGGCTGTAACATGATTGACAAGCCCCGGGGGTTAATCATGTATGACTGAACTCTTGCTAGTCCTCACATTTTGTAACGACTAGCTTCATGATCATTCCGAATATGTAATGTATGGGACGCCTTACTATTGTGTATTTGGTGGTCTGACATCTTGTAACTATTATTAGTTGGTTGAGATTGAGACAATAGGCTATTTTATGACCTTAAGAGACTGATGGATTGTAGCAAAACCCTCACATATCTAGACAGCCGTGACCGTATAGCGGCGTGGATTCCATTCCGTTATACGTAGCTGGCTATGTCTGCCCCCGCTCTCCAGTGTTCTGGTTCTGGGGCGTGACATTAATGCTTGTCCAATAATCATCATCCATCTTCATTTCCATCTCTATAGCTGCTTCACTAAAATCAGTAATATGTGTCTCATAATCATTATAATCAATGAGTGACTCATCGAGCTTCCCTAATACATAAAATTTGAGAAGACATGGCTCTGGAAACTTTGCAAAGCAGCTCATTATATCATTGTCACCCAATAATTGTGTCTTCCTTCCATCCACAGGGTCATAGAAATAAACTTCACAGGGAGCCTGCACCCCAGCACTTGCACATAGGCCATCAAGGTCAAACCAACAGAATTCATCACTAAGAATAAATTCTTTCAGTTCCAATACTACACCACCAACGTATTTGTCACCAACATCAAAGTGACCCCCAACATACATGTGAAGAGCATACTTTGTACCAAACATGTTGTGGTAAAACCTGTACACAATTACATACAGTTACCATTTTCACACTTACAAACATAATTAGGATTTTTTGTCCACAAACTAGGTTTTTTTTTTCCAAACTAGGATTTTTTTGTCCACAAACTGGGGTTTTTCTCCTAAAGTCTTTCCAAACTAGGATTTTTTTTTCCCATAATTCCTCGTCACGAACAAAATCCTCCTCACAAACAAAAATTTTTCGTGCAAAATTAGGGTTGTCACACCAAAAAAGGGTTACAAACGAAATTAGGGTTTACGAGTATACCTGAATCTCGAAACTGGATTCACGAACCTCCGTCTTCGAATCACGAACCTCTTCTCCTCCGTCTTCGAATCACGAACCTCTTCTTCTCCGTCGTCGAATTACGTCGAACTGGAAGAGAGCTTAACCGAGGAATTGGAAAGAAAAAAATTAATCTAATGGGGGTTTAGCCTATATTAGGGATGGTATAACGGTCAGTTTAATCGAGATATAACGTCCGTTACACATAATTCTGAATTAGGGGGTCTTATGAGCATTTCTCAAACATTTAGGAATATTAAGAGCGTCGGGTCTTTTATTGCAAAAGGTATACATCTAACGAGGGGTTACAATTTCGTTAATTTTTTTTAAAATCATCGTGCCGGTGGGGAGCACCAACAGATACGACGTACTTCTTGACAGGCTGTCGACGTGTCATCCAAACCCCGGAAAATCCGTTTTCGAAACAATCCTTCCAGCTAGGTCGCACCTAAAATATCGTCGGCTGCCCATTGCTACCCCGCCCCCACCCCCACCCCCCAATCCCAATTTGCTACAAAACCCACCCACCCGCGGAAGCTGACGGCGGTGACCACACCTCGCGGGGAAGAAGAAGAAGCCGGCGGCGGTGGCGATGGGTTCCGACGAGTCGTCGTTCATAGAGCACAGGGCGCACGCACGCGTGGGGCTCCTCGGGAACCCCAGCGACGTCTACTTCGGCCGGACCATCTCGTTCTCCCTCCGCAACTTCTCGGCGTCGGTCCGGCTCGAGCCCTCCGACGAACTCGTCATCCGCCCGCATCCGCACCACGACCTCGTCTCCTTCGCCTCCATTTCCCATCTGGTGCCGATGTTTCTCTATACACACTCGCTTCTTCTTGTTTTCGATTCTTTTGAATTGCTCGTCGATAGATTACAGATCCAGAGGGAAGATCTATGTTCCGAAGACACGAGTTTGACGTTGACACGTTTCAGACACGGTGAGACGGATCCGTTGTGTCCATGTGTATTCCGGAGTGTCCGTGTGTGTCCATACGTGTGTTCTTAAGTGGACACACCACCAACATAAACATAACGGAAAGTTTATTTTGCCCGCCCGCGGGGCTGGCCTGAGCTGGCCCGTGCCCGCGTGGCGGGCAGCCATTGCCTCCCCCCCCCCCAGGGACGGAGCCAGGATTTTGGAGTAGGGTGGGCTAGCAAATAGTATTATTACAAGGTTCTAAAAATTTATACCAAAAATTTTCTAGAATTTCTCTTGTAAATTCTAGCAATCTTTTAATACAAAAAATTATCCCTTATGCTTAATGTATAGAGCAAATTTACAATATATTGCACAGAGTAAATGAACAAAAACTGTTCTCTCTCTGAATAACAGATTTTGTAGCGCCTATCTACATAATATAAAAATGGACGATACAAAACATAGCAATTTCTTAAGACTTGAAATAGAAAATTACCAAGATTCCAAAGAAGTCATTGTCACCAGCAATTAGTTTTGAGGACATGCTTGTTTTGGCGCAATTTATAAGAGAATCTTCTCCCGATTTTGAAGACATCGGAGAGGAAGATTAAGAGCCACTGCAGCCTGCCGGTGCCAGTCGGGTTGGAAAGGGCCGGAGGCCGGGGGGAGTAGCCGTTGCAAAGAGATGCCGCTGGGACGGGAGAGCAGTTGTTGGGTCCTATTAAGTAGTGAATTAATTAAGATCAAATTAGACACCAAAAATTTGGGGATTAGGATTTTATAAAAATTTAGGGGTTACGATTTTACCAGAAGATGACTGGGAGCCGATGTCGGTCGGATTAGAGAGGGTCAGGGGAGGGGGGAGCAGCCGCTCGTGGAGTGGGAGACTTGGAGTCTTGGCGAATAAGTAGATTTTTTTTTTGCTAACTCGAAGAAGTACTGCACACGAGTGCACTACTGATCACCCTTACGATTTTTAGCACTGGGCTGTGGCTGACCCCTCTGACCAGCCATTAGGCTCATTACACCCCAAATTTTTTTTTTTAGCAATTTTTGTTTTTTTTTGCACTGGGCTGTAGCCCAGTGCACCTCTAATGTGGCTCCGCCCCTGCCCCCCCCCCCCCCCCCCACCTAACATGGGCCCACCCCAGGCGGGGGAGCCAATGGCTGCCCGCCACGCTGGTGTGGGCCATCCCCGCGGGCGGGCAATCTAGCAGTGCCGTAAACATAATTCTTTTTTCCAAGGAAGTCGGGTGCGCTAAAGCACTTCACAAAGGAATTGGTACAAGTTTTTATGACCAGTCTTAGCCAAGGTAGAAATGGGCAAGAGAGGGTCTTGCCATCGAAACTTAGGAAGTCTGGTTGCTGGGTAGGTGGAATTACCTTTCTGCTGATAATACAATTTAAGCTCACGCAACGCAACCAAGAATCATCTTCCAAGTTCTCTTAGACTAGAAAAATTAAAAGATAAACAAAGAATATACATTATGTTATTTACTATAGAGAATCACCTGTCTCTGTGACTCGAATCAAAGAGCACAAGTCGATGATATATCATATAAGGAAGCTGCATGCACTACGTTTTGAATATTTTCACCTAAATCAAGGTTTTGAGGTAAATGGAAATTTATCTAGGTTTTTCTATATAAGCTCATTGGTAACTTACAAATAATAAATATATGACTAAATAGTATGATGAAGACTTTCTAACTAGTAACTACCTAGAAGTATGTATTTGCATTAGCAAATATACATAATTTTTTTAAAGTACATATGTTCTACAAATTAATAACCTCCGCTAATTAATAAATTACCGTGCAACTGTTGATATTAATTAGAGAGGTCAGAGGTCAGACTGTGCTTAAACACAATTTTGTAAGGGCATGCAACAACTTGACATGTTTTGTATTTAATTCTGAAATGGATAGTTTAGGATTATCCATATCTTTAAATTACCAATATATAATATTATGTGTATGGCTTTTTATTTTACAGGTCAACCGGTTGGAAAATGAAGGTTATTATGGAGGGGTTCGCTTGCTTATGGCTATTTGTAAAGTTTTCTACAAATACTGTTCGGATAACGAGATCAAGTTAAAAGACGGGAATTTTACGCTATCTTATGACACCAATATTCCTCGTCAGGTATTTTCAGCAAACTTTGTGATTCACGCATAGTTTTAAGTATGCTTGTATCATGAGAACAAACATAGCCATTATGCATATCGAAGTTGTTACTTGATAACATTGTTCTCCAAAGCTGAGCTTATCTGAGTTCAGTAGCAAGTAATTTCCTTGCTATTATGTTGTATGTGGGCTACCTAACACATAATAAGATGCTATTTATTTCCCCCCAATATAGCACTATATCATGTGCACGGTAGGAGTTGGTTTAATGTCAGCTGGCTTGACCAAGTGGTGCAGGGTACAAGGGAAAACTTGAAAGATAGCATGCATGCCAAGATTTTCCCAATAGGAAGTAAATGGTCAGCAATCAACATGCATGGTAAACGAAAATGCTGGTTGTCAAGTGATCTGGAAATGTGAAAACCATTATTGTAATTGCTTCATATCACAATGGTCTCAATTCAATAATCATGTTCCTTATGATCTTCTTTGCTTGCTTGACCTGTAGAGGGAATTTGCTATGGTCATCCAAGTACGTAAGATATGCTAGACATGTCTAACTTGGCCATATTCATTTAGGCTGGGTGATTGACATCCAATTAACTTTATCTTACTCTCCAATGTGTCTACTAAAAGAGTATATTATCAGTTTTGCCTGTTGAAACAAGATGCATTCAATTATGAATTTGTTCATGTTTTGTTTTACTTCTATCTATCACCCTTACATGGTAATTCAAATTTTGACCACCAGAACATAGCACATATCCCATTTCTCAAGTACTATTAGCTAATAAATCTTATCTGCTTTATTTTTTCAAATTGTACGATTATGCTACTATTCTTTGCTTGTGTTAGTGTTTATTGTTGTGCATACAATAAGAAATATATCATTGTGCTGAGAACTTCTGTAAATCTCCCTTCAGACAGGTCTCTCAGGATCGAGTGCTATTGTCTGTGCTGCCTTAAATTGTCTTCTTGACTTTTACCAAGTCAGGCATCTCGTAAAAGTTGAAATCAGACCGGACCTTATTCTCAGTGCAGAAAAGGAACTTGGAATTGTAGCTGGTCTTCAAGATAGAGTTGCACAGGTCTATGGAGGCCTTGTTTATATGGTATGTAGTGTTGCATGATTTATTGATATGGCTACTTATAAGCTCATAAGTTGTAAGCACTATTCAGCTTTGAGATTGCTTTGCAGGATTTCAGTAAAGAATATATGGATAAAATGGGTCATGGTATGTATATACCCATGGATACTAGTCTTCTTCCGTCTCTTCATCTCATTTATGCTGAAAATCCAAGTGACTCTGGAAAGGTGTGTTTTATGTAATTCTTTATCATAGTATAACATTGTCCTTTTGACTGGCTAAACGGCCAGTTGATCTCTTTTGTGATAACCTATGTTGCACGGACACAAATACGACATACACAACACAGACATGTCGGCACTGACACGAAACCTACTTTGTTGTGTCCTAGTGTATTTTGGTTGTACATATGATACGACATGCATTGCACTATTTTTTTAGTGTAAGTGCTTCCTGGGTGATATCTAAACCTACAAAGGGTTGAAGTATCTAGAGCAGTAAAGTATAACACCACTTAGAATCTGAGTGTTTTCCTAGTTTGTTTACAGAGAGATCGTATTCAAAGTGATAATATGAAAAACTTAAAAGGAAAATACATATGCATCCTCACTACCAATGATGAGCAAATAGATATGAGCATGCACGAACCCACAGACACAGAAAAGTATGCAATGTATGCTTACATTAGACTCTATGGTAAATACATAAATATGGCATGTATAGGTTGATTAGATTCCAAATCATACAATCACTAGCCTTCTGTGCCACCGTGATCAAATATCAGTCCTAGGTGTATATACCCAGTGAACTTTTTTCGTCTCAAACTCAATGAAGAAACTTAGGCAAGAGCGCTGGAGAATAGAGGAGAGATGGCAAGAAGTTAAAGCTACATTGATTGGTTCCAGCAAAAAGTTTCATTTTTTTGTATCTTGCCTCACTTTGTTGTATCTGGCTTGGAGGTTCACGGATTTATCCAGGACAAAGAAAAATCCTCCACAGTTCTGCTGTGTTAGATGATGTCATTATCTAGACTACCTATCTGTTGGGGCCTAGGGGAATCAAGCTAACCAATAATTTGTTACCCCCAGAAGTTTTTAGGGGCAATATCTAGGTTCCGCTCTCCAGTTAGACCAGAAACAAAGAATGTGATGGTAAAGATTGACTTAGGTCTGCTTTTGGCATTGTTGTTACTTTCCAAAAAGCAGAAGCAGCTTTCCAAAGTATCATTTGCCCTGCTTTCAAAAGTTGCCTCAAAAAATGAAACTTATCAAAAAAATAAGCAGAAACAACTCTTACCAAAACAGCCTTTTCTGCTGTCTTTTGCAAAAACAGCAGAAGCATGCAAAATAAGCAATACCAAACCCAGCCTTATATTGATACATTTCTAACTCTTGGCACTTAGGTGAACTTTTTCTCTCAGAACTCCTGTATTCTCCACAAGCTTTGTTCCATTTATTATTGGAAGACTGCCATCCCAGCTTGATTACTATCACCAGCTTTTGATACACATCATGGTATCCATTCTTCTCCTCCAGAACCGATCCACAAAATGTTTTTTGTATTTCTGTAAGTAATAAGTGCAACTCCTACGAGCAACACCAACCATCATCTTGATCCTATTTGTCATTGATCCTGAGGAAAAACTAAGCCAAACAAATTATGGCAAAGCTACGTCGGTCAGACCCCCTGTTTGTATTCATTGCCTCATCTCCTTCTGTGCTCTTCATATGCAACAAATCATCATCATGGACCCCTGAGATGCCATAAGAGAGTAGAAAGCACAAGTGGCGATTGGAGCCTCTTCTCCTTATTATCAAGACACCATCTTTCTTAATATTCAATTTTTGAGTAATAAGGGCATATCTGAAGAGCAACACTCAACTATACTCAAAATGATCCTATTTTATGCTCTCTGTTTGCAATGAGATCGACTAGTGAACGTATTCAATTCTTCATCTCATTTTGTGCTCTTTGTTAGCAATGAGATCATTGCCATGGACCCTGAAAAGCGAGAGGAGAGGGGAAAACCAGAGTTGAGATTGGAGCCTTTCTTCTTTGCTATTAACTATTAAGCAAGGTTCAAAATTTTGCTTTTGGGAGCTTCCTGTAGTATCAATTTCGGTAGTTTCGGGTGGTGGGATTTCCGTGGTTTTGAATCAGTCTGTTCCTGCGGTTTCGATATCTGTTTTGGGCTGATACTTAAATACTTGCTATTTAGACAACCTCCCCCTATTTATCTTTACTTGGATTCAAAATGAATGTTTGGAACTTTTAGTTTAGTTGCTGGAACGGTGTCTTTGTATCAGTAACTTTTTTTTGTCTTGTTATTTAGTTAACAGTTCCATATTTTTTGGGTCCATTAATTCATAATATGTTAGTATGTTACATGGATTTGACACCCATTTTGGCATGTTCTTGTTTTGCCCCTTGTGCATCTGATACCTGACGGACGAGGTACAGTCTCAGAGGGTCTGTGCTTCCTGTAATCTGTGAACCTATGTTGTATTGGACTCTAGGCGAGGCGAGACGACAGCCCACCCGCCTCGCCTAGGCGCGCCTAGGCGCCCGTCCAGGATCTGGCTGCTCTTTTGCAAAAAATTCTGCAAATATGTATGCAATAAATATGTAGTATAACTAATAAGCAATAAGCAAGGCAAAGTTTATCTAATATTTATTGTATCCAATAATTATGTATACAATAAATATATAGTATAACTAATAAGCAATATGCATTAAGCTAGGCGCCTAGGTGTCTTTTTTTCCCTTTGGTCGACCCAAGGCGAGCGCCTAGGCAAGCATCGCCCCACACCTGGGAGGTCGAGGCGAGCCCTCTCCGACCTGGACGCCTAGGCCGCCTAGATGTTGCTTGTGACAACATAGCTGTGAACACAAATATAAAGTAAAATTACAAAAACCTAAATTCATGAAGATCTGAACTTGGACTATTACAAAAATTACAAAAACCTAAATTCCTCCTATCAAGTTAGCACTTAGCACTTAGTACATCCCAGTGCATCCTATCTTTTAAAAATTTCTAGTCCTATATACATGCAACCTAGCATCCTGACACATTCTTGGTTTTTCGTATTCTGGTAAGTTCCATGTTCACAACATGAAATTTGATGTTTACATGCATCCTACTTGATCCAACTTTGTTAGAATTTGTAGTTATATATGCATTCGAGTGCTTAGTCGTTACTATTTATCAGCTTTATTACTGCAGGTGCACAGCAGTGTTCGTAAAAGGTGGCTTGACGGTGATGAGTTTATCATATCATCAATGGAAAAAGTGGCAAATGTAGCTCTTGATGGTCAAAAGGCTTTACTTGAAAAGGATTACACTAAGCTGGCAGAACTTATGAACCACAATTTTGACCTAAGGAGGTAAACATATTCAAATTTCGGTCCATCCTAAGAAGTCTTTAGTCTTATGATTATTGACATGCGTCTCTATCTCAGAAAGTAGTCCCCCTTTTACACCCAAATCTCTTAGTATATTCATGGGTACTGAGGTGCCTTCTCAATTTTTGAAAATAACTTGCTTGATCTTAATCTTAAAGAAATGTTTTGTGATTAATGGAACGAAATGAAACATTTGCTTCCGAAAATGGTAGTAAACTATACCATCTAGTTTTAAATGAGTGATGGAATGCATGATGAGATTCAAAACCTTTGTTTACTTGCCAACAGTTATTATCATGATCCTCTGATGTGTTCTTCAATTTTTTTAGTTTTAGGATTTCTTTCTTTAAATTCACTAGAAATTGTTAAAGGGAGACCTTGTCAGGACTCTGATATTATTATTTCTTAAACTACTGTCCAATGCAGTAGTAAACTTCTATTTGTTAACTTGATAAGACGACTTCTCATATTTTGTACACTCTTTATTGCCTTCACATGGTTTTCTAAGCGTAGCCTGTGACCAGGGAATGCTGCTGTTCGTAGAGCTTGTGGTACAAGCTTAGTGCATTTTTGAATAGTGAACATCATATGGACAAGGAAATATTGCACTCTGTTTTTGTACATTTGCTGTGAGTGTCTTTGCTTATGAAAGCAGCTAGCCCATTGATGCCTTGTGACTTAATAAAAGAATTATCATGCTTATGGAGGAGTTAATCAAGGTCAAACAACATATTTTGCAAGTATTGGAGACTACCAACCATCCTTCATTGTATCGGCCAATACCAATATGTATCTGACGCATCGATCTTTCTTGCATCCGATACTCAACCCTATTAACCCAACGGATACTTGCCAATACCAATACCAAAATTGTGGCTCTCTTTCTCGATCAAATAAACATGCTATAGTGTGTCGATAGAATTTCTTATCAACAAAATGTAACCATAACCATTTTTAGAAGTTGTATATTGTAAATTCACAGAGTTCAAATCTTAGTGCTATTCTGATCCAATATCTATTTTTGGGGTAGTTTGTCTAAGCAAATAAAATAAACAAGAATATCTATTTGGGTGAACAATTCAACAACTTTGAATATTATTCAATTATAAACTAACGAGAACTAGCAAATAATACATGAGATTATGCTTAAATGTACCAATTTTTTTAGTTTTTGAAATAATTGTTTTCTTCCCGAAATCAAGAACTCCAAGACTCCAATCTGAAACCGCTAAAACTGCCAAAATGAAGATACCTTGCTACCAACCACAATAAAGCTGTAAAGTTAGAGCAATCTAGGGCATCTCATGAAGAGCCTTTAACTGTGATACCTGAACCTCAAAAGGAATGCGCCAATCACTGAAAGATTCTATACAATTCTTTTTCAAACAGTGATTTCTTCTATCTCCACATCCTTTTTGTATCTAAAATCACCTATTAAGCTATTGCTAAATGGGTTGGATCCTGTTTGAGAGATGTTGGACTTTGCTTTTCTTTGCTGTTGGCAACTTGATTGTCAGGGAGTAGAGAACAAGTATTCATTAAGGCAATCTGAGCAACAAGCTCTCTTTCATAATTTTGGGGATCCTTAATATGAAACTGGTGGAGATTGCTTGAAGGTACAATTGAATCTGACAGCCGAAACAACAATTTGCATTGTGTGGTGAGCCTATTAGGATAGATCTTCGTGTGGGATGAGAAAATCTGCTATCAATCTAACGTAATAGATGTAGTAGTATCACAAAATGTACCTAATTCATTTCTATTAGAAATTCTTTATATTGTAAACCTAATTCAAACATAACAATATATATATATATATATATATATATATATATATATATATATATATATATATATTGACATTTTGATATAGTTTAACAGTTACTGTAATCAATATTCCTAATAATAAGTTCAACATTTGTTCGACCTGATATAAATGAAATCTAGTCTAACATGCTCACATTTGCAATGCAAACTGTTTTATTAAGTTGTCTAGATGTTAGGAAACGAACTAGAAATTGCAAGTATGATTTTAATGGTTACCTATCGTCTCATAGCTTCTGTATCGAGTGTGGAAATTCAGAAACCAACAAGCTTTGAGATCAAATCATCAAAGCTTATTAGCATTTTAGTTTTGAAATTGTATCTTGAATACCAAAGGTTAAATTTACTGGAACAGCCCCCAAGTTTCCTTAGTAGTTATGAGGTTTCTCCAAATGCTTCTTCTTGACTGGTCTTGTGCCCTCCCCTTCCGTAAAAGTATATATGTAAATTTATGGACCAAGATGCCCTTCTCTGGGTAAATGTAAACATAAATTAAAAAAAAATTGAAAAAAAGGGGAGAGAGCTTCTAATGCACCCCTTTTCCTTTTTTCCTTTTTTCCTCCTCTTCTCTCTCTCCACTATGTCCTGCCCCTTTCCTATCTGGCCAGACTAGGCATTGCCTGGTCTGCAGCAGGATGAAGCGAGCCCTGTGGTCGAACTTGTAGGGGGAGGTGGATTCTGGTGGTTGGAGCCTGGAAGCAGGGTTGGAGGCAGTGAAAGGAGAAAGGATGGTTCTCTACAAGAAACCTCTCTTTCTTTTTATCTCATCTTTTTGGTATAAAAAAAAATGTTTCTAATTGCAAAGTCTTGCTCTTTTTTTTTTTACTATCAAGGAAAGTGCAATTTGGTCGACTTGAAGATGCATTTTTTTAAGAACGGAGTATCAAACCTATGAAAACATATAAAGCTGTTTTAGGGAAGGGCCTAGTTCTCACAGTCATCACTTTATATTCATTATTGGACACATTGGTATGCTGTTGACATCGTTCGAAAACTGTTTTAGTGATCGACTACATCTTGTCAGTTGTAATGTTGCCAATGAAGCATTTAGTAATATTGTGGTGGTTTGTCATTTGGTTTTGTTCTGCTGATCGTCTCCATGATATATTATGTCTTTATGGTTCAGGCAAATGTTTGGGGATGATGTGCTTGGATCTTTAAACATAAAGATGATTGAGGTGGCCAGAAGTGTCGGTGCTGCATCCAAGTTTACCGGTAGCGGAGGTGCCATCGTTGCATTTTGTCATGAAGGTCCTGATCAGGTGAAGCTTCTTGAGGATGCTTGTCAGGAGGCTGGTTTCATTGTGCAGCCAGTTGAGGTGGTCCCATCCGTTCTTACAGACGAGGACCTCAAAACACTACCCGAGTTGGGAGCTCCACTTTCTGATATTTCATTTCATAGGGATGTCTCTGCCCCTTCTTTCTCAAAATTACTATGAAATCTTTCAAGTACGATTTTATTTTTCTATTATGTATAGATATAAATAAAGTTGAAGCTTTACTTGATGATCTTGATCTCGGTTTCTGGTTAAGTATGACTGAATCCTCTTTTTGCGAGTTGGTTCAATACTCTTGGAAAGGAGAAATAAGTTTTACATGTGCCCTAATGACACATGTTAAATGGATACTTTTATTAGCATATTTATCAATGCATATACATACGGCACTAAAACATCATTGTTGTTTTTGATCAATAATGTTAGTCAACTAGCTATAGTTATCAGCTTGGTTTGTGTCATTCTAAACTTATGCAGCGTTCATGTCCCGACTCCTGACTAGTTTGTACTTGGCACATCAAGCTTCTATCACGAGCTTGATTAGCAGTGAGAATCTAGACAAGTTAATTTGCAGGGGCTGGATGTACATAACTTTATACTCATAACTTGTATGATGTTATGAATAAATACGTAATTTTTGCACAACCAAAACAACAAACTTGAAATTATTCAACGGGATGGGCTCACCATTGGGTAATGGTAAATGATAAGTTTGTCCAATGGTATAATAACACGGTAATCTTTTACTTTTTTTGGTAATCCAATTTTAATAATATTTGACAATGGTTTGATTACTTTCTATTTTCTAATTTGGCTTTTGATATTACTATGTCACTAGTATATATGCACATATTTTATAATACTTGGAAGAGCAAACAATCTTCTTAATTTTTATTTTTCTATACGTAATTATATAATTATCCATATTAAATTTAATAAATAGTTTTAATTAGTAAAATATAAATTAATGATATATTTGTGATTTTTTTTTACGGAGAAGTTTACTTTTCTCATTATATAGTAGTACACAAAAAAAAAATTTTCTGCGATTTTTTATTATTACTAGTCTACATGTACGTACTTTGCACGTATTTTAATTAAAATATCATTAGATCAGTTGTCGTTTTTTCGTCTTTTCCAGGTGACTATTCATGTGTTTGTGCTTTCTTTTTACAATGCCAAGGGATTCGAAGTACGAATTTTGTTCTTTTTTTTAAATTTTCTATTGAGAATAATAACCTTTGGAAAATGGTAAAGAAAGCCAAATTTATTACCATTGGAACATGAAGGGTTGTATGGAAAAAGAAAACTTCATAACATGCAAACTTTATTGCTTTGACTCTTAAACATAAATGACATGCAAGATGACACAATAACATCATGTTTATAAAATATTTAAGGGTATTTTAGGAATTCAAAAGTTTCACCACCAAGTTTTCCTATTATATAGTAGAATAGATATAATAGTATAGATCCTTGTTAGCAATCACCCGAATAAAACGCGTATTATACGCAAATTTTTTCGTATCTTACATAAACGTAGAATACTTACGTACTTTTGAAAAATTCGGATTTGTACGCGAATTTTAAGCCTGTGGCGTTTTAAATGCATATCGTACGAATTTTTTAAAAAATTGGTCAAAAAAATGTGACCAAGAAACCCAGCTGTCTTGACTTTCTTGACTCTTGGTACTATTAGATATTAAGAATGGCACAATTCTATCATCCAACCTCTTCTTATTCTCACACTGAATCCTTGTTTATGAAGGAGTAGAGGTGGGTGGGCCCTATATATATGTCGAATTTTTAATGCCGAATTGGTTCATATGAAACGTACTAAACACGAGCTAAATCTGATCCGAATATTTTTCGTTAGACGAATTCGATTTATACTCGTACTTTTAGCGTTCCGAATTTTTTTCGTTTGCCGAATTGCTAACAAGGGTATAGATATAGTACTAGTAGTATAGATTATGGGAGCCGGTCCTACTACATGGCCACTCCCACTAAGCAATGGGAATAAAATATTTTGGGAAGTTTGCTGCATAAAAAAGAACATGAGAGTTCGCGCTAGAGTTACTAATGAAATCACTGAAATGTGGTATATTAGTTGGATACCCGAGTCCATTTTTGTTCACCCAACAAATCTAGAGTGTTTGGTCACCCTACCTTGATTCTTTTCCAAACGAGAGCGCAAATATAGACACTGAATTCCCTGATAAAACCTTTCCCTTCTAAATAAATTTAAGGAAAAATAAGTTATGGCCAAACTTTTATTTCTGAAAATGTACTTGATTATGCACAACATTAAGGCCACGTTGTAATGTAATCGTAATTACAATGTAATTAAATTTTTTTTTACTTTTTTTTATTTGATTATATTGCGAAGCGATTATATTAGAATGAACCAAACGGAGTCTAACTCCTACTCCTTGCACCGAGGGGTCAAACAAATGAATATTGATTTGATATTTTTAGAAATTTTATATGGAGGTGTAATCATTTTGTTTTGGTGGAGCCTTTTAATTGTTGTTCTTTCTAGTTTCCTTGTACAATTTTTTCTTCCATCTTCTACAATCTTTTTAGCTAATTGAAACTTAGGGTACGTTTGGTTAGTTGGGTCGGACAACATAATGTAATCGACATTATATTGTAAATCTAATTTGAATATTTGGTTGGACAATTTTTTTTTGATGTAATGTAATCACGATTACAAGCTTGATTACATCATAAAACTCGTGTGTGTGTGTGTGTGTGTGTGTATATATATATATATATATATATATATATATATATATATATATATATATATATATATATGAGGAAGGATAGACATTTCCGTACTTTTTGCATCCCCATGTTCATGTTGGATATATTTGCTTTTATCTTCAAAATTCTGTAAACAAAAATAAATAAAATTAAAGTTACCAGCCTCCGGGGAAGTCGCGCACGAAGCACTTGTAGAACTCTAGAGGGGGGGTGAATAGGATAATTAAAAATTAACTACAACAATTGATGCAATAAAGACAATTGAAAGTAATGAGTAGAAAGATCAAACGCAAACGCAAGGATGTATCCTGGTATCCTCTTTTGAGACAGTCCAGTCCCGGAACTCTCTCCGGCTTTAATCCACTATTTAACCAAATAGTACACACGAGTTTGGATCCGAAGAACTCGCCAACTTCAACACGAGTTTGGATCCGAAGACTCGCCAACTTCTATACACGAGTTTTCTTACGAAGGCTCGCCAACTTCAAACAAAAAAGAATGAGAACTTGTTGATCTTCTAACACGTGAAGATCGAAATGTACAACTCTTTAATACTCTTGCACTTTGGGAGAGGATGACAATGAAAAGCTTGGAAGAGTATTAATGGTGGAGCTCTTGGTTGTTGGAAAATTTATGGAAGAGTTGGTGAGAAAGCTCAAGAGAGAGAGAGCTTTCTTTTATAAGTGAACCAAGAGTTGGTGGTATTTAATGCTCTGAATACAGACAGACCGGCATGCCGTCGGTATGCAGCGGCATACCGTCGGTATACCGGCCAAAAGGTAACAGTCATATTAATGACCGTTTGAGAGCATTAAATGCGGCCATTAATGCTAGTCAGAGCAATTCGAAAACCAAATATTTGAAACTCGGTATACCGCCGGTATGCCGGAGCATGCCGCCGGTATGCCGACAATTTGTCACAGCAAGTTTTGAGTTGCTAAAAACGGTATACCGCCGGTATGCCGGAGCATGCCGTCGGTATGCCGACAATTGTCACAGCAACTTTTGGGTTGCTAAAAACGGTATACCGTCGGTATGCCGGAGCATGCCGTCGGTATGCCGACAATTTGTCACAGTAACTTTCTGGACAAGAAAAGCGGTATACCGCCGGTATGTCGGAGCATGTCGCCGGTATGCCGACTATTGTCACAGCAACTTTCTGTATTCCAAAAACGGTATACCGCCGGTATGCCGGAGCATACCGCCGGTATGCCGCTCTGTAGCTATTTGATTTTTGACTTGTTCTTTTTACTGTCATCCGTCCTTAGGTGTTTACAGATATACCTAGACCAGTACAGACTCGAAGACTCTAAGCAGGAAGACGCCGTCTTATGCAGGAAACGCCGGTAACTGCTACAGTCTTCAAGGAAGAAGGAGAAAGCTCTTGAACTGAAGAACTCCATGTAGTAGATCTTCTGAGAAATATGAATCTGAAGAACAGAAGACTAAACTACGAAGATGCTGTTAATTACCAAAATAAAATGTGCCAACAAACTCCCCCATTTTGATAATTGACAAAATAGAGAGATAGCATCTTCAGGGAGTAGCTCCCCCGTAGGTAGACAACTCCCCCTCAATACGATTTCTCCCCCTTTGTCAGTTAGTCAAAGATGGGAAGAATCAATAGAAAAAGTGCATAATAAAAATGACACGAGTATATATAAAGAGAAGCATGCATTAATATATTGAAGGAAGTGAATACATGCTGGACCCATACATAACAAAGTGATAAAATAAAAGACTCTCCACAACGAGAGCCGGACACTGGAGACAACCATAGATAAAGTCCCCGAAGGACAGCAAACAACTAGTAACAACCACACACCGGTCCCCGAAGGACCACAAAAGACAATATAAAGACAAACACATAAAAAACTAGAAACACCGATAAACTGAAACCATCACCAAAGGAAGTCCATCCCTAATCCTCAGCCGGATCATGTCACGACCCGCACCCACTGTGAGGGTACGAGTACGTAACAGCGCCCAGCCTACGCCGCAGTGTCGGCGGTAGAACGCTGTTCTAAGTCTCTAACTAACCATCAACTCATGCAGTATATAATGTACTCATCATGATCAACTCCGAACGGAGGACAAGTATAAGATATGGTGTATCTCAATCACAGTCTAAGTACGATAAGAAACACAGAATTGTAACTAAGAATTTGAAGACAAAAAAATAAATACTGAAATAATAACAACATCTGAATAATCTCAAATACATCTCAAGTCTCAAATCTATACAACAAGCTCTAAATAAAAAAAAATAAATGCAAGTCTACTAAACTAAATCCCGATCACTCCTGAGTGTCGGGGCCAAAGGTAGCTAAACCATCTCCTCAGTAAAATGTAGGGCATGAGTCCTCAGGGCAGTCATCTGTAAAATTTTCAACAGGTCCAGTCAGGACAGGAACGAGTACAACTCATCAAGAAAACCCAAGTAAAAGACAGGAAACTATAAAGCAGTTATAAACAGTTTTATTGATGAATATGGCAGTTTATATACAGGTGATGGTATAGAGAAACAGTAAGATACAAGAAAAGTAAAGTAACTAAACAAGAGAAGAAGGATGGCAATGACGACTGTAAATAAATCTAGCTGAACTAAAGTAACATGATAAGTCCAGGCAGTAAATGTAAAATAAGTGTAAACTGCTATAAATCCAGTACGAGATGAATCTAATACAAGATGAATCCAGTACCAGATGATTCTAGGTAGTGATCAAGAATCCAGGTGAGTCCAGCTAATCTAATAGTGTATTTTAAAATACCGAGATCGACATGTAAACGGCTGTGGGTAATCAGGCACACCTCTCACTGATCAGGCGAGAGATGGCTATGCTTCCAGTAGATTCCAGTTGGAGATTCCAGATTTGGGGTATGTCTACATGTCTTACTCAATATTTCCCCGCCCCGTAAACAAATGAATCCAGAATTCGACACGAGAATCGAGATGAGTCCAGCCAAAATATAATGATTCCAGAAATAGATTCCAGAATGATTCCAGTGATTCCAGTAATAGAGGCCAGATAACATGGTGAGTGTGTCGCATATATGAATCCAGAACTATCCATACGTGTAGTATCAGAGAATCACATAAAACTAAATAGAACTGAAATACAGTAACTGGCAAATAAATGAGAGAACTATCAGAGAATGTACTCGCCTGATACTCTGAAAAGAGTAGTGTAATGTCAGATGTCTGCACCGAAGTCACAGTGTCCTAAATAGAACAGTACAGGTTATAATGTGCTTAAAATAAGACAAATGAAGTCTATGATGCAATCTACATGATTCTAAGTCAAATCTAGGTCAAAGTCAACTCTAAGTCAAACATGGTCAACTGTCTAGGTCAAACTAGGCTCAAGTCAAACTTGGTCAATTCTGGGTCAGTTACACTAGTCAACTAGTTCAATCCTAGTCTAGTCAAGTCTCACTAGGCCTAACCAAGTTAGCCTAGGCAATCAAGGCTAGACAATGTGATAAGTGAAACAATGTGAACCACACCAAGGCATATATATATATACCATATAGGTATATATATACCACACATAGGGCTATTGCCTATAAGTAGTAATATATATACATTATATATATAGGGAAGCTAGGTATTTACATATATTACATATACAATATCAACTTACATATATATATAAAATGACATGCAATATAATCTCAATCCCATAGTCCCAGGCCCCCAACCTATACCACATATAACTCAACACTCAAAGGTACCTCACACCTACATACATCTACCCATAGGCTATAGGTAATATCCTACTTTAATACAATAACTTATTCCTTAATATCAAATACCTTAGCATTTACCTACTAACATTCTAACATATAACTAACCCTCAAAAGATACTAAAATTTAGACTAACCCTACATCACATCCTATTTAGACTAACATCAAGACACTAACAATCCCTCTAAGCATTTGAGGCCAACCTAGGATACATGATATCCTAACCACTAACCCACCACTCTAACACTCACTCTCTATCAAACTCTAACATACCCTAACCAAACCACACTCAAATCTATACTAACCAATACTAGAACATGTGAAAAAGAAAGGGCTTTACTGCCAATAAGTGGCAGCCCACAAGCTGCCACAGGGAGTTCCAAAGGCAGTAAATGTATGCCAAGCAGCAGGCTCCCCTGCTGTTGCAGGTGCTGCAACTTGGGCTGTTGCATGCCCTGCCTCCTCTCTCACTCTCCTATTTCCTAGGAAAGGTATCTAACTGCCATACTGAACCCAGGCTTAAGGCCTTGCCACCTACCTCAACACAAACTCTAGGCACTGGCCTGGCAAGATGGTTCCTGCCATTGCCTTCCAACTCCTCACTCTCTCTTCTACTCTCAAAAACACTCTCCCTTCTAACCATCTACCCCTCTCACTGATCACAGGTTCAAAGCAAGTGTGAATCCCAACCATGTGTGTGTGATGTGGTGAGGATAAAACTGTGGGTGTGTGAGTGGTAAAACAGAACAGTGTAGGAAAGAATAGTGTGTCAGTCACCTGTGTGATGTGTCAAGGGTGGCATATCATGTGAGGATGTGTCAATGTGGCACATAGCCGGTGCATTCCAGGAAATGTGTGTAGCATATCAGTTGTATATCACTGTGACAGATGTGTGTAAACTGAAAAACCATGTATCAATAGCTTAGGAAATCTGGAACTTGCAAAAGAGTGTGTGTGTGAAAGGAGTGTACAGTTAACAGGAATGCCAGTTGAGGTAATACCATGTGTTCTCAGTCCATACACCCCAAATCAGTTCATGTTAGTGATCAGTTGAAACCAAGTGTGTGTATATGTGTTGACAGTTCAACAGTGTCTAAATCAGTTTTCATGCAACCCCATATCAAATCTCAGGAATGGCAAGGGAAATGAAGGCAATTCGAAATCAGAAATTTAAATGACAGTTAGTTAAAACAACTCAACATTCAAGATCAAATGAAACCTCATTCCTAACATCAATCAAACCCAAGTATTTAGACGTAACTAACAGTGAACTAACCAAAGTACATGGGCTTAAAACATGACAAATAAAATCCCAAGTATTTAGTTAAATCCAGGAAAAAAATAGGAAGACTGTATTAATTCCCTGTTTTGGTATCAGTTCATACAATTTGAAACCCATTCGAATGTTCAAATTCCAATATTAAACACAAAACCCAAATCAAACATGAAAAACCCAACTAGCAGTATATAACACAGATGTAGGAATCACCTCAGTAATTCAAAATAGCAATTAAAAACAGATTAAAAGGATTCAAATTCAGAAATTTCGAAATAAACATGGTATCAGAGAAAAAGGGAAAATTCGAAATTCGAATACTAAAACAAGTTAATACACCAAGGTGAGGGTTGGAAAATCATGTTACATATGTGCAGGTGTTGTGACACTCGTTCGTGTCCCACCAAGTGGACACGAGCGTGTCCAAACCACTCCAACACTCCCAGACGCACAGGACAGTGCGCTGCGTCGTGCACGCATGCACGCGTGTCCTGCGCGTGACACAGGGCACGACACGACTCGTGCTCGTGCCCATGTGTTCGCCACATATAAGGATACGCGTCCATGGCCCTGCACTGCATCCCCGTGTCCCCGTGTCCAATATAAAAGTGCGTGTCAGAGCAGAAAAACGAGCGCGCACAGCAGCTCGCGCGCGGCCCGTGCGACCAGTGCGAGGAGGATTTCTCCTCGCACACAAAACGAGATGCTCCCAAACTTTGGGAGCATGGTGGCAGTCACTGCCCCAATACTCACGCAAAATTTGGGGTGTCCACGTGTCCTGTGTCGGGAGAAATAGGCCCCGTGATGCAGGACACAGTGCACAGTGCACAGACAGCGTGTTCGTGTCCCCGTGTGGACACGACACGACACAGTTTCGTGCTCAGAAGGACACAAAATCAATATACACATATAAAACAATTTTTTCATTCAAATACTTTTCAAAAACAACAATTTAATTCCCTTTGTGACATATCATCAAACACCTAAATGCATACTATGACACGTGTCCGATACGGACACGAAACCGACACGAATTGTGCCCAAATTCCAGGGACAGCTAGGGGACTCCTAGATCTAGCCCTAAATGCAAAGAAAACAGCAATTTAAATCAATATGAGGAGTTTTACCTATTGGTGCAAATTGCATGGAAAAGCTCCAAATGGGGGGTGTTCTTCTTGATGGCCAATAGCTCCAAATTGATCCCAAACTGAAATGACTCTCCACCAACAGTCCATAAACTCAATTTAGAACCCAATGCAAAAGACTAGGATGAAAAAGGAGATCAAATGAATAAAATGGGATTTTTTGGAAAGGGGAAACTTACCTCTCTTTTCTCCAAGTGTGGAATGATAAAAAAAAGAGGCAACCCTAATGAATAAGTGTTTAAATAGGGTGGGGATCCCTATGTGGCTGTTCATAGGTTCATTAATTAGGGTTAGGGTTCACTAAATGGCCCATGGGCTTAAGTCATGATCAATTAAATAGTTAAGCCATAAGTCATTTCATGAAACCTCAACCCATGACTTAAATTCACCAAACCACATCCCCTCATTCTAAAACTATTCTCTAATGACTTAAATAGGTTAACTCAACCTAGACTAGGGTCACCATGGCTAGGGTTAGCTTCTAGGCTAGTCCACTAGGTCTCAACAAGTCAAAGTCAAACTAGACTTCACCAATTCAACAAATCACCAAATAATTCAAATAAGTCAAAATGACCAAAATATCCCTAGGCTAAAAATAATAATTAATCATGCTAATGACATGGTTAGGCTCTAGGTCATGCAGTCTCTCAGGTTTCACTAGCAGCACATCAAAATCACAAGTCATGACTTAAACCAGTTTTTAAAATAGTTTAAAAATTATTAAAAATTACCAAAAATCATAATGTGAAATAAATATCAATAATAATTATTAAAATTACAAAATTTTAAAATTACCCTCATCTGGAAAACTGGGTGTTACAATCCTACCCACCTTAGAAAATTTTCGTCCTCGAAATTAAAATGATCGCATCCTTCCTAGGTCAAACCCCCAGCAATCAAGGTCGAAGTAACACAATCCTACTGGTCGTGATTTCACAGTCTCGATCGGGGTAGCTATACTATCTAGCAATCAAAACAATATCCTGGCAGGTACTAATGGAATCACACAGGGAAGTGGAAAAGAAGAATGAGAAGGACAAACCTGCTAACCCATCACCTGCAGCGTCGGTCTCCTCGACCGCCATCGCAAAAGCTCCACCCCTCTGGTGCTGAGCTACAGGTGGCCTAGCTCCCTCAAGAGGAGGTGCAAAGGGACAATCTATCTTCTGGTGGGCTTCAGACCCACAGGAATAGCAAACCTTCAGCCTCTTCCTACACTGCTCCCTGGTGTGTCCCAACTTCCTGCAGTAGGAACAACTGATCGTCTTCGGGTCCTGACCCCGATGCTGATGCTGCACCTGCTGAACCATCACTGGTGCCCGGGTCTGCTGAATCTGAACATGAGGCCTCTTGGCCTGGCCTCCGCTGCTGCTACCACTCTGGAAGTCACGACCCTTCCTCAACTTCAACCCTAGGTCGTCCTCCGCTGCCATAGCCCCAGAAAATATCTCCGCAAAGGTAGCGTTCCGGTCGCTCTTAGTCAGCGACCGAACCTCTCGAATCAAGCCTCGACGGAACTTCCTCGCCTTCGTCTTCTCAGTCAAGTCGTCTATGAACCGGGCCAATCGACAAAACTCTCCGGCGTACTCAGCTACTGTCTGGTTTCCCTGAACCAGACCCTCAAACTGTGCCTCTATGCCTCCCAAGGCCACATCAGGAAAGAACTGCTCCTTGAACAGTTCCTTGAACTGGGCCCAAGTCTGGCCCTCAACTCCCACTCTGGGATCTGTCTGGTACCACGCACGGGCTAAGTCCTGCATCTGGCTGCCCGCCGCCTCGATATGGAGTCGATCTGGTATCTCTGCTAGCCTGAATATCTCCTCAATATGCTCTATCCAGTCGTCTGCGTAATGAATGCCCTCCGTGCCCAGGAACTCTCTGGGGTGCATCTTCTGGAAGTCCTGTATATCCTTCTCCTTCCGACGAGGCTGCTGCTGCTCCCCCTGAGCAGTCACCATCTCTACTGTAGCACGAACCAGCTGGTGGGCCTCGTCAATCCCTCGACGATAATCGGCAGTCTGCTGCTGCTGCTGCTGCTGCTGCTGCTGCTGGTGAGACTCCAAAATCCTCTCCACGAAAGAAAATAGATGAGCAGCATCTACCATCCCCGCAGGTGGAGGCTGCTGCGGTGGAAGGATCTCGGGAAGCACCGGACTCTGCCTCCCAGCTGATGGAGGTGCTCCTCCGAGGGCTGCTGAAACATCCACCCCAGCTGGCAGGACTGGGGTTGCGGTACCAGGGGCTGGCTGCTGAAGGTGAGAGGTGGCAGACCCCTCTGCAGCGGCTACTGTACCAGAGCGATGTGATCGTGTCTCCACCATCCTGAAGACAGATCGAAAAGGAAGTCAATACTGAGCATGAATCGATAAAATCAAAGGAGGACAGTTTATTTCAAAGAAGACAATCAGTAAGATATGTAGATGGCATGAATTGAAGCAGGATTTTTCCTAACTGTGATTGAGCGCCTCTCCGTTAAAGCCTATCTCTCAATCCTATCGCAGGCTCGCGGCAGTACAACTAAGTCGCCGTACTACCACGATATCGCACTAATGCGACTCTCGACCTGCATGGGCCACCACTAAAAACGTGTCACGACCCGCACCCACTGTGAGGGTACGAGTACGTAACAGCGCCCAGCCTACGCCGCAGTGTCGGCGGTAGAACGCTGTTCTAAGTCTCTAACTAACCATCAACTCATGCAGTATATAATGTACTCATCATGATCAACTCCGAACGGAGGACAAGTATAAGATATGGTGTATCTCAATCACAGTCTAAGTACGATAAGAAACACAGAATTGTAACTAAGAATTTGAAGACAAAAAAATAAATACTGAAATAATAACAACATCTGAATAATCTCAAATACATCTCAAGTCTCAAATCTATACAACAAGCTCTAAATAAAAAAAAATAAATGCAAGTCTACTAAACTAAATCCCGATCACTCCTGAGTGTCGGGGCCAAAGGTAGCTAAACCATCTCCTCAGTAAAATGTAGGGCATGAGTCCTCAGGGCAGTCATCTGTAAAATTTTCAACAGGTCCAGTCAGGACAGGAACGAGTACAACTCATCAAGAAAACCCAAGTAAAAGACAGGAAACTATAAAGCAGTTATAAACAGTTTTATTGATGAATATGGCAGTTTATATACAGGTGATGGTATAGAGAAACAGTAAGATACAAGGAAAGTAAAGTAACTAAACAAGAGAAGAAGGATGGCAATGACGACTGTAAATAAATCTAGCTGAACTAAAGTAACATGATAAGTCCAGGCAGTAAATGTAAAATAAGTGTAAACTGCAATAAATCCAGTACGAGATGAATCTAATACAAGATGAATCCAGTACCAGATGATTCTAGGTAGTGATCAAGAATCCAGGTGAGTCCAGCTAATCTAATAGTGTGTTTTAAAATACCGAGATCGACATGTAAACGGCTGTGGGTAATCAGGCACACCTCTCACTGATCAGGCGAGAGATGGCCATGCTTCCAGTAGATTCCAGTTGGAGATTCCAGATTTGGGGTATGTCTACATGTCTTACTCAATATTTTCCCGCCCCGTAAATAAATGAATCCAGAATTCGACACGAGAATCGAGATGAGTCCAGCCAAAATATAATGATTCCAGAAATAGATTCCAGAATGATTCCAGTGATTCCAGTAATAGAGGCCAGATAACATGGTGAGTGTGTCGCATATATGAATCCAGAACTATCCATACGTGTAGTATCAGAGAATCACATAAAACTAAATAGAACTGAAATACAGTAACTGGCAAATAAATGAGAGAACTATCAGAGAATGTACTCGCCTGATACTCTGAAAAGAGTAGTGTAATGTCAGATGTCTGCACCGAAGTCACAGTGTCCTAAATAGAACAGTACAGGTTATAATGTGCTTAAAATAAGACAAATGAAGTCTATGATGCAATCTACATGATTCTAAGTCAAATCTAGGTCAAAGTCAACTCTAAGTCAAACATGGTCAACTGTCTAGGTCAAACTAGGCTCAAGTCAAACTTGGTCAATTCTGGGTCAGTTACACTAGTCAACTAGTTCAATCCTAGTCTAGTCAAGTCTCACTAGGCCTAACCAAGTTAGCCTAGGCAATCAAGGCTAGACAATGTGATAAGTGAAACAATGTGAACCACACCAAGGCATATATATATATACCATATAGGTATATATATACCACACATAGGGCTATTGCCTATAAGTAGTAATATATATACATTATATATATAGGGAAGCTAGGTATTTACATATATTACATATACAATATCAACTTACATATATATATAAAATGACATGCAATATAATCTCAATCCCATAGTCCCAGGCCCCCAACCTATACCACATATAACTCAACACTCAAAGGTACCTCACACCTACATACATCTACCCATAGGCTATAGGTAATATCCTACTTTAATACAATAACTTATTCCTTAATATCAAATACCTTAGCATTTACCTACTAACATTCTAACATATAACTAACCCTCAAAAGATACTAAAATTTAGACTAACCCTACATCATATCCTATTTAGACTAACATCAAGACACTAACAATCCCTCTAAGCATTTGAGGCCAACCTAGGATACATGATATCCTAACCACTAACCCACCACTCTAACACTCACTCTCTATCAAACTCTAACATACCCTAACCAAACCACACTCAAATCTATACTAACCAATACTAGAACATGTGAAAAAGAAAGGGCTTTACTGCCAATAAGTGGCAGCCCACAAGCTGCCACAGGGAGTTCCAAAGGCAGTAAATGTATGCCAAGCAGCAGGCTCCCCTGCTGTTGCAGGTGCTGCAACTTGGGCTGTTGCATGCCCTGCCTCCTCTCTCACTCTCCTATTTTCTAGGAAAGGTATCTAACTGCCATACTGAACCCAGGCTTAAGGCCTTGCCACCTACCTCAACACAAACTCTAGGCACTGGCCTGGCAAGATGGTTCCTGCCATTGCCTTCCAACTCCTCACTCTCTCTTCTACTCTCAAAAACACTCTCCCTTCTAACCATCTACCCCTCTCACTGATCACAGGTTCAAAGCAAGTGTGAATCCCAACCATGTGTGTGTGATGTGGTGAGGATAAAACTGTGGGTGTGTGAGTGGTAAAACAGAACAGTGTAGGAAAGAATAGTGTGTCAGTCACCTGTGTGATGTGTCAAGGGTGGCATATCATGTGAGGATGTGTCAATGTGGCACATAGCCGGTGCATTCCAGGAAATGTGTGTAGCATATCAGTTGTATATCACTGTGACAGATGTGTGTAAACTGAAAAACCATGTATCAATAGCTTAGGAAATCTGGAACTTGCAAAAGAGTGTGTGTGTGAAAGGAGTGTACAGTTAACAGGAATGCCAGTTGAGGTAATACCATGTGTTCTCAGTCCATACACCCCAAATCAGTTCATGTTAGTGATCAGTTGAAACCAAGTGTGTGTATATGTGTTGACAGTTCAACAGTGTCTAAATCAGTTTTCATGCAACCCCATATCAAATCTCAGGAATGGCAAGGGAAATGAAGGCAATTCGAAATCAGAAATTTAAATGACAGTTAGTTAAAACAACTCAACATTCAAGATCAAATGAAACCTCATTCCTAACATCAATCAAACCCAAGTATTTAGACGTAACTAACAGTGAACTAACCAAAGTACATGGGCTTAAAACATGACAAATAAAATCCCAAGTATTTAGTTAAATCCAGGAAAAAAATAGGAAGACTGTATTAATTCCCTGTTTTGGTATCAGTTCATACAATTTGAAACCCATTCGAATGTTCAAATTCCAATATTAAACACAAAACCCAAATCAAACATGAAAAACCCAACTAGCAGTATATAACACAGATGTAGGAATCACCTCAGTAATTCAAAACAGCAATTAAAAACAGATTAAAAGGATTCAAATTCAGAAATTTCGAAATAAACATGGTATCAGAGAAAAAGGGAAAATTCAAAATTCGAATACTAAAACAAGTTAATACACCAAGGTGAGGGTTGGAAAATCATGTTACATATGTGCAGGTGTTGTGACACTCGTTCGTGTCCCACCAAGTGGACACGAGCGTGTCCAAACCACTCCAACACTCCCAGACGCACAGGACAGTGCGCTGCGTCGTGCACGCATGCACGCGTGTCCTGCGCGTGACACAGGGCACGACACGACTCGTGCTCGTGCCCATGTGTTCGCCACATATAAGGATACGCGTCCATGGCCCTGCACTGCATCCCCGTGTCCCCGTGTCCAATATAAAAGTGCGTGTCAGAGCAGAAAAACGAGCGCGCACAGCAGCTCGCGCGCGGCCCGTGCGACCAGTGCGAGGAGGATTTCTCCTCGCACACAAAACGAGATGCTCCCAAACTTTGGGAGCATGGTGGCAGTCACTGCCCCAATACTCACACAAAATTTGGGGTGTCCACGTGTCCTGTGTCGGGAGAAATAGGCCCCGTGATGCAGGACACAGTGCACAGTACACAGACAGCGTGTTCGTGTCCCCGTGTGGACACGACACGACACAGTTTCGTGCTCAGAAGGACACGAAATCAATATACACATATAAAACAATTTTTTCATTCAAATACTTTTCAAAAACAACAATTTAATTCCCTTTGTGACATATCATCAAACACCTAAATGCATACTATGACACGTGTCCGATACGGACACAAAACCGACACGAATTGTGCCCAAATTCCAGGGACAGCTAGGGGACTCCTAGATCTAGCCCTAAATGCAAAGAAAACAGCAATTTAAATCAATATGAGGAGTTTTACCTATTGGTGCAAATTGCATGGAAAAGCTCCAAATGGGGGGTGTTCTTCTTGATGGCCAATAGCTCCAAATTGATCCCAAACTGAAATGACTCTCCACCAACAGTCCATAAACTCAATTTAGAACCCAATGCAAAAGACTAGGATGAAAAAGGAGATCAAATGAATAAAATAGGATTTTTTGGAAAGGGGAAACTTACCTCTCTTTTCTCCAAGTGTGGAATGATAAAAAAAAGAGGCAACCCTAATGAATAAGTGTTTAAATAGGGTGGGGATCCCTATGTGGCTGTTCATAGGTTCATTAATTAGGGTTAGGGTTCACTAAATGGCCCATGGGCTTAAGTCATGATCAATTAAATAGTTAAGCCATAAGTCATTTCATGAAACCTCAACCCATGACTTAAATTCACCAAACCACATCCCCTCATTCTAAAACTATTCTCTAATGACTTAAATAGGTTAACTCAACCTAGACTAGGGTCACCATGGCTAGGGTTAGCTTCTAGGCTAGTCCACTAGGTCTCAACAAGTCAAAGTCAAACTAGACTTCACCAATTCAACAAATCACCAAATAATTCAAATAAGTCAAAATGACCAAAATACCCCTAGGCTAAAAATAATAATTAATCATGCTAATGACATGGTTAGGCTCTAGGTCATGCAGTCTCTCAGGTTTCACTAGCAGCACATCAAAATCACAAGTCATGACTTAAACCAGTTTTTAAAATAGTTTAAAAATTATTAAAAATTACCAAAAATCATAATGTGAAATAAATATCAATAATAATTATTAAAATTACAAAATTTCAAAATTACCCTCATCTGGAAAACTGGGTGTTACAGATCATCATCATCATCACCCTGAGCTTGCTGGAAGGCGCCAAAAGGATCAATGCCGTCAGGGTACATAAACCCATAGGCATTGGGGTCAGAAAAGCGCGGGCCCGTGTACATGGGATCCTGAAGATTAAGATCCAGAAAAGCATCACGGTCTTGAAGAGTGCGCTGAATAAAGTACCCCTGATCGTGGAAACGAGTCTGGATGAGGGCGCCAAGTCCACGAGTGTGGGCCCGCATCTGCTCCTCCGTCTGGGCCATCCGCATATCAAAATGCTGCTGAGTGAGCGGCATATAACGGCCCGAAGTAGGAGGGGTAGATGTGGGAGCAGCAGGCGTGGATGCCGGTTGCTCTTGGGAAGAAGAGGCACGGGAAGTAGAGGCGCCACCAAGGGAACGGGAGACAGCAAGATATGAGGGGACGCCATCCGAGGAGCAGAGAGACAGATCAACATGTTTGGCCTCCATAAGCAGAGTGATAAAAGAGCCATAGTAGAGATTCTGCTTCCCCGAAGGCAAGACACGTCGGAATTGCAGAAGAAGAGTCTTCGGGAAGGAGAATCGCTTCCGGGCATAGAGATGATACATGCAGACGAGGGCATCACCGGTGATTGCATCATAGTTCCCGCCCTTGGGAAATAGAATGTGGCACACGATCCGATGGAGCTCGTAGTAAAATGGCTCCAGCTGGACAGAGAGGGCCGGGATGGCAGGAGGGTTGGGACCCTTGCAGATGATTCGGCAGAATTCGTCGAAAGGGGACGCCGCCGAGGAGTTGAGAGCACCCAAAGTTGGTAACGCTTCCCCTTTGTCCGGGATGCCTAAGATGTTCTCCACTTCCCGAGAAGTAAGACGGAAGTGGCGGTCATTGACCATAGATTGAATGGCGGATGGATCGTCGTCATCCCCTCGCATGTCGCAATAGAAAAGTCGGACAGCAGCGGGGTAAACAGGAATTTGGCGCCGAAGAAGAGAGGAGAGATGAGTTTGAAAGGGGGGTAGGGAGGGAACGGTTATAAAGGAGGATTAAAGTGGAAAGAAGAAGTAGTAGAGAGGAGATGGAAGAAGGAGGGTTTTTAAAGTAGAGGAGGAAGATGAAGAGATGAGTTTGAAAGGGGGGTAGGGAGGGAACGGTTATAGAGGAGGATTAAAGTGGAAAGATGAAAAGGTGATGGGATGAAATAATGATGGAGTAAAAAGAGGAGAGAAAGGGGGAAGATGATTTGAAGAGTAATAAATAGGAAGGGAGTTGAGGAGATGGGTAGTTAAGAGGGATGGGATGGATGAGAGGGAATAAAGAAAGGATAGAAAGAATAAAAGAAGAGAGGAAAAAGTGGGCCCCGATCTCATAGAAGTAGTCCTGTCCGCCGCCATTCGGCATACTGGCGGTATGCCGACGTATACCGACGGTATGCCGAGTTTCGAAACAGAACATAATTCTGTTTGGAAAAATGGCATGCCGCCGGTATACCGTAGTATACCGTCGGTGTGCCGGCCGAATGGGACTAAGGATCAAAAGTCAAAATGCCTAGTTCACGGCAAAGGAAAGAGAAGCGATCTTCCGGGAGAGGCTTAGTGAATATATCGGCTAATTGATAGGTAGTATCAATAAATTCAAGATGGATATCTCCTTTTTGCTGATGGTCACGAAGAAAATGGTGTCTAATTTCAATGTGCTTCGTGCGTGAGTGACAAATTGGATTTTTCGTGAGATTGATAGAGCTAGTGTTATCACATTTAATAGGGGTGCAAGAATGAGAAATGTCATAATCTAAAAGTGTTTGTGACATCCAAAGAATTTGTGCACAACAACAACCAGCCACAATATACTCTGCCTCAGTGGTTGAAAGAGCAACAGAGTTTTGCTTCTTACTAAACCACGATACCAAGGACTTCCCGAGGAATTGACATGTGCCATTAGTGCTTTTTCGGTCAATCTTGCATCCGGCAAAATCCGTATCCGAAAAGCCGTGAAGCTCAAAGGATGAGGATTTCAGATACCAAAGACCCATGTTAATGGTGCCTTTGAGATAACGAAAAATGCGCTTAACGGCACTCAAATGTGATTCCTTTGGATTGGCTTGATATCGTGCACACAAGCAAACACTAAACATGATATCCGGACGGCTAGTAGTTAAATAGAGTAAGCTACCGATCATACCTCTATACTTATGAATGTCGACCGATGTGCCATCTTCATCACCGTCAAGCTTTGTCGTTGTGGCCATAGGAGTCCTCATTGATTTGGATGAGTCAAGGTCGAAACGCTTGAGGAGGTCCTTTGTATATTTTGCTTGATTGATGAAGGTTCCTTTAGGTCCTTGTTTGATTTGTAATCCCAAGAAGAAGGAGAGTTCACCCATCATACTTATTTCAAATTCTTCCTGCATAATTTTGGCAAATTCTACACAAAGTGTGTTGTTAGTAGAACCAAAAATAATATCATCAACATAAATTTGAACCAATAAGAGAGTCCCATCATAGGATTTAATAAAAAGTGTGGTGTCAACTTTGCCCTTTGAAAAATTGTGAGAAACAAGAAAAGAGCTAAGACGCTCATACCAAGCACGTGGAGCTTGTTTGAGGCCATAAAGGGCTTTATGGAGTTTGAAGACGTGATTAGGAAATTGAAAATCTTCAAAACCGGGAGGTTGTTTAACATAAACTTCCTCTTTAATAATACCATTTAGAAAAGCATTTTTAACATCCATTTGAAATAGCTTAAAGTCATTAAAACAAGCAAAGGCACAAAGCATACGAATGGATTCAAGACGTGCAACCAGAGCATAGGTTTCGTCGTAGTCAATGCCTTCCTCTTGGTTATAGCCTTGAGCAACCAATCGGGCTTTGTTACGAGTTACTAACCCGTCTTCATTAAGTTTGTTGCGAAATACCCATTTAGTTCCAATAATGGGATGATTGCTAGGTTTTGGGATAAGTTCCCAAACCTTGCTTCGCTCAAATTGATTTAGCTCCTCTTGCATAGCTATCATCCAAAATTCATCAAGAAAAGTATCATTAATATTTTTAGGCTCTATTTGAGAGATAAAAACCATATTGGTGCAAAGATCACGAGTGGCGGATCTTGTGCTAACACTTGAGGAAGGATCCCCAATGATAAGCTCCTTAGGATGATTGGTGACAAATCTCCATTCTCTTGGGAGATCCTTTGAAGGAGGCTCGAGAGGAGGAGACTCTTTAGATGGGGTCACAACTTCATTGTTAGATGAAGAAGGACGATTCTCAATAGAGGAGTTCTCCAACCCAAACGAGATGTCATCAATATCCTCGGAAGAGGAGAATGTAGAAGAGTTGAGTTCATTAAAAGAGACATTGATTGACTCTTCGACAACAAGACTTCTTTTGTTAAAAACACGAAAACCTTTACTATGAGTAGAGTATCCAAGAAATATTCCTTCATAGGCTTTTTCTTCAAACTTGCCTAGGTTATCCTTGGTATTCAAAATAAAACAATTGCAACCAACAACTTTGAAATATTCAATAGAAGGAATTTTGTTGAACCAAAGCTCATAAGGAGTCTTCTTAGTAATAGGTCTAATTAAGACTCTATTAATAACATGACACGCCGTATTAACGGCTTCCGCCCAAAATATTGGGGGAGCTTATATTGGTTTAACATAACCCGGGCCATGTCGCCAAGGGTTCTATTCTTTCTCTCCACAACACCATTTTGTTGAGGAGTACGAGGACAAGCAAAATCATGTCCAAAACCATTTTTTTCACAAAATCTTTTGAAATCAACATTATCAAATTCTCCTCCATGATCACTCCTAATTTTGTTGATAGAAAAACCTTTCTCATTTTGAACACGTTTACAAAAAGCAACAAATTCACGAAAAGTATCACTTTTGCAAGCAAGAAAAATAATCCAAGTAAATCTCGAAAAATCATCAACTAAAACAAAAGCATAAAGTTTGCCACCAAGGCTAGCTACTCTACTAGGCCCGAAAAGATCCATATGAATAAGTTGAAGGGGTCTAGTGGTACTCACAGAGTTGATGGATTTGAAGGATGACTTGGTCAACTTACTTTTCTTGCATTCTTCACAAACCATATCCTTTTTGAAAGGGATACTAGGAAGTCCTCGTACAAGCTTCTTGGAGGCGAGGCGAGAGATGGTATCCATGTTGGCGTGTCCAAGCCTCATGTGCCAAAGCCAACTCTCATCGTTCTTTGCAACTAGGCACCTGTCATTGTTAGTACCTTCAACAAGATAAAGAACATAAATATTGTTTTCTCTAATGCCTTCATACACAATAGTTCCATTGGAGCTATCGGTAATGTAGCATTTGAGTTTAACAAACTTGATATCATATTATCGGTAAGATGGCTAATACTAAGGAGATTATGCTTAAGATTAGTAACAAGACATACATTATTAATACAAGGATAAGGAGGAGAACCGATATTACCATTTCCAATAATACAACCTTTAAGATTGTTACCGAAGGAGACGTGTCCTTCTTTCTTCATCGATAGCGTTGTAAAAAGTGAAGCATCACCGGTCATGTGCCGTGAACAACCGCTATCGAGAATCCACTTGCTTCTAGCATGAGAAGGATTCGTCACCTCATCGGTTGCCATGAGACAGACGTTGGCATTGTGTTTGCACTCCTTGTCGTTGTCGGAGTCGCTCGCGTCGCTTTCACACCAAATGCTAGTATTGGCAAACTTTCTGGAGGATGAGCTTCCCTTGCTAGGCTTCTCGTACTTGCTTGAGTCTTTTCGTATCATCGGACAATCCCTCTTGATGTGTCCGGGTCTTCTGCATTGATAGCACGCCGGGTCTTCTTCATTGTCCCGTCTGGAGCGGTTGGCCTTGTTGAACTTTAGGAACTTCCGGAAGTGCTTAGCTGTGAGAGCTATTTCTTCATCGTCGTCCGACTCATTGTCGTCGGAGCTATCCTTGGAGTAGGACCTTGATGCTTTGAGAGCAAGAGTCTTCTCCTTTTCTTTGGTCTTCTCCTTCTCCTTCTCTTGAATGGAGGATTCCTCTTGGTCCTTCATGTCAAGCTCGTGAGTCATTAGCTTACCCATGAGGGTCTCTAGGTTCATGACGGTTAGATCGTTTCTCTCAATGATTGCGGTAGCTTTAGGACTCCAAGCTTTCGTCAATCCTCTAAGAATCTTTCTTATCTTTTCATGAGCGGGATATTCCTTTCCAAGAGAAGAGAGAGGATTAATGATGTCACCAAAACGAGTAAACATGCTAGCAATAGATTCATCATGCTTCATTTTAAAAGACTCATATTCTTGCGTGAGTCTACTGATCTTGGATTCCTTCACTTGTGAAGTTCCCTCGTGTGTGACTTCAAGTAACTTCCAAATCTCATTGGAAGTCTTGCAAGTAGAGATTCGGTTGAATTCACTACTGTCGAGAGCACAGTAAAGAGCATTCATTGCCTTGGCATCTCGACAAGCAAGCTTCTTCATGTTTTCAGCAAGTGTTTCCCGAAGGGTGTCAGAAGCAATATCCTCAATAGCTCTAGAAGGAGTAGGAAGGCCATTTATCACGCAATCCCATAAATCGAAATCTATAGACTTTAGATAAATGCCCATCCTAATCTTCCAGTAGTTATAGTTGGTACCATCAAATAGGGGAGGCCTATTTGTGGAGTGTCCCTCATTGTGAAACATGTTGATGCTAGGGTTAGAGGCCATGGATCACTCAAGGGTGTAAATCCAAATCAAGAGAACGAAGCTCTGATACCAATTGTAGAACCCTAGAGGGGGGGTGAATAGGGTAATTAAAAATTAACTACAACAATTGATGCAATAAAGACAATTGAAAGTAATGAGTAGAAAGATCAAACGCAAACGCAAGGATGTATCCTGGTATCCTTTTTTGAGGCAGTCCAGTCCCGGAACTCTCTCCGGTTTTAATCCACTATTTAACCAAATAGTACACACGAGTTTGGATCCGAAGAACTCGCCAACTTCAACACGAGTTTGGATCCGAAGACTCGCCAACTTCTATACACGAGTTTTCTTACGAAGGCTCGCCAACTTCAAACAAAAGAGAATGAGAACTTGTTGATCTTCTAACACGTGAAGATCGAAATGTACAACTCTTTAATACTCTAGCACTTTGGGAGAGGATGACAATGAAAAGCTTGGAAGAGTATTAATGGTGGAGCTCTTGGTTGTTGGAAAATTTATGGAAGAGTTGGTGAGAAAGCTCAAGAGAGAGAGAGCTTTCTTTTATAAGTGAACCAAGAGTTGGTGGCATTTAATGCTCTGAATACAGACAGACCGGCATGCCGTCGGTATGCAGCGACATACCGTCGGTATACCGGCCAAAAGGTAACGGTCATATTAATGACCGTTTGAGAGCATTAAATGCGGCCATTAATGCTAGTCAGAGCAATTCAAAAACCAAATATTTGAAATTCGGTATACCGTCGGTATGCCGGAGCATGCCGTCGGTTTGCCGACAATTTGTCACAGCAAGTTTTGAGTTGCTAAAAACGGTATACCGCCGGTATGCCGGAGCATGCCGTCGGTATGCCGACAATTGTCACAGCAACTTTTGGGTTGCTAAAAACGGTATACCGTCGGTATACCGGAGCATGCCGTCGGTATGCCGATAATTTGTCACAGCAACTTTCTGGACAAGAAAAACGGTATACCGCCGGTATGCCGGAGCATGCCGCCGGTATGCCGACTATTGTCACAGCAACTTTCTGTATTCCAAAAACGGTATACCGCCGGTATGCCGGAGCATACCGCCGGTATGCCGCTCTGTAGCTATTTGATTTTTGACTTGTTCTTTTTACTGTCATCCGTCCTTAGGTGTTTACAGATATACCTAGACCAGTACAGACTCGAAGACTCTAAGCAGGAAGATGCCGTCTTATGCAGGGAACGCCGGTAACTGCTACAGTCTTCAAGGAAGAAGGAGAAAGCTCTTGAACTGAAGAACTCCATGTAGTAGATCTTCTGAGAAATATGAATCTGAAGAACAGAAGACTAAACTACGAAGATGCTGTTAATTACCAAAATAAAATGTGCCAACAGCACTGCCCTAAGAATTGATTCGGGTCTATGTACAGACTTTGTCCGAATGCTCCTAGTGGTAAAACTTCCGCTCTACCGGTATTCCGTCATCGCACACGACTCGGGGAGATTGACCCGAACTTAGCTTTTGCCCAGAAGATAGAAAGAATTAGAATGGAAGTGGATGATTGAAAATGGAATGAATTTTGTAGGAGGAATAGACATAATTTTTAGAGGGTGGAAACCTTTTTTCCTTCTCTTTAACAATATAAAGGAGACATGTATATATAGGAATCATGTCAGAAAACAATATATCAATGGTCTTTCAATAGTATTCAATAGGAATAAAGGTGTGATAATGGGTACTAATGTGACCGTTTTAGGGGTTAAAGAAATGATTCATGATAGAACTTTAATGTAAATAAAGGGGATAATAATATGGAGAAAAATTGATTTTTTCACCAATTATTACAACAATCCCCCCCAAAAAATCAATTTTTGAAACCAAAGATAACTATATTAAAAAAGAGTAAAGATGAAGAATTTCTGGGCAATGATATACTATGCATAGATGAGATAGACTACAGCCTTGAATCTCACTTAGTGACTATTGTCTTCATCTGAAGAAGTGCTTGATGGACTACGCCTTGAATCAGACTTCTTGAACCAGATTCAGAAAATAGCACACATAGTACGCTAGAGGTTCTTGGATCTATCGGGTGGCGCGTTTGGTTGGCCATGCGCACTTTTACACATTCATGAGAGTTGTCTAGGATCGCCCTGTCCTATAGTCGCGGCCCTCACGACCTCTCATATAGGTAAGTCCTTAAGGGTTGGTGATAGGAATCAACCCTGCATATCATGCTTGGACTTATTAAGAGTTTAAACTCAACCTATCCATATCACAAAAGGAACACTGTCACCATAGGGATGGGGTATGAATGTACACATGTACAGCCTCCTGGGCTTTTATTTTAAAGAGAATTTAATCTCAGGTCAGTGTTCCATAATAGTCACCCAGTCCAGCTTGTTTCTACCCATTGAACCGGCTTCTTGGGATCTCCAGTCAGACTCGGTTGGGTTGCCACTGCTGGTGACTATACTATGGGCTTAACCCCATCCCCCTCGATGATTCTAGGATCAATGTCCTAGACAAACTCTTCGTCAAGAGTAAACAGCTCTTCGTCAAGAGATCTGTAAAGTTCTTTTATGACTTTTATAGTCAAGAACCACTTTCTTTCTGCTATTTTTAATGTCTTGAAACGCAGCTGCAGGTACCTGTTCATCTTAGAATTCATAATATCATGCTTTTAGCATAATTTTAAAATAAATTTCAGGTACAAAAATATGTAGATCATGTATATGCATAATAAGATGTTTGATCTATTCAATTTCAATATATCATGAAGTCATAGCACAAGTAAAATTGGCCTTGATCTATTTGATATATACATAGTAAGATATCTGAGTCATTCAACTTCAACACATACTATGTTAAATATACTATTTCAAATTCTTTGATACTCCTAGATATGATAGTTTGTCACATGGACCTATCAACTTATGATTATCTAAGTTGTTTTACAGATGAAACCTTACACTGGATCTTAGTGATCTTTTGCGTTTTTATAGCCGAAGAAATTGTCATATAATGACTCAAAAAATACTTAAAATTCTATGAAGCCAATTGTAGTCCATTTCATTAGGAATTTTTGGTTTGACTAAACCAGATGTTTGGGTTACTCCCAAATCATACTATGTGTCATTAAAATTAAAAAATGTGATTCCACTAATTGCTAATATAAGTCTTAGGATAGTGAGTCAAAACTCATTTGACTTTGTCACCTCTTAAAGTAAGACATAATAACTTTAAGCTATTGCTCTAAAGATTTATCTTTACTAGCCATGTTTGTAAAAATGACAGTCTAAAGTAGTAGAATAATAGTTTAAGTGATTTTGCTAATAAATCTTAAAAATCTTTAGTTTGTCAAGTATTAATTAACTTGGGTTAGCTGTAGGGGCCGGTTCCCAGCTAGCGGAGGTCCACAGGGGGACGATTAAGTACTGTGTCGCTTAGGGCTATTTACGCCCGGTTGACAGAAGGACCCTTTCGGCTTGTACCCAAAATAATCTCAACTTTTAAAACTTTAGATTTAAAGGAATTTGCAATTTCACTAACTACTTTCTTATGACAAAATTATTTTAATGAGTCAAAATAATTATAGCGTCACATAATATAAGCTAAGACAAAATTTGTCTAAATATTGTGACAGAACAATATAGTGATTTTTTTTACTAGAAATCCTAATATTGTGATAACATAGTTATTTAAGGTTCAAACATGTAAACCGACTAAGGAAAGAATATCACCATATTCTACATACAGAAACCTAGAATGATGCCTCACATACTTCATATATTTGTCCAACTAAATTCAGTAGACAAAATGAATAGAATATGTGAATTGTAAATTTAAAAAAATTACCTTTCCACGTGATCGGAGCAATTTTGTACTTCTTGAATTCGGCTTAGTAATAACACTTCATAATAAATGTCATTTTGCACATTATTTTGAGATAGTTCTATAATCTCACCGACATCAATTATGTCCAAGAATTTGGAAAGAAAAAAAATTTTATAAACAACAAGTTTAGAATAATAAAGCGGAGAACTTTATATTACTTACCTTATACCTTAGCATGTTTGCTCATTTTCTAACATGTCTAACTTCTGACTTGAAGAAATAAAAATTACAAAGATCATGTCCGAAAAGGATAAAAATCTCTAACAATTTGGTCTTCAACAAATAAAATGTTAGTTTGCATATAAAATAAATATATAATTTGAACCGATGCACAAATTGTTCATTATGACACACCAATATATACTGTTTAAAATAATTCAACAATATTTTTATGGTAAATATGAAAACAAGAATTATAAGATGCTATCAGTATGTCCAAGTCTGACATATATTTTAGTTACATAATAAAGTGAAAGAAAACATTTGGCAATACCATATAGCAGCATGTATCATTTTTCATAAATTAAATATTACATATAAAATAATCACATAACAATAATTTTACATTTATATGACTTTGCAAAATTTTATTCTAAATGCCAAAATCTATAATTAATATTGAACGATGTAAAATTTTGTTATTAATGGTAGTAATACCAAGTTTTGTATCATGACTTGAACAAATTCTATGTCATTATCCATGACATCGGACTACTTAACAAGTTATTTATAATATTAAATTAAAAGAATTTCTCTCGATGCATCATGAATAGAACACATGGAATTAAAAATATGTGTTATGATCTTTGCACTATCCCAATGATATACAAAAGTAACAAAACACAAAACTAAAGCAACATGGATTTCTCATTCCAGGTGCCTTATTATATGTTGCACCATAAAAATTAAAGATGTTAAAGCAGGTGCAAAATAATGATTTGCTATATATGTTAGCATAATTATTAGCAATCAAAATTGTGTATATATAAGAACAATAATCGAAATAGAATTGTTAAACAATGGACACAATTAAATCAGATGCGACAAAATGTATATATCTCTACGTACTTTATCCAGGTAATAGTTCTAATTTATTTGAGAACTATTAAAATATTCTATAGAACAAATTTTGGCATATGAATTTAGATTTACTAAAAATTCTTTTGTAATGCCAAATGCCTCTGCAAATGCATATTCTATTTATAGAGATGCAAAATTCTAATTATTGTAATTGTAGATAGCAAATATGTCACGACCCGCACCCTGATTAGGGGCACGAGAACGTGGGTACGTCCAGCCTACGCCGCAGTGTCGGCGGTAGAACGCTGTATAGGTCATCTATAACATCTAACATCCAACAACAAGATATATAAACCTGTCATCTCCGCACGGAGGTATAACATGACATCTCAACTCTATATCTCAAACACAAGTCTAGGAAAGATAGAGCATGATATGGAATCAGATGAAAGGAAGAAACTGAATATAAATAGAGTTATCACACCACACAAAGTAGATGTCCAACACAAATAAGTACAAGACCTGAAATATAACTAAGTCACAACTAACAATCGGAACAATCCGATACAAAATGAAAACTATAAACACTAGACTAGACTAGGCACCCTCTACTGAGCTAGATGCTCCTCAGGCTCCTGAAGGTCACCCTCATGTGTCCCATAGAAGGTAGGACAGTCACCATCATCATCTGTAATATTTTCAACAGGTCCAGTCAGGACAGGAACGAGCACAATACATCTCACGCAGTTCATATCATGTTAGGAAATGTAAAGCATGCATAGAGTAAGATACATGGACTGTAAAGAATATATATAAAAACGAGAGAGATTTGATAACTGGAAATATCTATATATATGATAAGTAAGAACTGTAGGTAACCTGTGATTTAGAGCATGATATGGTTATATAAACGGGTTAGGACATATACAAAATTTCACAAGATTGTACAAGATGGAATTTTGATCACATAACCATTTCCTACTCACCCTCTCCAATCAATACACAAGGATCCAATCAAGTTACGTTACCTTGCACAAGAGGTTTTTATCATGTTTGCTCACGTGATCATGAGAGTACAAGATTGCACAAGAGTATACATGAAAGCGGTGTACATAAAATACAAGATGTTCGTGGAAAGCACCTGACAACTGTATTTGATGCACCCCGAGGGGGATAACATCGCATGACAAGATCCATATAGTACCAATCCGTGATAATAACGTGACAGCATCATGTAAAGTAATCTAGAGCAAGAATATAAATCCTAACAAGTATGAAATGATCAGAGAATGTACTCGCCTGTCACCCTGTATGACTGATATAAATAGATGTCCGAACTGGTGTCACAGAGTCCTATTTAGAGTAAAACAGGTCACAATATATCCACAATGGTAAAAATAGAGTATACAATGCATACTACATGATTTTAGGTCAATCTGGTCAAAAGTTAACTCTTGGTCAACTTTGGTCAACCTTAAAAGTTAAACCAGGTCAAACTAGTCAAAGTTAGGTCAACCAATGTCAAACTAGGTCAACTTAAGTCATACTAGGTCATAAGAAGTCAACTAAGTCAAACTAGGTCAAGCAAGTCAAGGTTAGTCAAATCTAGGTCAACTTAGACTAACTAAGGTTTTGGTTAACATAGACTAGTCACAAGGTCATTAGGTTAAGGGTCAACCATTAACAATCTAAGTCAACTCCATAGGGCTAACCCAAATCATGACACAATTCCTAATTATCCCACTTAACCCCATACATATCTTAAATTACATAGGACTATCCTCATAACCATCTGGTCAAACATAAATCAACTAGTTTAATAGTCTAGGGTTTAGTCAAACTAGTCATTCTAGGTTATTTCAAGTCAAATATAGGTTAACTAGGTCAAGTTTGACCTAAGGTTGACTTTGGTCAACTTTAGTCAAACAAGGTCAACTACCTATGTCACGCCCCAGAACCAGAATACTGAAGAACGGGGACGTGCACAGCCAGCTACGTATAACGGAACGGCAACCATCCCGCTATACGGTCACGGCTGTCTAGCTATGTGAGGGTACGCTACAAACCATCAGTCTCTTAGGGTCAAATCAAGCTATTGTCTCAATCTCAACAAGTAATGATAGTAACAAGATATCAGACCACCAAATATACAATTGTAAGGCGTCCCAAACATTACATATCCAGATGATCATGAAGCTAGTCGTACAAAATGTAAGGACTAGCAAGAGTTAAGTCATACATGATCAACCTCGAGTTGCCAATCATGATTACAGCCCGTAGGCAGACAGAACGTAAAGTGCATCGAGCTAACAAGTGCTCGTCGGCTAAACGCCTCAAAAGAATATCAGTTAACAATACAGTGGGAGAAACAAAAAGAGAAAACCCACTCGTTGCCCGGGTTCCGTCTAGTGTTCACCATCGGGCTGGAAAGCAGGTAGATCCTTTGCTGCTGCTCCGATATCTGGCCATACAAAACCAGCTGGGTCAGACCCCAGAAAGAGCAAGTGCCACAAAGGAGGCCACGAAATAAGAACAAAAGCCAGCAATCAGCACAATAATATAATTACATAATAAGAGACAGTAATTTAAGAAAAAGCCATGATAGTTGGATATAAAAGACAAATCTTGTACAGAATCGATAAAAGACAGAACATATGGAAAGGCATGACAGGATGATATACGATGAGATGACCATGAGACTATTCAGATAGCCAGGTTACAACCCGTAAACCAAACAAGGACCGGGGTTGTAACCCTTCGTCTGAACGGAACTTGGTTTCTCCCACCATTTATCGGCAAGATAAAATACGCAAATTCAAGACTTGCAATTAAACATGATTAAGGTAAAGCACGAGTAATCATGTCATGTCATGACCTTGCACAGGATCAGGACAGGACAAGAGGGACTAGACTCTATCCAATCAATCACGGCCAAGCAAGTATTACGGCTTACTACTTTAACTAACTAGGGTTATCACAGACCTGATTACTAACAAGATGCAATGAGAATTCCAAGTCCGGTTACCTATTTGTTACTACCTGAATGCTCTCAGCAAGAAAAGAAAAAGATAGCATGATATAGCAGACAAACTATAGTAAGATACATGTGTCCTAAGGTACCACACTCGACGGCGGGCTAGAAGTACGCTCATCTCGACGGATAGCAACAAATCCCAGGTATATATATATAAGGTCGGGACCAAAGGGGCAACAGGTAACTGGGAAATTCTCCATGAACTAATTGATCAATCTAGTCATTAACCTAGCCAGATTCAGTATGAATCCCTGACCGTGGGAACCAGGGAGTCACGTCCTAGACATGATGCAAGACAAGACGAGTGGATTGTACAAGCAAGCAAGCAGGAACACCCACGGTGTCAAGACAGGTCAAGCTAAGTTATCAAGTCATGTCAAGTCAGGAGTGCGCCGCCACGGGCCACTATCAAGTTATCAAGATAATTCATGTCAGGGTACTTGTCAGGAGTGCGCCACGACGGGCCACTTATCAAGTCAGGTTGGTCATGTCAGGAGTGCACCATTACGGGTCACTGTCATGTTATGCTAGTTCCTTGTCATACCGTGCCATGTACAATAGTCATTCCAACATATTAAGTAAAATCAAGTTCATGACAAAAGGCGTAAGGATATAAAATGGGCGTAAAATACCTAATAAAATACCAATATATATAGGACTATAGAAGAGCCAAGATCAAGAAATAACAAATTCATCATAGACAAGTAGGTTGTGCAGGGTATGCATTGCGCAGGGTGCCAAGTGCGCAGGGTGAGCTGTGTAGGGGTTGCCTTACGCAAGGGTTACCTTGCGCAAGGGTAGACTGCGCATAGGGTCAAAGGGCACAGGGTTAAAGGGGCACAGGGGAGGTACTGCATAATGGGTTATTGCGCATGGACCAAGGGTACATGGGCTGCCTTGCGCACTGATTGGATTGCACAATGGAGGATTGCGCAAGGGTAGACTGCGCAGAGTATGGACTGCGCAGGAGCAGATTGCGCATGAGCAGACTGCGCAGAGTATGGACTGCGCAGCAGCAGATTGCGCATGAGCAGACTGCGCATGGGCAGACTGCGCAGGAATCTATGCGCAGTCGGGTTGAGCGCAGTTCGCCAAGGGGCAAGCTGCGCGGTCGGTGCTGCGCTAAAGAGCGCTGGCCAAGGGGGATGCGCAATCCAGCACTGCGCTAAAGAGCGCAGGCTGCAGGCTGCTACTCCAGGCCGAGAAGAACACCAAGAACACCAAAAATTCAAATTCTCATATCTTTGTCAAATCAAAGCCAAATCTAGATTTTCAAAGGTCTAACTTGAGTAAAATTAAATTCTCTTCCACATGGAAGCATCAAAACCCACAAAAATCCAACCAAAATAGATCAAAACTATGTAAATCCAAAAATAGCCAAAACCTAGATCTAGAAAAATGAAAGCTCCAAATCACAAAATGACAAGTTCTAATGTTGATCTCCATGGCCTAATCTAGCTAATGGACAAATAAAAAGTGGTTCTCATGTGGTGGCAAGGTGCACTTGCCTAATGGGTTGGAGAGTTGTGTGGAGGAAGAAGAAGAATTAATGGAGGAAAATAATGAGGAGAGAGAGAGTTAGGTGGGGATTTTAATGGGGGAGGATAAGTTGTGTTGAGGGTGGAGGTTAGCTAAGATGGTCCAATGCATAATAAACCAAACCAATCCAATTCCTATCCAAATAAAACCAAGCTCCATTAATCAGAATTAATCCAGGAATGATAAATGACAATTAAACTACAATGCTAAGTATGAAATATACCACAACTTAACTGATCAAGAAAAATAAAAAATACTGGTCAGAAATACGATCACGTATAAAATACGTATCACGAATTTCGGGACACTACAACCTAGGTCAAGGGTCAATTGGTCAAATTAGGGTTAGCCCCTAATGGCCATAGGCTAGTAACTATGACCATAGGCTAATCACATAGGTCACTACACATAGGTTCACATATAGCTATATATAGGTAAACCTACATCTATGTAATATATATATACATACCCACCACATGTATACAATATCAATATATACTATATATGTATACCAACACATAACCACTATATTTATAATACCCAATCTATACATTCATATATATATATATATATATATATATATATATATATATATATATATATATATATATATATATATATATATATATATATATATATATACCCAAATATATATAATACTATATATATACTCACTATACCTAACATTTATATATATATAAATATATATATACCCCACACACACACACACACACACACACACACACACACACACATATATATATATATATATATATATATATATATATATAAAGAGAGAGAGAGAGAGGATGGAGAGTGAACCAGAGAGAGAGATGTTACTGATACACAAAAAGGGGGGGGGGGTTTCCAGTTCACTGAAACTGGAACCAAACCCACACACACAATAACACACACACCCCTATATATATACATATATGTATATACATATGTACACACATGTATATACCCCAAATTTTCACCTACACACACACAAACACATATATATGTATATACAATACGTATACATACAAATACATGTATGTTAAACATCAAAAATCATTTTAAATCTCTAATCTGAAAACTGGAAATAATACCAAAACTTGGAAATACTATACTGTGACAGTGGGTTAGGGTAAACCCAAAACCAACCCCTAAACTCAACTATGGTCCCCAACCAAGGGTTGGTAACAGTGTCCCTAGGTGTCCTCTAGTGTCTAGGGGCCCTGATACGATACCACGACACGACACAACGTGTCTAAACTCTAGAAAACCCAATCGGGTAAATGTGTGCAGTGACAGTGTCGTGCAGAGGTGCACACGAGTGTAGGACACGACACAAGTGTCCATAGGTCTCGTGCACACGTGTATAGGTTCGCCTAGGGTTGGTCTAGGTGTCTAGGTTCCTGCACCGTGTCCACGTGTCCTCAGGACACAGCACGAACACCGTATCAGTCGAGAAAAACTCGACTGATACACGTGCACAGTAAGCGTCGTGCAGCGATGCAAGTGTCTCGTGGACACGATACACACAAAATTGTATCTCGTGCTCGTGTCAGTAGGTAGGGTAGGTCTAGGGGTACTTGTCAGTGTCATGGTCCAGTGTCCAAGATGTGTCGTGTCTAAGATAAAGGGTCGTAACAGACACAAATTTTCGTGTGTGTGCACAGTGCACGAATCAGTGCAGGCCAGATATCGTGTCCGACACGACACAAGAGGCCATAAAACTTGGGGAGGGATATGTCAGACATGGCCCCCTCCTCTGTGTCAATTTTCACGTATCCACGTGGTGTGTCGTATCCGAAATTAGGGTCGAGTAGCAGGGGAGGCTGTATGCCTCAGTGCAATATCCTGGCAGTGGGTTCGTGTCGATTTTTGACACGGACACGGGTCTAATTTGTGCTCAGTCAACTAGGGTTGTAACCTACAAGTCTAGGACTACCCAAAAATGTAATTTGTTTTGCAATTAACCAAAATTCATTTCTTTGTGGCATTTCAACAAACACAGTTTTTCAAACATGGATACGTGTCCGATACGGACACCAAATCAAACCTACTTCCTACCAAACTTGACCCACAGTTAGGGTATACCTATATGCATGCATTTATGAAGAGAAATCACAGTATTAACAAGGTTTGAGGGTAATTACCTATTGAGTGAAAACTCAAGTTTTTCAAGAAAAGAAGGGGGGTGTGTCCTATCCACTTGCTGGTGTCCAAGTCCTTGTGTCCAGCTTGCTAGCCTCCCTTAGCACCCTATAGGCTGTAGGAACCCAATGCAAAAGATTAGGAGTGATTTGGTTCAAATTAGAGAAAGTTATGAAGGTTTGATGAAAAAGGAATTTTCTAGGTTTTGAATTCATGTAAATTGATCATGAATGAATGTGATGGGGTTATATAGGAAGGGGGCATGCTAGGGGGGTGCCCATGGCTGGTCATGGCAAGGGGGGGTGTCCTTGGCCTTTCTTCAAGGTGAAGGCAAGGACTTTGGTGCCAAAAGTGTTGATCTTTTGAGGGTTTTAAGCAAAATGTCTATTATGTAAATATTTAGATATTTACACTACTTTAACCAATGACTAATATCTATCCTCAAGCTTCTAGGTTAGTAGCTAACCTCTAGATTAGGGTAAACTAGGTTAGGGACTCTCATGACAATAATTAAATAATAATAATTCACATAAATCCAATAATTTCAAATAATTCCTAATAAATTACCAAAATACCCCTTAGGCTAAAAAGCCCTAACTTGATGTTCTAAACCTATGGCTAGGCTCACATGATCATGGTTAGTCCTAGGTTAAGTAATCTCTAAGGTTGCACTAGCAAAACATCAAAATCACAAGTCATGATTTTAAATAGTTTTTAAAATAACTAAAAATCACCAAAAATCATAATATGGTTTAAATATCATTATTAAATAATTATAATTACAAAATTTCAAAATTACCCTCATTTTAGAAACTGGGTGCTACAAGTCTACCCTCCTTAGAAAAATTTCTTCCTCGAAATTAGAATGGTCATACTCCTTCTAGGTCAAACACCCCAATAATCACAGCCTCAAACACACAGTCCGATAATCATATGCGTCTGTCCAAAATCATGATATTTGGAATCTTCGTCATGCTAGTGAGTAAGGCTACGATATTCACAGAGTCCTCGACTAAGGTACATACCTCTAGAATCATGGTATTTAAAATTTTCGCATTGCCGCATGCTTGGCCGCGAAAACCTTAAATTCCTACACCCGAGAAATACGTCCAAAATCCGACTATATGTCCTCACTATGCCAGCTAGCATGACTATAGAAGACTCTAGATCCCATAATCGAGATGACCTAGCCCATACGACTTATCTCAGAAGAATATAATTCACAATGAAATATCCGAACAAAATTTATCAACTACAAGGAACAGATAGAATCAAATTCAAGACAGTTATAAGGAGGCAAATGCGGAAGTAGAATTGAAAAGGTTGGAACCTGCAATCAGCTCTCCCTCTGCCTGTGCATCATCGACTGCCATGGCGAAAGCTCACCCCGGCTGGCCTCCCTTGGCCTGCTGCTGATGCTGGACAAACTTCTGCTGCTGAGTCTGCAACGGTGGTCCCGTCTGCTGCCCTATCGGAGCCCTAGCTCCTGCTGCCTGAGCCAATCGTGCCAAGTTCTTGGGACACTCCCTCAACTGATGCTCTGCTGAACCACAAAGCAAACACAGGCCCTGCCTCTTTCTGCAGTCGTCCCATCCGTGACCTTGCTTCTTACAGAAATTACATATAGGGTGCTGTTGCTGCCTGGGTGCCTGCTGGTGAAGTATATGTCCCTGGCCCTGAAATGGCTGCTGAACTGGCCTCTGTTGTATGTGAGGGCGCTTGGTTGGCCCTGCACTAGAACTAGCCCCTAAGGTATCACTGTCCCTCTTCGGCTTGAGGCCAAAGTCCTCCTCTGCAATCTATGTGTCCATCAATATCTGATCGAACGTCGCGTCACGGCGTCCCGAGGTGCGGGTGCGCACTGCATGAATAAGTCCCCTACGGAACTTACGAGCCTTCTGCCCCTCATCCTGGATCATATCGGGAGTGAACCTGCTAAGACGGAAGAACTCTGCTGTATACTCGTCCACCGACGAGTTCCCCTGCACTAGACCTACGAACTGGCCCTCCAATGCTGTAAGAGCCACGTCCGGGAAGAACTTCTCCTTGAAGAGCCTCCGGAAGTTCTTCCATGTCAGCCCTCTCACCGACGCATGAGGATCCTTGCGGTACCATGTCAGCACGATATCGAAGAATCGGCTGGCTGCGGCCGAAACCCAAAGTGCTCTAGGAAGCTCTGCCAGCTCCATACTCCGCTGCACATCCTCTAGCCAGTCGTCTGCGTAAAGGATGCCCTCTGTGCCCGTGAAGTCTCTGGAGCACATCTTCCTAAAGTCTAGTACTGTCCTCGGCCTGGACTGCTGCTGGTACGGCTGCTAGCCAGTAGGGCCCTGTACCGTACCCGGTGCCACTCTCTCCACTACTGCCAGCGCAAGCTGATGCGAGTTCTCCATGCTCTGCCTCAGCATCTCAATCTGACGATGTGACGCCTCCGACTGGCGCTACGATGCCTCTGCCTGGGCCTGCTGAGTCTCCATCATCTGCTGAAGGAGAAGGAACATATGATGTGTATCCGTCGGTATCGGTGGTGGTGGCGGTAGTATCCCTGAAACAACGGTCGAAACCCTCTGGGGTGGAGGTAGTAAACCTCCCTGTGCAACTATCGGGGTCTTCGGGATAGTGGAATCACTGGGGGCAGTCTCGTGAACCTCCTCCTCAGCCTGGTCAGATCTATCGGGCAAGCTACTCGATCCAGTGGCCTGCGGGTGCGTCTTCGTCATCCTGGAGACGAATTGAAACAAAGAGATCAATATGGCACATGAGCAGATTTATCAAGGAAGGACAGTTAATTTAATACAAGGAGAGTAATCATGATAATCAAAAGATCGAAAATTTTCTAGGTGTGATTGAGAAACTCCTATCATGTCCTAGGTCCTACGTCCTAATTGCAGGCTCGTAATTAGTACTCTAAGTCGAGCACCATTACGAGATCGCACTAATTGCGACACAGACCTGCATGGGCCACCACAAAAATGTGTCACGACCCGCACCCTGATTAGGGGCACGAGAACGTGGGTACGTCCAGCCTACGCCGCAGTGTCGGCGGTAGAACGCTGTATAGGTCATCTATAACATCTAACATCCAACAACAAGATATATAAACCTGTCATCTCCGTACGGAGGTATAACATGACATCTCAACTCTATATCTCAAACACAAGTCTAGGAAAGATAGAGCATGACATGGAATCAGATGAAAGAAAGAAACTGAATATAAATAGAGTTATCACACCACACAAAGTAGATGTCCAACACAAATAAGTACAAGACCTGAAATATAACTAAGTCACAACTAACAATCGGAACAATCCGATACAAAATGAAAACTATAAACACTAGACTAGACTAGGCACCCTCTACTGAGCTAGATGCTCCTCAGGCTCCTGAAGGTCACCCTCATGTGTCCCATAGAAGGTAGGACAGTCACCATCATCATCTGTAATATTTTCAACAGGTCCAGTCAGGACAGGAACGAGCACAATACATCTCACGCAGTTCATATCATGTTAGAAAATGTAAAGCATGCATAGAGTAAGATACATGGACTGTAAAGAATATATATAAAAACGAGAGAGATTTGATAACTGGAAATATCTATATATATGATAAGTAAGAACTGTAGGTAACCTGTGATTTAGAGCATGATATGGTTATATAAACGGGTTAGGACATATACAAAATTTCACAAGATTGTACAAGATGGAATTTTGATCACATAACCATTTCCTACTCACCCTCCCCAATCAATACACAAGAATCCAGTCAAGTTACGTTACCTTGCACAAGAGGTTTTTATCATGTTTGCTCACGTGATCATGAGAGTACAAGATTGCACAAGAGTATACATGAAAGCGGTGTACATAAAATACAAGATGTTCGTGGAAAGCACCTGACAACTGTATTTGATGCACCCCGAGGGGGATAACATCGCATGACAAGATCCATATAGTACCAATCCGTGATAATAACGTGACAGCATCATGTAAAGTAATCTAGAGCAAGAATATAAATCCTAACAAGTATGAAATGATCAGAGAATGTACTCGCCTGTCACCCTGTATGACTGATATGAATAGATGTCCGAACTGGTGTCACAGAGTCCTATTTAGAGTAAAACAGGTCACAATATATCCACAATGGTAAAAATAGAGTATACAATGCATACTACATGATTTTAGGTCAATCTGGTCAAAAGTCAACTCTTGGTCAACTCTGGTCAACCTTAAAAGTTAAACCAGGTCAAACTAGTCAAAATTAGGTCAACCAATGTCAAACTAGGTCAACTTAAGTCATACTAGGTCATAAGAAGTCAACTAAGTCAAACAAGGTCAAGCAAGTCAAGGTTAGTCAAATCTAGGTCAACTTAGACTAACTAAGGTTTTGGTCAACATAGACTAGTCACAAGGTCATTAGGTTAAGGGTCAACCATTAACAATCTAAGTCAACTCCATAGGGCTAACCCAAATCATGACACAATTCCTAATTATCCCACTTAACCCCATACATATCTTAAATTACATAGGACTATCCTCATAACCATCTGGTCAAACATAAATCAACTAGTTTAATAGTCTAGGGTTTAGTCAAACTAGTCATTCTAGGTTATTTCAAGTCAAATATAGGTTAACTAGGTCAAGTTTGACCTAAGGTTGACTTTGGTCAACTTTAGTCAAACAAGGTCAACTACCTAGGTCAAGGGTCAATTGGTCAAATTAGGGTTAGCCCCTAATGGCCATAGGCTAGTAACTATGACCATAGGCTAATCACATAGGTCACTACACATAGGTTCACATATAGCTATCTATAGGTAAACCTACATCTATGTAATATATATATACATACCCACCACATGTATACAATATCAATATATACTATATATGTATACCAATACATAACCACTATATTTACAATACCCTATCTATACATTCATATATATATATATATATATATATATATATATATATATATATATATATATATATATATATATATATATATATATATATATATATATATATACCATATATATAACCATACATACCCAAATATATATAATACTATATATATACTCACTATACCTAACATTTATATATATATAAATATATATATATACCCCACACATATATATATATATAAAGAGAGAGAGAGAGAGATGGAGAGTGAACAAGAGAGAGAGATGTTACTGATACACAAAAAAAGGGGGAGGTTCCAGTTCACTGAAACTGGAACCAAACCCACACACACAATAACACACACACACACCTATATATATACATATATGTATATACATATGTACACACATGTATATACCCCAAATTTTCACCTACACACACACAAACACATATATATGTATATACAATACGTATACATACAAATACATGTATGTTAAACATCAAAAATCATTTTGAATCGTGAATCTGAAAACTGGGAATAATACCAAAAACTGGAAATACTATACTGTGACAGTGGGTTAGGGTAAACCCAAAACCAACCCCTAAACTCAACTATGGTCCCCAACCAAGGGTTGGTAACAGTGTCCCTAGGTGTCCTCTAGTGTCTAGGGGCCCTGATACGACACCACGACACGACACAACGTGTCTAAACTCTAGAAAACCCAATCGGGTAAATGTGTGCAGTGACAGTGTCGTGCAGAGGTGCACACGAGTGTAGGACACGACATAAGTGTCCATAGGTCTCGTGCACACGTGTATAGGTTCGCCTAGGGTTAGTCTAGGTGTCTAGGTTCCTGCACCATGTTCACGTGTCCTCAGGACACAGCACGAACACCGTATCAGTCGAGAAAAACTCGACTGATACACGTGCACAGTAAGCGTCGTGCAGCGATGCAAGTGTCTCGTGGACACGATACACACAAAATTGTGTCTCATGCTCGTGTCAGTAGGTAGGGTAGGTCTAGGGGTACTTGTCAGTGTCATGGTCCAGTGTCTAAGTTGTGTCGTGTCTAAGATAAAGGGTCGTAACAGACACGAATTTTCGTGTGTGTGTACAGTGCACGAATCAGTGCAGGCCAGATATCGTATCCGATACGACACAAGAGGCCACGAAACTTGGGGAGGGGTATGTCAGACATGGCCCCCTCCTCTGTGTCAATTTTCACGTATCCACGTGGCGTGTCGTGTCCGGAATTGGGGTCGAGTAGCAGGGGAGGCTGTATGCCTCAGTACAGTGTCCTGGCAGTGGGTTCGTATCGATTTTCGACACGGACACGGGTCTAATTTGTGCTCAGTCAACTAGGGTTGTAACCTACAAGTCTAGGGCTACCCAAAAATGTAATTTGTTTTGCAATTAACCAAAATTCATTTCTTTGTGGCATTTCAACAAACACAGTTTTTCAAACATGGATACGTGTCCGATACGGACACCAAATCAAACCTACTTCCTACCAAACTTGACCCACAGTTAGGGTATACCTATATGCATGCATTTATGAAGAGAAATCACAGTATTAACAAGGTTTGAGGGTAATTACCTATTGAGTGAAAACTCAAGTTTTTCAAGAAAAGAAGGGGGGGTGTGTCCTATCCACTTGCTGGTGTCCAAGTCCTTGTGTCCAGCTTGCTAGCCTCCCTTAGCACCCTATAGGTTGTAGGAACCCAATGCAAAAGATTAGGAGTGATTTGGTTCAAATTTGAGGAAGTTATGAAGGTTTGATGAAAAAGGAATTTTCTAGGTTTTGAATTCATGTAAATTGATCATGAATGAATGTGATGGGGTTATATAGGAAGGGGGCATGCTAGGGGGGTGCCCATGGCTGGTCATGGCAAGGGGGGTGTCCTTGGCCTTTCTTCAAGGTGAAGGCAAGGACTTTGGTGCCAAAAGTGTTGATCTTTTGAGGGTTTTAAGCAAAATGTCTATTATGTAAATATCTAGATATTTACACTACTTTAACCAATGACTAATATCTATCCTCAAGCTTCTAGGTTAGTAGCTAACCTCTAGATTAGGGTAAACTAGGTTAGGGACTCTCATGACAATAATTAAATAATAATAATTCACATAAATCTAATAATTTTAAATAATTCCTAGTAAATTACCAAAATACCCCTTAGGCTAAAAAGCCCTAACTTGATGTTCTAAACCTATGGCTAGGCTCACATGATCATGGTTAGTCCTAGGTTAAGTAATCTCTAAGGTTGCACTAGCAAAACATCAAAATCACAAGTCGTGATTTTAAATAGTTTTTAAAATAACTAAAAATCACCAAAAATTATAATATGGTTTAAATATCATTATTAAATAATTATAATTACAAAATTTCAAAATTACCCTCATTTTAGAAACTGGGTGCTACAAAATATGAACAAAGTAGCTTATCATAAAAAATAATTCATCGATACATGCTACATATTGTTACCAATCAAGTTGGAATTGACAATATCCTCAAGATGTTACAATTGGCTCAAGATACTGCAATAAATTTGAAAATGAACTTTATTCATCCATACATGTTGCATATTATTTCTAATTGGAATACAACGACAAATTCGTTCTGTGCTAACAAGTATAAGAATGATGGTATAGAATATTTTGTGCTAACATTGTGAACAAAATAAAGAACCACTCTAGAAGATATGGAACATAATTAAAAATTCACTAGAAATTAGTTATGATTCCAACCATTGCGGACTAAAGTAGTAAAGAGTTTGAGTAATTGTCAAGACATAAATATTCTCAAAATTATTCATTCTATTAATCAAATTTGAAAGATACTTACTCCAAAAAGGAAAAGAAAGAAAAATAGGAGAAACAGTTTATTGTATCATTTGGATGTGCCTGTCTCTATTGGACAACTATGGTGTTGCACATTAAGTGTCCGAATTCAAATTTTTATTACTAGATGACACATAAGAAAAAACTTCACTAAGTAAAAAACATACATAGAAATAATGAATAGTCCGTTAAGTTTGCAAAACAGAATAATTACATTAATCATAACATTTTATATGTTATATTTATAAAACAGAATATAAAAATGTGTCCATATGTTCGGTCACGTAAACAAAGTAGTGTGTACTGTTATCTAAACAAAAATAATAGACATTAGTCACAGTAATTTGTTGACAAAATGTTCTTGTATAGTATAAGAACATGTAACAACAAATAAGGTCAACAAAAGTTTCTAATAAATATGAGACCTCAACAATATTGTGTTAGAACTTGTATAGTTCAGCATTGGCATCAAAGTTGCCAATTTGTATTGGAAAATAACATATGTCTGCATATTACAATGTTCCACAAAACTATTGCTAATTCTATAACCTTAACAATATTAAAATAACGAATTCTTTCAAATCCGATCTGTAGTAGTATATCATTATTTTATACCAAAAAAAAAATTAAAAAATAGAAAATTATAAAATTCATATTAGGGTTAATATTTTCTGGCATAAAGGGAATAAACTTTTTCATGACACAAAAATGGAATATGAAGGGCCTGTATTCTCTTCAAACCCTTTCAACACAAATAAAGGATAAAATTCTTTTCCGAGAAACCAATATATTAAATAAACAATTATGTTTCTTAAACCTAACATGTGAAATAAAATGATATGATAGTAGGATGACAATGATCACATTTGGAGTCTGACGTCTTTAGTATTTGAAGACATTACTTAGAATTACGTTCTAAGATCGGAACAAACCATATAATTCATCTCTAGATTTCAATCATATGAAACATATTAGTATATACATAATTAAGCAAGTAATAACTAACAAATTTTTTTTGGAATAAGATTTTCTCAAATTTACAAAGTTATAGCATAAAGTTGCTTAGGGATTAATGCCTAACAACAATTAACAATAAACGACATATTCTTATGAAGAGTACAATAAACGCCATATATATATATATATAAATATATATATATATATATATATATATATATATATATATATATATATATATATATATATATATATATATATATATATATATATTTTTTTTTTGAGGGTGTCCACTTCTTAATGGTGCTTGGAGGCATGCCTCATATATATATATATATATATATATATATATATATATATATATATATATATATATATATATATATATATATATATATATATATATATATATATATAACGCTTTGTTGCAGAGGCTAACATATAATTATATTGCCAAATAACATTCAAAAGATTGAGTAATCTTATGATGTCGAATAACATATACAAGAAAAATTTATTGAAAAAAAAAATCTATTGAAAATTTGACATATTATGTATATATGCATGTGAAATATCATGTGTCAAACTTTGTTTAAACAGAACATATAAAATAAACACATGAATTCAACTCTTAGATTGTTGGATATATTTGCCTTTATCTTCAAAATTTTGTAAACAAAAATAAATAAAATTAAAGTTACCGGCCTCCGGGGAAGTCGCGCACGAAGCACTGCCCTAAGAATTGATTCGGGTCTATGTGCAGACTTTGTCTGAATGCTCCTAGTGGTAAAACTCCCGCTCTACCGGTATCCCGTCATCGCACATGACTCGGGGAGATTGACCCGAACTTAGCTTTTGCCCAGAAGATAGAAAGAATTAGAATGGAAGTGGATGATTGAAAATGGAATGAATTTTGTAGGAGGAATAGACATAATTTTTATAGGGTGGAAACCTTTTTTCCTCCTCTTTAACAACATAAAGGAGACATGTATATATAGGAATCATGTCACAAAACAATATATCAATGGTCTTTCAATAGTATTCAATAGGAATAAAGGTGTGATAATGGGTACTAATGTGACCGTTTTAGGGGTTAAGAAATGATTCATGATAGGACTTTAATGTGAATAAAGGGGATAATAATATGGAGAAAAATTAATTTTTTCACCATTTATTACAACAGTTCACATCCGTTAGATGTGCTTTAAGTCATCTAATCTTAACCATTGGTAAATCAACGGTTAAGATTAGATGACTTAAAGCACCATCCAACGGTTTAAATAGGGGGGATGCTTAGGGATGCAAAAAGTGTGGGGATGCCTATCCTTCATATATCTCTTATACAAAACACAAAGGTTTTTGAATCCTAGGGCTGACTGTGCCAAGATAAAAGTGGTTGGGATTTAATCTTGGTGAATCAATGGTTGTGGGGTTTGCACTCATAATGGTTGTGGATGAGCATTATTGAGAGTGGGGTTTTATGGGAAATGAGCATTATTGAGAGTGGGGTTTTATGGAAAATCCAAAGAGTGGGGTTTGCACTCATAATGGTTGTGGATGAGCATTATTAAGAGTGGGGTTTTATGGGAAATCCAAAGAAAATTTACATCCAGCAGTGGTTGGGATTTAATATTTTGATGGGGGTCTCATAATTATTATTGTTCGTTTAAAATTGGGGGTCCAAGATTTTGAGGGGGAATACCTTAAATGAACCATGCCCTATGGGCACGGGTTATGACTAGTATATATATATATATATATATATATATATATATATATATATATATATATATATATATATATATATATATATATATATATATATATATATATATATATATATAGGAAGCGGATCAAAAGCCCCCCTTAGAAAGCCCTCCAAAAACCCCCCTCACTCTAATCCGTAATTTAATGTTAATATTAATGTTAATATTAATGTTAATGTTAATATTAATGTTAATATTAACATTAAATACTAAAATTAACATTAATATTAACATTAAAATTAATATTAACATTAAAATTAACATTAACATTAATATTAACATTAACATTAACATTAACATTAACATTAACATTAATATAAAAAAAATTAAAAAAATTAATATTAACATTAACATTAATATTAACATTAATATTAACATTAACATTAATATTAACATTAATATAAACATTAATATTACGAATTAGAGTGAGGGGGTTTTTGGGGGGCTTTCTAAGGGGGGCTTTTGATCCGCTCCCATATATATATATATATATATATATATATATATATATAGGAAGCGGATCAAAAGCTCCCCTTAGAAAGCCCCCCAAAAACCCCCCTCATTCTAATCCGTAATTTAATGTTAATATTAATGTTAATATTAATGTTAATATTAATATTAATGTTAATATTAATATTAAATACTAAAATTAACATTAAACTTAGCATTAAAATTAATATTAACATTAATATTAACATTAACATTAATATTAACAATAACATTAACATTAATATAAAAAAAAATTAAAAAAAATTAATATTAATATTAAAATTAATATTAACATTAATATTAACATTAACATTAATATTAACATTAATATTAACATTAATATTACGAATTAGAGTGAGGGGGGTTTTTGGGGGGCTTTCTAAGGGGGGCTTTTGATCCGCTCCCATATATATATATATATATATATATATATATATATATATATATATATATATATATATATATATATATATATATATAATTTAAAGTGTGGTGTTATTGACGCTCCTAAAATGTCATTCGGTACTCATCTTCTAAATTTATTCGTTCAAATTCTAAATTTGTCCATGCATTAAATCTGACATTAGTTTGGAATTTGAATGAATAAAATTAGAAGAAGAGTGCAGGATGATATTTAACAAGTGTCACAAATTAATGCCAACTTTGATGCATGGACATATTTGAAATTTGAATGGATAAAATTAGAAGAGGAGTGCATGATGACATATTATGAGTGTACACCCTACTTAAATTTTATTTTATTTTTTAATCATTAATTATAAAATTTGTACTTTAATCATTTTTAAAATTTTATTAATTTTTTTATTATATTACATTTAGTTATATTTTATGGGAAGACAAATATTTGTTTATTCAAATTATAAATTTGTTCATTCATTCAAATTCTAAATCTGCTCATGCATTAATTTAGAATTTGAATGATTAAAATTAGAAGAGGAGTGCAGGATGACATTTAAGGAGTGTCACAAATTAATGCCCGATTTAATTCATGGACAGATTTGAAATTTTTAATGGATAAAATTAAAAAAGGAGTACAGGATGACATTTTAGGAGTGTCAATAACGACACCCTATTTAAATTTATTTTATTTTTTAAATTATAAATTATATATTTTTTACTTTAATAATTTTTTAGAATTTATAAAAATTTGTTATATTACAAATTCTGTTATATTTTATGGTAAGACAAATACTTGAATGTAATTGATATTACATTATATGGTTTATATAGTTTGCCAAATCTGAGTGACCCTTGTAGTCGGCGAAGAGAGGCATAAAAGCCGTGGCTGGGTGGCGATCTCATAGTTAATCCACGAAATCTCTGCATATACTGTAATAATATCAATAGGATGATATTAAAGCCAACACAAGTTCGATTGGAGTAAAAATAAAGATTAATTAGACTTAGAGACCCAGAATTATTCCAAAATTAACGTTTGTGTACTGAAGATATTTAGTTTAGGATATGGTCCTGAGATGACGTTTGATTCGTATTTGATCTGATAATAAATATTTTATGATTAATTGGAGTACTTAGGATCCTTGTTAGCAATCACCATAATAAAGCTTGTATTATTCGTATCTTTCAGAAACGTATAATACTTACGTAGTTTTGAAATATTCGAATCAGTATGTAAATTTTGAGCATACGAAGTTTTAAAAGTGTTCCATATAGATTATTAAAAAAATGGGCCCAAAAAATATGGTAAAAACCTGTTTAATTAACCAAATTTGACAATATATTTAAGAATGTGAATTTCTAATCTCAATATTTTTATTTTTCGAATATTTCACCGAATATTTTAATGCATTTTATTTGCACCGAGCCGATTTATATTCGTACTTTCGTCGTCCCGAATTTTTTTTCTCTTTGCTGAATTGCTAACAAGGCTTAGGATCCCAAAAATAATTTTTGCCCTTCTTGAATTTTAATTCAATTTAATTATTAACTTATTTTAGACGCTTAATATGGGTCAACCGTCATCTTATGATCCAGGTCCTAAGCTAGACATCTTTAGAACTCATACGCTAATTTTCGAATATTTTTGAAATTCTAAGTCTAATTAACCCTTATATTTATTCCTATCATACTTGACATTAAACAAAAAAATGACTTTTTATTATAATATGGTAAGTAAATATTTATGTGAAACTCGTTTTTATATGGCACATAAACATTTAAAAAAACTCTATCAATATATCGTAAAACTCTTTTAATATTTTTCATGTAGGAAAGAGCCTTATATATAAATTTCCACTGGAAATACTTTTTTTCTTATGAAAAAGCTCTATTATGGAGTTTTAAAAGAAAAAGAAAAAGAGAGAGAGCTCCCTATTGACCTATTGAGAAGACCTTAGAAAAACTATGTATGGGCCGGGTGGATTCATTTCCATCATTTTTTCCTATTTTGAGT